>JAWRYS010001651.1:600000-1003846 GCA_034769895.1 Magicicada septendecula | reverse complement strand
CGTGTATTGATGATCTATACGCCATGAGGAATAGTGGTATACGTTGGTTCCCAGTCTGTTTGGTTCTCATCAACAACCTTCGAAAGATGCTGCTCAAGTGTCCTATTAAATCTCTCAACCATCCCGTCCGACTGAGGATGCAGAGGCGTTGTCCTAGTCTTTCAAATTCCGAGTAGACGGCATAATTCTGTAAACACTCCTGATTCGAATTTCTCCCTTGATCCGTATGGATTTCCATAGGGGCTCCATAACGGCAACAGAAGTTGTGAACTAACTCCTTTGGAATGGTAACCTCCTGATTTGGAATTGCGTAGGTTTCCACCCACTTAGTAAAGTAGTCACTTACAACCATAATGTACCGGTTTCCATCGTCAGTAACTGGGAATGGTCCAGCAATGTCTATGGCAATTCTTTTGAAAGGCAGTCCAACGTTATACTGTCTCATTTTACCCCTGTTTCTAGTTTGTGGGTCCTTGCTTGAAGCACATATTTCACATGACCGAACCCATTCCTCTACGTCGTGGCGAAGATGAAGCCAATAGTATCGCTTCCGTATTTTGTCAAGAGTTTTGTTAACGCCAAGATGGCCTCCAGACGTCCCATCATGCATCTCCATCAAAACAGACTGCACTTTACTTCGGGGGACTATCAACTGCATGACCACCTCTCGGTCAACTGCGCTTTCCCAAGCCCTTTTCAGCAATCAGTTCTCTAAGGTAAGGGATTCCCATTGTGCCCAGTACCCTTCAGCCTCGCACAAGGTGTTTGTACACGGCACATCTCTAAACCACTGTTCAATGTCTTTTGTCAGGTTTCCACGTAATTAGAAGATATTAATTGTTTGTTTGTTACATTAGCGTGTGTTGGACACTCGTAAACTTAAAGGCGAGTGTTTTTTATTGTTTTTTTTTAGTGAAACTATAATCAAAGTTGTATTGACGATCCCTCTGGTGTTCAACCTTTATTTCCAGTGTTTCCATAGGACCATCCATGCAGTAAGACTTTAAACAAGTCTTTACTTTACTTTACGACACAGTAAACACTTTAAATAATGTTGTTTTTCCAATTTAACATATTTTTTTTACTAACACTTGTAACAATTGTTTACGGTTAAAGTCACCGCAGACGTTGTCAAGATCTAGTACATTTTAGTTTGATTCGATTCTACGGACTTTGTTGAGTTTGGAACAAAATTAAATTATAAGAAACATGTAATTTACAACAAAACATTATAAGTTAATGTAATCAGACGTTTCAACCTCACCTTTGGAGGCCATCTTCAGTGAAATGTTTTCGAAACTACTGACAAGATGTGCGTCAGTACACTACAGTATTGTGTCAAAGGCTGAGTGGACCCAAAAATGATCATATATACATAAATGTTTAGAGTTTTCACGAAGTCAGCTGAAAATCACCATCAGCCAATCAGAAGCAAGCGTACCTCTATAGGTGGAGCAGCACGGGATCCCAAGACGTATGTAATGCGAGGCTTTCTTCACGCCGATTCAATGCGACAGCAGCATGCTTCTGGACTGAACGGACTTCATATGCAAGCGAGGGGAGTACAGCAATCACCATGAAAATATCAGAAGACCACGGTCTTGCAGCTCGGACAATATTTAAATAATTATAGTATAATTTTGTGAAAACATAAATACACAGCTTATTGCATCTGTAAATATTTGCTTTCTGCAAATTCTTTGTTCTTTTTCTTCGGCCTCATCAAGGCTTGGGACCAGTTCAGACTTTAACTGTTCCCAGTACTTCCTTGGACTTCCAGTGATCGACTAAATCAGTAGTACAATGTTGTGTTTAGTAGTATGCACATTTCTCCGTTTGTTTGTTTTTGCAACTTGGAATTCAAAATCTAGAGCAATTTTGATAATTGAACTGTAAAATCAATCTTGAATCTGAGAGTGTCTACGAGGCCAGAAAATTTGAATGTCAAGAAATATTAATGCCTTTAAATACTATTTATTGTGTAAAATGTTGGCAAATATATAACGAATTTAGTACAATATTGGATTATAATTAGCGCACAAAAATATAATCTTTTTTTTCTTCTCAACATCAAGGTATAAGCTTACAGCCTGTCCCGCCTTCACTGACGCCATCTCTTCCTTGGTCTACCTATATCTCGTCCTTCTTTGAGGTACCTAACTTATTAGTTGTTTAGGTGGTCTCATATCTTATATTCTCTCGATATGCTGCCTCCATTTTATTTGTCCTTCCCATATTCTGCTGGCCATAGAATATACATTTAACTCGGTTCTTGTACCTTCATTTCATATTTGATGAAGTTTGGAACACCTTTTACCTTCTCTTAAGGCCTTGCAACTCTTCTCTTATGCGATTCTTAAAATTTGGCAACTCTTCTCTTATGGCTTAATTTCTAATCTTATACGGTCCAGTTTAGAACACCTTTTAACTCCTCTTAAGAATGAAATTTTCAAGGCCTGTATTTAACTGTCTTGTTTTTTGGTTGTTGTCTGTAATTCACACCCATAGGACAGTACAGAGACTGTCTTAACTGTGTAAAACTTCGATTTTGTATCTCGACGTACCTTGTTTCTAAAAATACGGTTGATTGTCCCACAGATCGTTTGGAACTTACCTAACTTAACATCAATATATTGTCGTTAATACAAAATATGTTACGACGGTCTACTTGATCGTCGTAGGTACAGTGGAAAACAAAATATAAGACACCAATTAAGTCACTAATCACCAGCTTTAATTTTCACAGTTAAACAGTTTGTAATTAACAACACAGTCTCTTACAACAAATCAAATAAAAATTGTTCAGACGCAATAAAAGGTCAACTAATATTAAAACACAATTGTATTACAATATACCGTCCGATTATAAAACACAGCACTTCACTTGAACGCACACAGTAATATCGCCCGATAATAACTGGAAACTAAGGGCGCTGACGCCTTGTATTTATACAACGCTCACACACCAGAAGATTCCAAACTACGCTTTAGCGCCAGTGTGTACGGCGTAATTAATTGCGGCCTTGACACAGTCCGCGCGGCTGGCGGGTTTCAGAAAAGTCTCGGGAATGCGTCGAGAATCACGTACGCCACACAGATTCCGCTGTATTCAACCGAAACATTCGATAAACACGTAGATTGTTATGTGACGTCGTAAAACTGTCTCCTCCTTAAGCCTGTTCGTCCCGAACTGGCAAACCGTCTCTAAATAAAACTTAGCCAGTCGATCTAGGTGGACAACCTCGAACTTTCGCTGTCCTTCCTGTTGAATCCGATAAACAACATCGTTGATTCTTTTTTTACAGTGTAGGGTCCTTTCCAGTTAGACTGAAGCTTAGGTGAGCGACTACGACGGCGCTTTGGGTTGAACAACCAGACCTGATCTCCTTCTTGGAAACCCACACCATTGCTGGGAATGTCGAACCGAGTTTTTATTTTATCACTGGCAATCTTCAGCCGTCCTCTTACCAAGCGATTAATTTCTCGCAGTTGGTTTTCTAATTGCGAGGAATAGTTCTGTGGCTCTTGGGACTGAGTCTCAGGTGATCCGAACATCAAGTCCCCAGGAAGACGAATCTCCCGCCCAAACACCAATTTTGCTGGAGTCATGCCGTTTGTATCGTGTATTGATGATCTATACGCCATGAGGAATAGTGGTATACGTTGGTTCCCAGTCTGTTTGGTTCTCATCAACAACCTTCGAAAGATGCTGCTCAAGTGTCCTATTAAATCTCTCAACCATCCCGTCCGACTGAGGATGCAGAGGCGTTGTCCTAGTCTTTCAAATTCCGAGTAGACGGCATAATTCTGTAAACACTCCTGATTCGAAATTTCTCCCTTGATCCGTATGGATTTCCATAGGGGCTCCATAACGGCAACAGAAGTTGTGAACTAACTCCTTTGGAATGGTAACCTCCTGATTTGGAATTGCGTAGGTTTCCACCCACTTAGTAAAGTAGTCACTTACAACCATAATGTACCGGTTTCCATCGTCAGTAACTGGGAATGGTCCAGCAATGTCTATGGCAATTCTTTTGAAAGGCAGTCCAACGTTATACTGTCTCATTTTACCCCTGTTTCTAGTTTGTGGGTCCTTGCTTGAAGCACATATTTCACATGACCGAACCCATTCCTCTACGTCGTGGCGAAGATGAAGCCAATAGTATCGCTTCCGTATTTTGTCAAGAGTTTTGTTAACGCCAAGATGGCCTCCAGACGTCCCATCATGCATCTCCATCAAAACAGACTGCACTTTACTTCGGGGGACTATCAACTGCATGACCACCTCTCGGTCAACTGCGCTTTCCCAAGCCCTTTTCAGCAATCAGTTCTCTAAGGTAAGGGATTCCCATTGTGCCCAGTACCCTTCAGCCTCGCACAAGGTGTTTGTACACGGCACATCTCTAAACCACTGTTCAATGTCTTTTGTCAGGTTTCCACGTAATTAGAAGATATTAATTGTTTGTTTGTTACATTAGCGTGTGTTGGACACTCGTAAACTTAAAGGCGAGTGTTTTTTATTGTTTTTTTTTTTAGTGAAACTATAATCAAAGTTGTAATTGACGATCCCTCTGGTGTTCAACCCTTTATTTCCAGTGTTTCCATAGGACCATCCATGCAGTAAGACTTTAAACAAGTCTTTACTTTACTTTACGACACAGTAAACACTTTAAATAATGTTGTTTTTTCCAATTTAACATATTTTTTTTACTAACACTTGTAACAATTGTTTACGGTTAAAGTCACCGCAGACGTTGTCAAGATCTAGTACATTTTAGTTTGATTCGATTCTACGGACTTTGTTGAGTTTGGAACAAAATTAAATTATAAGAAACATGTAATTTACAACAAAACATTATAAGTTAATGTAATCAGACGTTTCAACCTCACCTTTGGAGGCCATCTTCAGTGAAATGTTTTCGAAACTACTGACAAGATGTGCGTCAGTACACTACAGTATTGTGTCAAAGGCTGAGTGGACCCAAAAATGATCATATATACATAAATGTTTAGAGTTTTCACGAAGTCAGCTGAAAATCACCATCAGCCAATCAGAAGCAAGCGTACCTCTATAGGTGGAGCAGCACGGGATCCCAAGACGTATGTAATGCGAGGCTTTCTTCACGCCGATTCAATGCGACAGCAGCATGCTTCTGGACTGAACGGACTTCATATGCAAGCGAGGGGAGTACAGCAATCACCATGAAAATATCAGAAGACCACGGTCTTGCAGCTCGGACAATATTTAAATAATTATAGTATAATTTTGTGAAAACATAAATACACAGCTTATTGCATCTGTAAATATTTGCTTTCTGCAAATTCTTTGTTCTTTTTCTTCGGCCTCATCAAGGCCTTGGGACCAGTTCAGACTTTAACTGTTCCCAGTACTTCCTTGGACTTCCAGTGATCCGACTAAATCAGTAGTACAATGTTGTGTTTTAGTAGTATGCACATTTCTCCGTTTGTTTGTTTTTGCAACTTGGAATTCAAAATCTAGAGCAATTTTGATAATTGAACTGTAAAATCAATCTTGAATCTGAGAGTGTCTACGAGGCCAGAAAATTTGAATGTCAAGAAATATTAATGCCTTTAAATACTATTTATTGTGTAAAATGTTGGCAAATATATAACGAATTTAGTACAATATTGGATTATAATTAGCGCACAAAAATATAATCTTTTTTTTCTTCTCAACATCAAGGTATAAGCTTACAGCCTGTCCCGCCTTCACTGACGCCATCTCTTCCTTGGTCTACCTATATCTCGTCCTTCTTTGAGGTACCTAACTTATTAGTTGTTTAGGTGGTCTCATATCTTATATTCTCTCGATATGCTGCCTCCATTTTATTTGTCCTTCCCATATTCTGCTGGCCATAGAATATACATTTAACTCGGTTCTTGTACCTTCATTTCATATTTGATGAAGTTTGGAACACCTTTTACCTTCTCTTAAGGCCTTGCAACTCTTCTCTTATGCGATTCTTAAAATTTGGCAACTCTTCTCTTATGGCTTAATTTCTAATCTTATACGGTCCAGTTTAGAACACCTTTTAACTCCTCTTAAGAATGAAATTTTCAAGGCCTGTATTTAACTGTCTTGTTTTTTGGTTGTTGTCTGTAATTCACACCCATAGGACAGTACAGAGACTGTCTTAACTGTGTAAAACTTCGATTTTGTATCTCGACGTACCTTGTTTCTAAAAATACGGTTGATTGTCCCACAGATCGTTTGGAACTTACCTAACTTAACATCAATATATTGTCGTTAATACAAAATATGTTACGACGGTCTACTTGATCGTCGTAGGTGCAGTAGAAAACAAAATATAAGACACCAATTAAGTCACTAACCACCAGCTTTAATTTTCACAGTTAAACAGTGCGTAATTAACAACACAGTCTCTTACAACAAATCAAATAAAAATTGTTCGGACGCAATAAAAGGTCAACTAATATTAAAACACAATTGTATTACAATATACCGTCCGATTATAAAACACAGCACTTCACTTGAACGCACACAGTAATATCGCCCGATAATAACTGGAAACTAAGGGCGCTGACGCCTTGTATTTATACAACGCTCACACACCAGAAGATTCCAAACTACGCTTTAGCGCCAGTGTGTACGGCGTAATTAATTGCGGCCTTGACACAGTCCGCGCGGCTGGCGGGTTTCAGAAAAGTCTCGGGAATGCGTCGAGAATCACGTACGCCACACAGATTCCGCTGTATTCAACCGAAACATTCGATAAACACGTAGATTGTTATGTGACGTCGTAAAACTGTCTCCTCCTTAAGCCTGTTCGTCCCGAACTGGCAAACCGTCTCTAAAGTAAAACTTAGCCAGTCGATCTAGGTGGACAACCTCGAACTTTCGCTGTCCTTCCTGTTGAATCCGATAAACAACATCGGTGATTCTTTTTTTTACAGTGTAGGGTCCTTTCCAGTTAGACTGAAGTTTAGGTGAGCGACTACGACGGCGCTTTGGGTTGAACAACCAGACCTGATCTCCTTCTTGGAAACCCACACTATTGCTGGGAATGTCGAACCGAGTTTTTATTTTATCACTGGCAATCTTCAGCCGCCCTCTTACCAAGCGATTAATTTCTCGCAGTTGGTTTTCTAATTGCGAGGAATAGTTCTGTGGCTCTTGGGACTGAGTCTCAGGTGATCCGAACATCTAGTCCCCAGGAAGACGAATCTCCCGCCCAAACACCAATTTTGCTGGAGTCATGCCGGTTGTATCGTGTATTGATGATCTATACGCCATGAGGAATAGTGGTATACGTTGGTTCCCAGTCTGTTTGGTTCTCATCAACAACCTTCGAAAGATGCTGCTCAAGTGTCCTATTAAATCTCTCAACCATCCCGTCCGACTGAGGATGCAGAGGCGTTGTCCTAGTCTTTCAAATTCCGAGTAGACGGCATAATTCTGTAAACACTCCTGATTCGAAATTTCTCCCTTGATCCGTATGGATTTCCATAGGGGCTCCATAACAGCAACAGAAGTTGTGAACTAACTCCTTTGGAATGGTAACCTCCTGATTTGGAATTGCGTAGGTTTCCACCCACTTAGTAAAGTAGTCACTTACAACCATAATGTACCGGTTTCCATCGTCAGTAACTGGGAATGGTCCAGCAATGTCTATGGCAATTCTTTTGAAAGGCAGTCCAACGTTATACTGTCTCATTTTACCCCTGTTTCTAGTTTGTGGGTCCTTGCTTGAAGCACATATTTCACATGACCGAACCCATTCCTCTACGTCGTGGCGAAGATGAAGCCAATAGTATCGCTTCCGTATTTTGTCAAGGGTTTTGTTAACGCCAAGATGGCCTCCAGACGTCCCATCATGCATCTCCATCAAAACAGACTGCACTTTACTTCGGGGGACTATCAACTGCATGACCACGTCTCGGTCAACTGCACTTTCCCAAGCCCTTTTCAGCATTCAGTTCTCTAAGGTAAGGGATTCCCATTGTGCCCAGTACCCTTCAGCCTCGCACAAGGTGTTTGTACACGGCACATCTCTAAACCACTGTTCAATGTCTTTTGTCAGGTTTCCACGTAATTAGAAGATATTAATTGTTTATTTGTTACATTAGCGTGTGTTGGACACTCGTAAACTTAAAGGCGAGTGTTTTTTATTGTTTTTTTTTTAGTGAAACTATAATCAAAGTTGTAATTGACGATCCCTCTGGTGTTTAACCCTTTATTTCCAGTGTTTCCATAGGACCATCCATGCAGTAAGACTTTAAACAAGTCTTTACTTTACTTTACGACACAGTAAACACTTTAAATAATGTTGTTTTTTCCAATTTAACATATTTTTTTTACTAACACTTGTAACAATTGTTTACGGTTAAAGACACCGCAGACGTTGTCAAGATCTAGTGCATTTTAGTTTGATTCGATTCTACGGACTTTGTTGAGTTTGGAACAAAATTAAATTATAAGAAACAACGAGGATAGATAAATCTAATCCCAAGTTTTAATAGTTTGAAATGAGTTTTTATCGTGTTTGCTGGTTGTGTTGTTTATCTTTTAATGAAAACCGTCCTAGGAGTTTGTTTGTTGCAAACTATTTCTCTTGACGTCGACAGACTTGCGGACAATTTTCTAAAGCAGCAAAGCGTAGCAAACAATCGGAAATTGTTATCAAGTTTAGCAGTCACAAGAAAGCAGTGTTCTTTATAATTTAATAGCGTTGAGAGCCTCAGTTACGTTACGTGCTTGACGCTGGAGGATAATAGCGATTGTGTACATAATTGAAGTTAATTTGTTGAAATTGTATTATGTCAACGGAAGTATTCAGTTCGGATTTTAAATTGTAGTGATTGATACAAACCTATAGGGAATTTAATTATTACGTGTTCAGACTCAATATTTCAGATGTCATGACAGATTTGATAATGGAATAAAAAATCGGTATGGAGAACTATACATGACTTCCATGTTGTGAGATTTATATTTAAAATCATTTACTTCAATTCAGATTGATAATTTCTAAAAAAAATATTCCCCACCCTCAAACTTTTTTGCAATTTATAAATATTTTGTTATTATGGGGTAGTCGTTTAATATAATGTTATTTTGGAATCACTTTATTTATAAAAATTAGGTACTTTATTTGTTATAAAGAAACTGAACTACGCAGATAATCACGCGTTAATTACATATTTATATAATTATATAATTATGTGGCCACAAATTATTTTGTGGCCTGCTGGGCCTTGGTTGCGGATCTTCAGGCATAGATGATTTAAATTAAAATTAAAAAATTACAATTTTATTGCCTAGCAACAAAGTTATTTTATTTTTAACAATTGCCATTGTTTGAAAAAGATTAAATGCATTTTTATTAATTTCGCCAAACTCATTAAATCAATACCAAACGTAAAAAAATTACCCCCTCCCCTTTTAACTACCCTTTTCATTTATAGATATTTCAACTACCTTTCTACATTGGATGACATTCATTTCAGGATACTTTATTTATCAAAATTAACTACCTTATTCTTGTTAAAACGTAAAATGTTGCAGGTAAACTACCCTCTTTCTTCACCGATCTTCACCAAAATCAATAGGCATTGAGTCGTCTATAACTCAGACACGCTTGCAAAAATTATTTGATTATGATTGAATTTGCGGAATTTATCGTTCGCCCAAGAAAAATTTCTACACACACGCGCGCGCGCGCGCGCGCGAGTTACGGAAAATGAGATTTCTTCACGTTTTGAGGGTAGTACAATCAGAATCAGCCCTTATCTCGAACACGATTTTTTTCACCATAACCATACTTCCATTTCCTTTACATAGACGTAGAAAATGAAAAATTCGTCTGTCATTGTTAAAAGTTCAAAAATCTAATAAGCCTAAGTAGAAACGTAATCCAACAGAAAATCAAAACAAAAAGAAAAATAAATTTAGAATTTAAAAATGGTGTATTAATTTATCTTTGTGTGTGACACGACAGTCTTGATTTTGCTATTTCTAACAAAGCGATTTCACCTTCCAATCTTCATTTGTTTGTTTGAGCACCATATTATAGACAGATTACAGGCAAGGAACAATAGGAGTCAAACTTACCAAAATAATTTTATAATAGAAAGATACATTTTAACGTATTATATTTATATACTAGACTTTCGCTGTCATAAACTGTAATTACGATTACAAACACAACATTATAACTAAAGTAATTTTCATTGATACGTCAACATTATCAAAAGGGTTAGGGCGGACAACAACCGTCGTAACACAACGTTTCGACCACCAACGATCTGTAGTCGTCTTCAGGTGTAAGTAACACTATAACACTGGATTCCAGAAGCCGGTTAAATGGCCGTATGGTTCATTGTTGGTACTGCTAGCGGCCGATTAAAACGGCCCGTCAAATGACACTGAGAACTGCCAGCGGCCGATCTCGCTGGCTTTTTGTATATTCATCGTAGCGGATGCATTACTTGTAGTATCTTTTTATACTACACGTCAAATTAATGCTAAATAGTTACGCTACTTTACTTTTTTTATACAAGTCTTTAAACTCGAGCTCAAAATTCAACTAAGTATAAACTAAGTATAATTTTTTAGATTCGCTCAAACCATTTCAATAGGGTTGAAATGACAGTGCTAGGGCGGTAGACGAATTACTTTGAAACCCAACTCAGATGCTTTTTTATCGATCACATAGGTAAGCGTTGGTGGCTTATGTAACCGAACTAACGCACATAGTTCCACCTTAAGAAGGTTATCTGGGAAAGGGACGCCTCGAGCTTTCAACCAGCTGATCATTTCCGCTTTTGTTGATGATGATGTCGGTGGTTTGTTTAGAATCCTGGAATGATACGGAGCATTGTCCATAACAATAGTTGCTCCTTGAGGAATGGATGGCAGTAATGTATCGAAGAACCATGATTCAAAAACAGTCGCATTCATGTCTTCATGGTAATCTCCTGTCTTCTTAGATTGGAACACAAAAGGCGGAGCGCTAATCCATCCGTTGGAGCCACCAGCATGACAGATGATCAATCGTTTGCCTTTACCCAGAGGGCCGCCGAGAGTTCCTTGGATAGTGCCATCAGTCCAACCAGTGTCCTTTCTCGTGTTTTCATTGATCCAGGTCTCGTCCAAAAATATAGTGTTTTTAATATTTACTTCACGCATCTTTCTTAAGAAACGACACCTTAACAGGCCCACTGACGGCTTTTCCATGAGGATTTTTCTGCTGCTAAATTTCTTGTACTGAAATCCCATGTCTGATAATAGCGAGCTCAGTGAAGATTTTCCTCCCATATACAGTCCAGCTTCTTGAATTGGCACACAAAGTTGTCAGGGTAGGCGCTTCTTTTCGAGCATAGTAGCTCAATATGTGACGTCGAATAGCTCCTTTGTCGAAGTCATCCATGTCTGTTACTGGCCGCTTTCTCTTCAAACTTTTCTTCCGAGGAGTATGAATAATAATATTTTCCTAGTACGTAGGCTTTCACGGCCGGTGTCCCTACAATTACTTAACGCTTCCGGGCTGAAAGGCCGTGGTCGAATGCTTGATGTAGTATAGCTAGATGTTTCGGCCACGCCACCGGTGGCCATCTTCAGTAGCAAAGAAAAGTTCGTGAAAGATGGAATGCCGAACAATTCGCCCAGTGAAAAGGGACAAGCAAGGGCGGATTCCCTTTTCACTGGGCGAATTGTCCGGCATTCCATCTTTCACGAACTTTTCTTTGCTACTGAAGATGGCCACCGGTGGTGTGGCCGAAACGTCTAGCACTGTAACAACAACATTCGACCACGGCCTTTCAGCCCGGAAGCGTTAAGTAATTATAATAATATTTTCCCTCTTGGTGCTGTTTAAGGTGTTATCTTGTTGATCGTCCTCAGCTGTGATTAAATCAATATCTTCAACTACACAGGGATCTTGTTGATTTTCCAAACTTTTTTTAATCTCTGCGTTGATACGTTGTATTGTTCTCAACGAAATGCCACAAGCATCTGCTGTTCTCTGCATTACTTTCTTAGTATCAAGTAAAGGACCTCCGTTATTCTTCTCTTTCTCAAAATAGAACAGAACAGAAGCAATCATTGTTCTGCATTGAGTGTGTAAAACTTGGCGTTTTTTACAAGAACTCATAATCACAATTCAACTATACACTAACCACAAATGAACTGATTCACTCACAATATACGCGACAGATCTGCTCTCTGACAGCTCTGGCTGGTCTCACTACCCCGTGCAAGTTATTTAACGATTAATCAGCGGGTAATCAGTGACTCACTCGGGGTACCCGGTACACGAGCAATGACCTCTACTGTTTGTTGGTTTGAGGGTGAATCACCCTCTCTACCTGGAAAAATGACTATAGCGACCAAGTGTAAACCAAGTAAGAAAGGGACGTCTCTCTTGCATGTTACTGAAATCTGTAATACCGGTAATTATTTTCCAAATTACGTGATACAATAATACACATTTAATTCCTGACGCGCTACCTCGTCCTCTCAAGTTATAGTTAAAGTTTAATAACATGGACAGTAAATTTTTAATATATTTACATAGATACGTATCACATTTCATTTTGTGTGTCTGTAAAACAATAATATATAATATTTTTATAATAAATAACATTTTTAAAAGTTCGTGCTACTAAAAAGACAAACAATTATTTCGATTACGTATAACAACTATTATTTCATATATTGTTTATCTGAAATAAAAATATGAGATTTGAAAATAATCTTTATATCTGTATATTAAAATCTGTTACATATGTTGAATAATTTTTTCAGTATTATAACAATAAAGAGGTGAGAGTCGTCAATCTGCTCTTTATCGAGTATCACAATAGGTAAATCGGAAGTAAAAAAAAAAAAAAAAAAAAAAAAAAAAAAAAGCCAAGGCCGACGCTAGGAATTTTAAGATTCTCGTAATTTCGAGGTCAAGTTGTAAAATCAAAAATCAATTTGTAAAAATATTACATATTAAAGGGAGTGTCACAGGAAAGTAAATAAGATGATCAGTAACTTAGTTTTTAATAATCATCATTTTTAATAATAGTCGTTTAGATGGTGTTCTAAAGTTTAACAATGACAATAGTTCAAAATAAACAAATAAATGTAAAACATTTGAATATCGCCATAAAAACTTCGTGTTTGGACTTATTTTAAATGAAATTACAGTCTGAATTCAATGGAACAATCAAAATTAAAAGTTTAAGCACAACAATAAAATTTAATTTATTGTAGTGGACTGTAACTAAAAAGACAGTAGCGCAGGTCAAAGGCCTGTCCCTGTCTATTGTTAGGCGGCCTGTCAGTGTGTGTGTGTGTGTGTGTGTGTGTGTGTGTAAGTGAGGGTCTCCTAATCCTCTAGCCGCCTTCCGGGACTGGACATAGTGTAGTAGATTAAATATAAACTTAAACCTTCTCGAGATTCTTTGACTAACAAGCGTGATCCGTCAGAAAAAAAAACAATAAAACACAGAACACAGAATAATTTATACAGAATAAACTACAGTTAAAAAATATATTTAATAAATTCAAATTGCTAACAATGAGCCTACTGTGAGATGGGCCTAACATTTAAAGTCATTTGTGTGATAGAAATCCTACATTAAAACTTTTTAAATACAGTCTATAAATATTTTAGTAAGCATGTTTGATACCACCTTCCCTGAAGCTACAGAAAACCCCCAAAGCGCCATTATTGATTGTTTTGTCATAGTCTGGTTTATAATTTATGTTTGCCTGAACGGAAGGGCGCGGCCAGGAACTGTCAGTTAGTCGTGTTGATGGGCATACAATCCACGGAAAATTTTCTTAAAGTCTTCAATTAAGCAAATTTGATTTTCTCATCAATCGTATATTTTTATTTTTTATTTTTATTTTACATTCTTTTACATTTCTTTTTCTTCTTTTACATTCAAACAAACTTTAATTGTTTTGTTATTAATTTTTTTTTTAACAGTTTGAAACTTTTCCATTGTAACAATAATTAACGGCCATTATATTTGTTGGTTAATAAGTAAATATTTTTTCGCACGTAAATCAATAACGGGAATTAACGTATCAGATAGATCAGTGGGTATGATGACTGATTACTGAGTTACAGGTACGAGGGTTGATTGCTGGGAAATAGCATAAAATAAAGGTGCGTTTTTCAGCCTACAGTTCCACTCAAGCTGTGATAATAAGTACTTGTGATAACATACTGGGGTAAAAATGAGCGGAAACGATGTCTGGAACTCCCCAGTTATTTCACCAAGGTACACGCATCTCCACGTCAATCTATCCCATGCACCACTTTTCATTGCTTCAAAAAATATTCCTCCCTTGGCATCATCAATATTTGTTATTAAAATCCTTAATTTAGTAGTGACCTTCCATCAATATATTTATAACAATGGAAGGTTTAGCGAGAATCGGACTATAAGTATAAGACAAATTTTACATTATGCGTGTCGAAGTTTCGACAGTATTTATTGTCATCAGGACCTGTGGACGGATAATAGAGAAATGTTGTGTTTTTGATCTTTCTCTATTGTCCTCGTACAAAGGTTCTGACGATGGCAATAAATATTGAAATATTGTCGAAACGTCGATGTGTTTTACTTATTGATTATCCTCGCTAAACCTTCCATTCTTAAAAATAATTGTTATTTTTTTCTATTTCCGCGTGCTATCGCCTGAATTCTGTTACTTCTTATCTTACATCTTAAACAGTTTGCTGTCCTTGCGTTAACACATTCCAGTAATTCTATTTTTCCCCACCTTTGCTATCACTAAACGTTTTTTATTTTACCTGTCCAACTGGATTTTCCTCTAAATCTACGTCTTGAAACTGTAGAGATAATTTACCTCCCTAAATATAATATCAGATGGTCCGTGATATTGCCCGTCAATAAACTTTTCCTGTATAAAATATTCGGCCTGCCATTGGACAAATTTTTCTTTACTGAAAATTATTTTTGTCAGTGCTATACTAACTTTTATATAGTGTATTGTTATTGTATACAATATATTGTTACAGAACATATTGGTTATTATTTCACCTAAATATTTAAATTGCTCACTTTTTTCAAGTTTTGCCCACGTTTATTAAAACGTTTAAACGTTTACTTCTTCTTCTTCTTCTTCTTCTTCTTCTTCTTCTTCTTCTTCTTCTTCTTCTTCTTCTTCTTCTTCTTCTTCTTCTTCTTCTTCTTCTTCTTCTTCTTCTTCTTCTTCTTCTTCTTCTTCTTCTTCTTCTTCTTCTTCTTCTTCTTCTTCTTCTTCTTCTTCTTCTTTTTCTCAATATTTTCTTTCATCCCATATTTCTTCTCCACGTTGAGTAAATTTTTTAAAATATCAGACGTTTTATTTGATTTTGACGTAGAATACGTCTTACCTTTCAGGCCAGCAATTGGGCACCCCAACCAGAAAATCGAGCGTTACATTTTCACGTCACGTTTGAAATTGAAATATTATCTAAACGACAAAATATTCACGCTTATATGAGGTACCATTCGACAGATAAAGGAACAAAGATAATAAATAGCACAATATAAGCGGGCTATTGCATCATCCAGCACGCGGTGAGCGGGAGGAGAAATAGAAATGTTTTGCGCCGCTCGGCGCGCACTAAAATTAGTATTTCTCCGGTTTCCGATGCGATAGAACGTTGAGTGAGGTGTGGTTAAAATTGTCTTATCGAGTACTATCTACGTAGTGTACCGTAATAGCGGTGGTATTATTAAGAGGTTTGAATAATCGTAATTAAAGTTGTAAAAATCGTGTGTTCGGACAAAATGTCGCGGTATATGGATGCTAAACGTGCTCAGAAGTATCGTAAACGCATACAGGAGAGTAGAGAAAATCATGGGGAATTCAAAAAATCTAAAATGACCAATGCGGAACGTCAGAGGATTTACCGACAATGCTTAAAAACAAGGAAATAAATACCGAAGTCGAGTTTGATGAGGAAGGGCGCCCGACGTCGCAAGTGTATCAGCCGATCGAATTCAGCAAAACGTGGCAGTTAGCTACAAAGCACATCCACAAAACATTCTTTAATAATGAATTTGGACACGCGTGTGACGTTTGTGACAGACTGTGGTTCCAGATGGACGTAAAGATAGTGGCTGTTAAAGTGATGCCGTTGCAACACCATGGAGACCAGAATTAATTACCATAGTAACAAGTAAATAAACAAATTATATTTACTTTACTCGCGTGTGTAAAAGTGTGTAGGCCTAATAGTGACTATACTCTTACATCATAGAAAATATACGTCTGTGTGATGATTTTGTAAATAAAATTTTGTACTTTGTAAAACTAAATATGTGTTTGTTCATTTTATTCATAACACATTAGCAACCCTAAAGCACACAGACGTATTCTACGCTCTAAAGATTTGCGGCCGTGGCTCCGACACAGCCCCCGCCGACTTTTTTTACTATAATTGCAGTTGTTCAAACTTTGAACTTGTAAACTCTGTAATCTAAATACCGCATTGCGCCACGTGCAGATGACGTCACGTTTTTTTATCTACTAACTACAGCCGGTCTCCAGCTGGGCTGCCTGTAGCGAAATTTACGTTAGTTATACTCAATACTCCGAGCTGATCACTCGTAATATTTCCAGCCGCGGCTACTGGCTTTCATTATTTAAATTATTTAGTATGTGCAACATGCACTGATTCTACTTGGGCGATTCCTGCCTTATTAATAACGATTATGTATTTCGACTTTTATTTCTAATTCAATTAGCGGGCATCATGCCGCGTTAACTTCTGCACGTGTCAGCAATCGCATCATCAGAATTTCAATAAACTATCATTATATGAAAAACATACAGTCCACGTTAAACTTCTTTCTAACCAGCCATTTCCAATTAGCGTTTCCAGGAATAACTCAAGAGCATTCAAGAGCTTCCAGACGCAACATTTTCTGGTCCTCCGGGCCGGATTTTACATTTTTGGTCCACAAGAGACCGCATTTCTTGGTCCACAAGCGACCGCATTTTGTCCACAGCAACAACATTTTGGTCCACAAGCGACCGCATTTTTGTCCGCAGCGACAGCATTTTCTGGTCCACCAATCCGGATTTTATTTTGGCCTTACGGGCAACATTTTGGTCCACCACTATTTCAAAATATTTCATTTAATGGGCACAAACAGCCTGTGGCCCAAACATGCTTCAAACTTAAATACTTTCAAATTGAGATTTCTGGCCGTGGCATGCCTTTGTAGCCACAAAGACAACCTTCAGGAGTGACACACAAGATCCAACAGAGCGTCAGATCTGACACGGCAAGAAACTAAAAGAAAGTTATTCGGCGGCAGCAAATTCCACAACGGTAAAATTACGCTGAGATACAACATCAAGCTTCATCCAACCAGCACAAACAGGCGGTGCGCCAACATCAAGGGATGCCGGACGGGATCAGCACGGAACCAACAGGACCGAAGCAGTTTTGAACACGCGAGGATTCCACGTGATTATAAACTTTCATTTTCTTTATAATTGTTCATATATGATACATGAATACAACAAACTGAATAATATTTCACATTTAATATGGTATTATTGATGCTTTTACGTAAACAGATATTATTATAATGTGAGCATAAGCTTTCATCTTAACTAGATTTTCATATGTACATTTGTGCATAAATTTCTATTTGCATGACTGTGCAATAACTCATTAGAAGTTCAAGTGTCGAGATAAGGCTATGTGTATATTATTATTTAAATAATTCATACTTTCAATAACGCTCATGGCTGTTCTTTAAAAGAGATAACAAGTATATATTATAGTAAGTAATGTGTTAAGGTATATGACGATCACTAGCTCCCGCATTATATTAGATTTTATCAAGATATTCAAAATTACAGCAATTGTTCACCTGCTCTACGCTTAAATTCTTTTAAATTACATTTTGAATTGCAATCATGGCTGATGTGAAGGCGTTGATAAAGAAACGGGGCACGATTAAAGCATCTATATCCCGTGTGAAGACTTTCGCGGATAATTTCGATCCAGACACAAGCGATCATCACGCACTAAAAACAAAGCTTCGCCATTTAATCGAATTGTCCACTAAATATGATGATATTCAGACTCAAATTGAGTCTGATGACGCTGATTTCGCATTAGCCAGTGACAGAGTCCAAACTGAGGATGATCTTTGCAATATCGAATGCAAGTTGCAACACTTGTTAGAGCAAGTGGGGCAGGTGAGCCAAAAACCGCTGGTTAATACCGAAATTACGCCTATTAAAACCTCCCCTATACAGTTGGAACCGATTAAATTGCCTCGCTTTTCAAGTAGCATTGTTGATTGGTAA
This sequence comes from Magicicada septendecula, assembly GCA_034769895.1. Lineage (NCBI taxonomy): Eukaryota > Metazoa > Arthropoda > Insecta > Hemiptera > Cicadidae > Magicicada > Magicicada septendecula. The sequence continues at coordinate 985,521 of JAWRYS010001651.1, read as the reverse complement.
CACTATTACAACACATTTCTTGAATTAATACACGTCAGAACCGACCTGACGGATATTCAAAAGTTACGCTACTTGCACTCTTCATTAAGTGACGAGGCACTAAATGTGATAAAATCGCTTCCAATTACCCATGAAAATTATACGGTAGCTATTGATTTACTAAGAAATAGGTATGACAGTAAGTTAATTGTCTCAGCCCATCATGTGGTGAATGTCTTGGGTGTGAAATCGGTTCAACAAGAGTCCAGGATTAGTATTTCCAGATTTATTGATGAGATAACCGCTAATATCAATGCGTTAAACTCCTTAAATCTACCCGTAAATATATTCGAAATTATTCTCATTCATTACTTGGCCCCAAAACTCGATAATTACACGCTTCGTCTTTGGAAAGAAAGCTTTTCGGATGAACGATTTACTAACTTTAGTAATTTCATAAAATTTTTAAATACCCGTAGACAGTTATTGCAAAACCTGGACTGCGCGACCACTTCAACAAGCAAGATAAACGTTGGCAATAAGGCTCACTATCACAAGGCAATTAAACCGGTAAATGTTTCCAAATCAACATTCCATACCCATGTCGGAAATAATATATGTCAGCTGTGCAAGGGTAAACACCGACTTACTGAGTGTTCACAATTTATAACGCTTACTACACAGGAGAGAAAAAATATTATAATCAAAAATAAACTTTGCTCTAAATTGCATTCGCCCAGGCCACGATAGTGCCCACTGACCCTCTAAATTTTCTTGCAGAACATGTGCGAAACGCCATCACACAATGATTCATATGCCTAACAAAAACGAGTCGTCCAGTAACAACCAGTGTTCGTTAAAATTGCAAACAAATAAGTCCATATTATTATCTACCGCAGTCTGCATGACAACTGACCATGCAGGTAGAAAGCACCCGGTTAGGATTTTATTAGACTCTGGTTCGCAGGCTAACTTCTGTACTATGGATTTCGCACGTCGCATGGGTCTGAAACTGATTAAATCTCAATTGCCCATAACGGGTATAAACAATTCATTGTCCCAAGCTGACTTCAGTACCAGAGTAAGGTTACATTCACGCTATAAGCATTTTAGTTTAAACATACATTGCGTTGTGCTTCCCAGCATCACTAACAATCTCCCGGCGGAATCATTTGATGTCGTATCTTTAAATTTACCAAAGGGCATATTCTTAGCCGACCCACAACTCAACTTCTCGTCGCAAGTCGATTTATTGCTCGGTGCTCAGTATTACTTGCAATTAATTGAACCTATCAATTTATCCGTAGCCCACATTTCCCCATAATTCAGGAGACAAAACTAGGATTCATTCTCGCAGGTAACTTGCCGTTTAATGTCGACATGACGAAACCGGTTTCATCATTTATGGTATGTGAATATGATAGTGCCATTTCCTCTCAACTAAGGGAATTTTGGAATTTGGAGGAAGTTTCTATTCGTGATCCCTTCGCTGAGGACTCGGAATGCGAGAATCATTTTGTGTCCAATACTGTCCGTAATGAGGATGGCAGATTTGTGGTATCCCTGCCTCGCAGGTCAGACAAGTCTCATTTGGGCGATTCTCTTCACGGAGCTATCCGCAGGTTTCAGTCATTAGAACTTAAGTTCAAGCAGAACTCTGCCCTTCACAAAGATTATAGCGCGTTCATGCATGAATATTTGAATCTTGGTCACATGTCTTTACTTAATGCGTACGATTTGTCGCTTGACAAGTCAGACACCTTTTATTTGCCGCACCACTCAGTCTTTAAAGGTTCCAGCATAACTACCAAGTTGCGAGTTGTTTTCGACGGCTCCGCTAAAACAACAAATAATTTGTCCTTGAACGATACGCTGATGGTCGGTCCCACGGTCCAGCAGGATCTGTTCTCTATTATGGCTCGATTCCGAACTCACCGATACGTCCTCATCTCAGACATTGAAAAGATGTATCGGCAAATTTTAGTTAATCCTAAGGATGCCAATTTGCAGCGTATTGCTTGGTGCGACGCCCCTCATAAGGAACTCCAACATTACGCCTTGAGGACAGTCACGTATGGGACTGCAAGTGCCTCATTTCTTGCTACAAGATGTCTGGCTCAAATAGCCTAAGAAAATGAAACCAAATACCCTATAGCTTGCTCAGCCATAGCCAATGATTTTTATGTGGACGATCTCATGACGGGCTCAGATAACCTGAATGTTCTATCTAGAATGAAATCTGACATCATAAATTTACTAAGCCGATACGGTTTTACCTTACACCAATGGTTTTCTAATAATCAGACCATTATAGCCTCTCGCGCTCACGTTTCCCACGACTTTAGCAAAAACCAAAATGTGCGTACGTTGGGCATTCAATGGAACGTCAACGAAGACAGTTTTTTATATAACGTCCAGAGGAATGTCAATGCAGCGGTGGTCAACAAGAGAAGTGTGTTATCGGTCATCGCAGGAATTTACGACCCTTTGGGCCTCATTGGCCCTATTACATTTTGGTGTAAGCATTTAATACAACGATTGTGGTTAGCGGGTACAAGTTGGAACGAATCCTTATCAGGTTCATTGTCCGATCAATGGTGAGAACTCTATTCTCAGTTGGTGTCAGACACTCATTTTAAAATTTCGAGGTCTGTCAAGAGTTTAAACAATTTCCGAATCATTTCATTCCAGCTTCATGGATTTGCCGACGCGTCAGCTAAAGGTTACGCGTGCTGTATCTATGTGCGTACGGTCTATTCAAACGACGCCATATCATCAAACCTGTTATGTTCCAAATCTAGAGTCGCTCCATTGAAGCAGATAACGTTACCCAGGCTTGAACTTTGCGCTTGCCTATTGCTGGCTCAGTTAGCTTCCAATTTAATAGACGCCGTCAACTACAAATCCGACGAATTATATTTCTACTCGGACTCAATGATAGCCTTACATTGGATCCATCAGCAATCCTCCCGATGGAAGGTGTTTGTCGCCAACCGTGTTGCTGAAATACAGCGTCTCACTACCAAGGGAACTTGGCACCATGTATCATCACTGGACAACCCTGCCGACATTTTATCGCGTGGTTGCCTTCCTCGTATCTTACACAGCCACCCACAATGGTGGCATGGTCCGTCCTGGTTGTCCCACGAGTCATCATCATGGCCTATCAGTGCCTTCGATACTCATTCTCCCTGCACTCATCCCGATCTGGAACAGGAACGACGCAAGCAGGCCCAAACCTCAATAATTGTCGCTTCATCTACATCCAGTTATGTTGAAAATTATTCATCTCTATCAAGACTCATTCGCGTTTTCTCATATTGCCACAGGTTTGTTCGGAACTCCAGGCTCCCCGTTGCTGACAGGGACACTTCCTTCTTGTCAGCCCAGGAGTTGCATGATACACTTTTGGTTTTTATTCACCAGTCTCAGCAATTGCACTTCAGCGTTGAGGTTAAGGAACTTGAGGCACATTGCTGCATTCCCAATAGCAGTAAAATTATTTCACTTAACCCCTTTCTTGATAAGACAGGCATATTACGAGTGGGTGGACGTCTGCAACACTCCCAGCTTAACTACGCGAGCAAACATCAAATAATACTACACCCGCATTCTCATCTCAGCAAGTTAATCATAGAAAACGAACATCTTCGTTTATTGCACTCTGGTGTAAAATTAACCCAGTTTTCTCTGAGGCAGAAATATTGGATCGTTAATGATAAATCCTATATACGCTCGGTAATACATAAATGCATCACTTGTTTCCGACACCGTGCTAGGGGCGCAAACCAATTATTGGGACAATTACCTCCTTCCAGGGTCACGCCTGCTAAGCCATTTTCCCAATCTGCTGTTGACTATGCCGGCCCCGTATTTGTACGTCATGGCGGGTAACGCTCAAAATCGACGTCAAAAGCGTATATTGCTTTATTTATATGCATGACCACTAAGGCCATTCATTTGGAACTTGTATCAGATCTTATCTCAGACGCCTTCACAGCGGCCTTACAACGGTTCATCGCGCGTAGAGGTATCCCCATTCAGATATTCTCCAACAATGGTAGGAATTTTCGTCGTGGTAGCAGCACACTACACGAATTGTACAGACTTTTGAAATCTAAGGGATTTGAGCAAACAACTCAGGAGTTTACCAGCTCCCAGGGCATCAAGTGGTCCTTTATTCCACCCTCAGCCCCTCATTTCGGTGGTCTGTGGGAAAGCGGGGTAAAAAGTGTCAAAATTTCATTTGCGTCGCGTGATTGGCTGTACCATTCTGACTTTAGAGGAGTATTATACCATTCTAACTCAAATAGAGTCCTGCCTTAACTCACGCCCTTTATTCGCTATATCCAATGACTTTAGGGACCCAGAACCGTTAACTCCCGCTCATTTCCTGGTCGGTTCTCCGCTTACGGCACTCCCGGAGCCCGACTATACCCAAGTCAGTATTAGTCGTTTGGGCAGATGGCAGCTGCTCCAAAGATTCACACAATCCATCTGGAAACGATGGTCAAAAGATTACTTGCACCAGTTGCAACAGCGCAACAAACGGCGCATTACGTCAAGAAATTTGACTGTTGGACAGTTCGTCCTCATTCTAGATGATAAGTCCCCCCCTCTTCAATGGAAGCGCGGGGTAATCACACATGTTTATGCGGGTCAGGACTCAATAGTGCGCGTTGCTGAAGTTCGCACCGCACAGGGTATCCTACGTCGACCCATCCATAAATTATGCCCCCTTCCGGTGGCATCAGACCAGTCGCATGAGCATCATACGACACGTATCAGGAATGCGAACTTTGTCGCATTGCCTTGTATCACTCGCGGGACATTCCCGGGGCGATCATATAATCCAATTTTATTATTATTGTAATTATTATTATTATCGTGTAGCTATTATTGCAATAGTTACTACGCTATTATTGTATCAATTATTATGTCTTTGCTATTGTACTATTCTATGATTATGTATTTTTAAACTTTTTTGGGGAATTATTATTATAATATTATTGTATCAATTATTATGTATTTGCCATTGTATTATCCAATGGTTATGTATTGTTGAATTTTCTGGGGATTGTTGTTTCAATATCATGCATGCAAATTATTATATCTTGTTGTTGTATTATTACTTGTTACTTATTATTGAATTTTTTGTGATCATTATCCTGTTATTATGTGAGACAAATTAATATGTCTACCTGATTATTGTATTATTGTGCATCATGCCATGTTATGTAATTTCATTGTCAGTTTTCTATGACTATATAAATCAAATCATTATGTATTTTGTAATTATCACATGAATCTGGTATGTTAACCATATTGTTACTATTAATTGTCTAGGTGTCATTGCTCTATGTTGGACATGTCAATTGTTATGTTGTTTTATTAGCATGTAACGTCAATTACTATATATTATTAACCTGAAAGCATAAATTACAAAATCGCCCCGATTTTGTGCGGGCAGTATGTTCAAACTTTGAACTTGTAAACTCTGTAATCTAAATACCGCATTGCGCCACGTGCAGATGACGTCACGTTTTTTATCTACTAACTACAGCCGGTCTCCAGCTGGGCTGCCTGTAGTGAAATTTACGTTAGTTATACTCAATACTCCGAGCTGATCACTCGTAATATTTCCAGCCGCGGCTACTGGCTTTAATTATTTAAATTATTTAGTATGTGCAACATGCACTGATTCTACTTGGGCGATTCCTGCCTTATTAATAACGATTATGTCTTCCGACTTTTATTTCTAATTCAATTAGCGGGCATCATGCCGCGTTAACTTCTGCACGTGTCAGCAATCGCATCATCAAAATTTCAATAAACTAACATTATATGAAAAACATACAGTCCACGTTAAACTTCTTTCTAACCAGCCATTTCCAATTAGCGTTTCTAGGAATGACTCAAGAGCATTCAAGAGCTTCCAGATGCAACAGCAGTAATATCTGTTTATTTCATCATTTTCGCAGCATGTCTTGCTGTTAATATTATGTCGAAGTAGTAAAAAAAGGGCGAATATTATATTACAAATCAATAATAATTCTTTGATATATAAGCATTTCAGTTTTTGAAATATTGTATACATATTTCTACGTGGACAGCAGTCTATGGTATGGTGCCATTAAACTGAAAACAGAGATAGTACAACTGTCTCGCCTTTTTCCAAAAAATCACATCTACATCAACAATCGTCCACAATTATTGCACCGATACATTACGTATTATTAACAATAATAATAAAGCTTACAAAAATTAACATTTTTGCTAAATCGCAGTTACAAACAAGATTCCTTTACCGTGCAAAAAAAACTCGTCTCCATACCCCAGTGTGTTATTTCATCTGTGTAGTCTTGTTATGTGCCCTCGTGTAATTTTTTGACTACTCAAAAGTCGCCAACGTAAAAACAGATTATAATTTTATAACACGACTATGCTGATATACGAAAAGAACAGGTTACAGAGAGAAAAACATGTTAGGACCAAGTATTGTAAAATCGAGCTAATAAAACCAAATGTTATAAACAAAACGGCGTCTTACATTAACGTCGATAGCGATGGCGAGCTAAATTACATCTTGAAACTGAGAAATTCACTCAGTATTTAAAAATAAAATATTTAGCCACTTCGTCAATTAGTTTTTGATAACAAGAGATTATTGTTTGGAAACCAAAACCAAAAATCACTTCACTGGCTTGTATGGCTCCAGATCTGGACAATTACGAAGGCAGACATGGATAAAATTAAAAAAAAAAAAACGAAAAGGTCAACTATAAGAAAGAAAAACAGTAAACTTTAAGTTATCGGATAGGAGAAAAAACAAATGTCTACAGTGAATCTCTGAACTACAAAATAAGTCCATTTGCTTATCTTTGATCGTGTTTCTACACTAATACCTTCTGCAGCATCTTCTGGTTGAAGATTATCCCTGTTAACAGCATCCTGTACTTAATTATTTCTGCTTTTCATCTATTTCAAACTTCGTCTTTATTAACAACTTTGTCGTACTTTGTTGCTTCTCTCCTATGTACAATTTTCCCTCGAACGAGGCCTTTCGGTTTCGCAACCATTATCAAGTTCTTACTACAACAAAATTAAAATACCTACTTCCCTTATATATAACTAACCCTCCCACGCATAACCGGTTACATTCAACCAATAGGAGGCATTACTTACCGCCCAGTCATTGTTAGCCCCGCCTCTTACTTAGTCAACTTGACCTCGTCACATATCCTGTAACCGTATTACACCTTTTATACATTACTTTTTCAAAATATAGTAAAATATATCCTCATTACTAAATTCAGTCTTTATATTCGTCAGCGCATTCCTATTCTTTTTCCTTACTTTTAATATTTCTAATTCTTCATACAATTTCCGTTTACTTAGGGTAAGTCCAGGAGGGCTGCCCCAGCAAATTTAAAACTCATACAAACTGCACCTATTTATTTGTAATTTAATTGTAAAACCTAAAATACAATGCTTAATTATTGCTGTTTTATATATTAAATTATCTTTTACTGTAAGTAATATCTTAGCTGAAAATTACAAATATTTCTTAACAGCTGCATTTGGCCATCTCTCCTGAGAGTCAAGGTGAGACGCTCCAGTGGAACAGGATAGATGCCCCACACCAATAAATGGCAAATAAATAAGAAAGAATACAGAAAAATACGTTTATTTGCTCATTTTTTTCTTTTTAATTAAACAAACCATAATGAATCATATTCTAGTAACATTATTTTCTTGAGAGAATTTTTGTTATGCAAATTCATTACTGAAAACAATTACTAATTTCTGTTATTATAAAGAATACATACAATAGCCTATATTACAACGTAATTAATTAAAATTTACAAAATTACTGTATCAATTATCTAAAATTAATTTAAGTTGTTTTTTAACTTTATTTAAACAGAGGTAACACTAAGCCCTAATATTATTAAGCCTGCTAAAGGTTAATAAATGAAATTAAAATATAAGTTTAACAGTTTGACTTTACAAAGTAAAATTTTAATTCATGAATAAATACCAATATCCTGAAAATAATATGACAAACATCGTAAATTATAACAACCAATAGCCTAGTATTACTTAAAATTTTGAAATTTTATGGGAACCTTAACCTAATCTTAACCTTAACTTGGCCTAAAATAATTTTTCAAATATGAACATGAAAAGAAAAAAGTATAAATAAGCAAATAAGGAGCTCAAGGCACCTTCTTTTTTGTTGAAATTATTTCTTTTGTTCTGTCCTTCCTACCACAAGTATTGCACTTAGCTCCATAAATTGTACAATCTTCATGCATCCACATGTTGCAAACACAGCATTGAACCCAATCAGCTGTCGATGTTGTTTTGAAATAATCTTCAAAACATTCTGTGCAGTTATTTTCTTCATCGCTTAAAGAAATAGAATCAAGGCAAGCTACGCCAGGATCTTCATCACTGTCACTCCTCGTAGATGGTTTAATTAATTTTTTCTTTTCATTTAGTTTTGTTTTTTGAAATAAAGACTTTTTTATCCTTTTCTCTTTTACAAAAGTTTCATTTACTTTTGCTTTCTTCAATTTAATAAACTGCTTGTCCAAAACTTTTGCCGATTGTTTCCTTTTACTAATTTTTTTTTCTAATACTGGGACGGGACTTATCTCATGCAAATGTTTTGTAGGTGTTTCTTTAGAACATATCACTGCTTCCTCCGTTTGACTTGTGCTTGGATTAATGCTTGATTCATCCCTATGGTTTGATTCCAGAAGATGATGTAAACCATCATCATGACTAGACGTTTCTTGTGAGACATGCTCGCCATTATTCGAAACGTTGCTGAAAGATGCCGGTGATACGGATGAGTTTGAAATGCTGAAAAAATGTTCTGGGATGGCATCAGAATTCAGAGGAAAAATTCCAGTAGCTCTGAATCCATTTGTTGCATTTTCAGCAGTGGCACTTTTAATCCAGGCATTTCCAATCAGCGTTCCGGCATGCACCTTTTTGATCGATTTCTTGTTATGTTGAACCCATGCCATAGTCTCTTTTTTGTAAAATGTTTTAAATGGTTGAAAAAAGGACCTGAGTTGTATGACTTGGGAGACAAACAAGAATTATGTCATTGTCGTCTGCAAATTCGAGCATCTCAACTGAGCTGTGGTGTGACGAATGACCGTCCATCACTAGAAGTACTTTACCTGGAGGCTTACGAGGAGTGAAATGATTTTTCAACCACTTAAAGAAAAGTTTAGATGTAATGTAGGACGATTTTGCATTCATGTACACATCAGATCCAGGCGGAAGTCCTAAAGGAAAGGCAGGATTTTCATTTTTGCCTTTGAAAATCAAAACTGGTGGCAGAAAGGTGCCTTCAGCATTACAACATGCAATAACTGAAACATTTTTTCCCCTCTCACCGGAAGTTAAAACATGGACATCCCTCACACCTTTACTAGCTAAAACTTTACCTGGTTCATTACTAAGCTGACAGCCTGTTTCATCTAGGTTGAAAATATTTCCTGGCTTGCTACAAAAATTATTTTCATCGAATACGTCTTTCAGAATGTTGAAAAAACTACATACTTCTTCTTTGCTCATCCCTTCGGCTCTAGCAAGAGAGAGGCCTTCAGCACTTCTAATCCTGATTTCTTGATTCCGTCGTAGAAAAGAATTCAGCCACTCGTATCCTGCAAGACCTTCTTCTCGGTTGAATTTATGTTGAACTTTCAGCGCTTCTGCGAATTGAAACGCCATTCTCCGAACAGTCGTTCTGTCAGGTGCGAATCCTGATTTTTCAAGTCGCTGTATATGTTGCACTACCCTTTTTTCATTTTCCAAACCCAGAGTGGACGATGGCCCCAAAGAAAGTTTGGTAAGGTTACCTGCGTCGCAGAGTCCTGGCTGGAATACCATAATAACGAGCAGCTTCGTTGATGCCGATGTCTCCGTCTTCTATTCTTTTCACTGCTTCCTTTAAGTTTTCCTCTCTCCATTGTCCTCGTCTCTCTCCTGACATCTTCCTTTTGTATTCACTGGGCATTCTAAAAAAACAAAATTTGAATAAGCACTTAATTTATGTCAAGAAACTGAAACCTATGTAGTGATACATTCCTTAAACTCAAGTTAACTGTACACTGTACTAAAAACTGTGTAATTACATTTTAATTTAAAAAACTGCTACAAACGTTATTAAATAAAAATAAACAAGTTTAATTCTGACGTCATTTAATTACAATTTTTGAGTTCAGTTCAGTAATGTGATCATTTTTCTCTCTGTGTGTGTGTGTGTGTGTGTGTGTGTGTAAAGTGTTTTGTAAAATGCACTGATTAAATTTTCAGCAGTTCATCAAAACTATAGTCGTAATTGTTTTATTTTTAATTACAAATAGTCTCCAGTCATTACAAATAATCTACTGTTCCTGGGGTTTAAATACATTATAACTAATTAAAATACATGATTTTTACTAAAAAATTGAAACATAAACAGTACAGGCATTACAAATAAATAGGCACTTAAAAGTTTTCAAACATATACGATATCTTAGGCGATTCAATTTTATAAAATATAAACATTCCTTGAAACAGAAGAGAGATGCTATGGGGCATCTCTCCTTTATTTCAAGGAGAGATGCCCCAGCTTCTGACCAGCGCAAAAAGAAACAAAATGGCAAGAATGTTAGCCGATGTTATCCTTTGTTATGTTTTCTGTTCGTAATAACACAGAAATCAGTAGAAACCAAAGAGAAAGTACAAAGTATTAAGATATTGTATTGCGCTACATTAACTTTGAGTTGCAAAACAGAAGAGACTTACCTTAGTCACAGAATATTTCCTCGAAAACACACACAAATTCGAATCGGCAACCTCACGCACAGACGTCTTCCCTCCAAATGAAGCTGCTGTAGGAGTTGTGGTGCACTCTGCAGCTTAACGGCCGAAATACTCCTACTGGGGCGTCTCTCCTGGTGGGGCATCTCTTTTGTTATTCTAATGTTATTCTCTAACCTTACTATTTCGACGTTCTCTGTTGGGTCTAAAAACCTTTGTCCTGTTTCATTAAAATTTCTCGCGTAGAGTGAATTCGTAGTTCTGTCTCCTTCTCCTTTCGCATGCTCTCTCAATCTAATTTCGAACTTACGTCCATATCAGCTAAATTGTCTGTGTTAGATAGACTGCTAACACAGATAAAATAGCTGATTCGTCTTTTTTATTTGCATTCTGACACTGTTCGGAAATTCTATATTTTTCTATTCCCCTGAAATGACCATAACAAATTAATTCTTTACCATTTATTTTTTTGTAACCGTATTTTTTCCGTTATATTGTTTCTTTATCTTTATTCATAAATTTATTGGATACTGCGGTCACCGACTAGAGTTTTGCAAATTCACACGCGTGTATGGAACAGTTTGTAGCAAGATCGATTTTGTAAATCAAGATTATATTATTTGACTATTTAAAACTGTCAAGACATAGAAACGCCCATCGGACGAATAATACTTATTTAAGAAGTAAAACTAAAAAGGATAACGCGAGAAGTTTTATAAAAAAACGCCTAAATATCTTCCAACATTATATAACTCCCTGCTGTTCCAACATTCCTTTCTGTCATTGAGACATAGACGCTCAGTAGATGGAACGTAAAGACGTTTTAGGGAGCTGAAATGAATTATCTGAGAAGTGTCCGGAGCTACAAATGAAGTAACCATTCGTTCCGTAGGAAACGAAACTAAGGAGACAGACAGGAGTTACGATGAAATAATACGATCATTAAATAAAACAGAAGTCTACCAGCAGATGGGATAAAACCAAAATGATAAGTCAGACAAAGTATATCCGACCCAGGCAAAATTCCATTATAGAAGAAGACTGTAGGATAGAGGCAATCAGAGGTTTCAAATATCTAGGGGTGATAAAACCTGAAGATGGGAATGCAGAGGCAGAGATAAGGAGAAGGATATCTCTAGCCAACAAGGCCTACTTCGCGCTTGTCACCACCTTGTGCCGCTACTTTAAAGAAATAGCTGCCACGTCATTTGCTTTACTTGGTATCGGGGCGTGTTCGGGAATTCCGTGGTATTTCGAATTAGTGCGTTGGGGTAATTTTTGGAGTAGTGTCGGCGTAGTGCCGTGATCGGCACGCATTCTGGTGGACGCCTTGAAGCGATCTCTGCTGTGCGTGGTGTTGAAGAAAAAAATGTCAGTCATCCTCTAGCGCTCGTCCTGTACGCTCTCACTCCAGTTGGCAGTGCATTTTCTTCTCGTTTTTTTTTCTATTCTTTATGGCGTGCTAGTCAGTAAAGTACTCCCGGTAAGTAACTTTATGTTCTCTGTATTAGTTAAAAGGAAGAAAGTATGTTTTTGTCGGAATATGACTCCGATGCTTTGAGATTTAGACTCTGTGTGTGTGAGATGTTGCGTTTAGCACGAGGCGAGGTTTTGTAATAAATGAAAAGTTTTGTATAATTAGTTAAACTCTATTAAGCAGCCCAGATAAATAATCAGTAGTTGAATATGACCAAGAGAGTATGTAATTGCTATTTAATTCGGCAATAAGTAGATATTTTGTTAATAGAGTTGCATCTTGTGAACACGTCCTTTTATGTAAATGTACTTAAATAATCTAGTTTACACCACTCTAACTGAAGTATTGAAGATTAACTGATGTGAAAGTAATTGTCATGGCCCTTGCCTTGTCTGTAAATTTGTTAAACATAAAAAGGTGAATTGTGTCTGTTACATTCTGTGCGTATGAATTGTCGGGGGCGGGTTTGAGATGTGTGTGCGGTACGGGGCAATTTTGTAATGCATAATACTAAATTTTCCTCGTGGTGACAGGGTTTCTGAACCAGACGAAGGCTCGATAGAGTCTATGGCGACAACTTCTTCAGTCGCCATGCCTGAGCGAACTTGATGCCTCCCCTGCTGCCACTGGAGTGAACAGGAACCCGCAAACGACTCCTGCACAATCATCATCATGGGCTTCTTCAGATCAACCCCTGACTGAGGCTTCTGAAATTCTACTTTGGTAACCTCTACTCTCCAGGTGATGAATTTCCAATTTTTAACTCACACCATTCCTTCACGACATTTCGGAACAGACAGTGTTTTATACTGATATATATATAATTTTATAATCCAATAGGCCATACCCATAACATTTATTCAGAACAATATGACATTTATTTAGTGATTACAATTGCAACTATATATATATATATATATATTATACACATATCCCGGAGGGCTGTATGTTACTCACTCTTGCTATGAATCAGTAATTGTACACCAGATCGTGGGCATGGGTTAGCACTCGTTATTCAGATCCTGATTTACTAAGTTTTTTTAAATATTTTCTTGGGGAGTTAGATATATAGGTATGAGGTACAATTCCAGACCGGCTGGCTGGAATTTAAGACATTGCTTGAATATTTTGGTGGTTAATGCCTGCACAGTTATATTGCTTTCTATTTGTCATTTTCCTTCTTTTTGCCAATTATTTCTTCTGGTTTCCTCACACAAGTGGCTCATCCAGAAATGTGCAGGTTTGTGGCATATTGTTTTATGTCACTGCACTCCCTGGGTATGTCCATTCATGTTCTGTCTATTTCTTGCTTGTATTTTCCTTTGCCCCATATTATGGTTAATAGGTACTTCTCTTTTAAAGTCGTGTTGCCCATGCCCGCAGTCTTGGTCAAGGTGGGCTGTGGTGATTGTAAAAGAAAAAACTTTAAATAAGATTTTTTACCCATATGGTAGGGCTGTCCTGAACACATGGGACAAAGGCAGTTAATTCCATTCAGTGATATTCTGATTTTATTACACTCACGTTTTACTGGAAATTTATTAAACATGGAAATTTAGTCCGTTTTTCTGGTTATAAGGGTTAAAAATGATTACCATCCTTGTTTGTGTTCCATGTGCTGGGGGACCATCAGCTTATGATGATAGTGCTATGTAGTAGCTTATGATGACATGTTTATTTGATGTTAGCTGCCATTCTAAATATGTTAATGTAATTATTTATTTCAGCTTTTGAAATCTGTAAATTTTAAAACAAAGATGTTATGTGCTGATAACAGGAAAGTCGAAGGACCCTTAATGCTAATTGTCAGATCAATGATTGTGAATGGTGATTAAAATATTAAATTAAATGTTGATTGTTGATTAATATTAAATCTTAAATGTAAAATTGATTAAATATAAAATTGTTATTTGTTAGTAAACTTGAGTTACATTTTGCAAGTCCTGTGATATGAGGCCCGTCACTTTTATGCTTCCTTCTAGGTGATTCTGCCTAGTTTTAAATATCGCGAGAGTTCTCTCTCCCCTTTTCAAAAAAAACTTAACAAAAAGAAAATAAATAAAAAAAACGCTAGAATTATTTGTTCTGAGTTTAAAACATATGAAAAATGTAGCGCTATTTATCGCATACGCTGTCAAAGTTACATTTTTGTTATAGAAGTTATTCAGTAAAACACGAATAACACATGCACTCGTGCACCAAACTTGCACCTGACATGACAGCGAATACATTTATGGGCATTTTGACATATAACACATAATTACCCACCTCTTATTTCAAAACTTACAAAATTTGAACAAAATCAATTTAAAATTTGTCTATAAAGTCATAAAGTGTATAACAGCGTCTAGCCATTTCTAAAATGACTTTCCCAGCATTTTGTTTTATTGGAAATATATATAAAAGTAATACTTTACATATAAATGTATTACTGTGTATTCATATTTTTCACATATTATATACTACCAGTTTTAACAGAATATTGCATTTAAATAGAATATATTAAGCAGAGTTCAAAATCTTTTTCACTATTAACTTGTTTCACTTTACATTAAATATTAAGTCGTTTCTTTCTGGAAAAAAAATCATTTGTAGTTGTTTGCCTCGTAAACGTGAACCTGTGCAATGTATTATCACATTGTCTACACGATTCAGATATGGGTCGTGGTTCTTTGTTATTCTTCTTTAGACGATTGGATTCCAAATAAATCGGGGAGTTGTTTTTGATTTAAGAATACTGATTTCGTCGTGTTTTTGTAATGTTTCCAATTTATCCGATACAGAAAGTACTTTCCGCTTTTATACTCGTTGTATTCACACTCAGAAGCACTTCAACGCAGCAAATCATAGCAAGCATAACTCAACACTGACCACTACAGGTGGGCCGATATATACCTACAACAGGTATTTTGGAACGGTTATTTTTGTGGAACGGATATAACAGTGACTGAAAAGTTGAAATACTTGTTTCGATTCAACGATAACTGTAAAGTCAAAACACCCGTTCCGATTACTCGCGTCATCGCGGTTCCGAGTCGCGGGATCCCCTACGCAACTTACGAATAAACGAGTACACGAGTACAATGCCACTTTTTGGTGCCGAACACTTGATTATGCGCATGCGCCGATTGCCGTACAAGTACGAAACGAAGCAAAACAGTGAGCTTCAGAATTGCTCTATGCCAAAGAGGCGAAGCTGTTTTTAATAAATGAAAATAATTCATACTGATATTACATTTATTCTCGTGTGTTGTGCAGATATATAATACACATTATAACAAATTATATATTATACTAGTCATCAACTTGGTAAATTTTGAAAAAACGAATTATATTGTGTTATATAACCTAGAGATTGGCTGATCGGCCATATAGCCTAGTACTTTTTGTTAATGTGGATGATGGTGGACGAGGTCGACAACTTCCCGACTACTCGGAAGTTGCTGACGCTGGACGTGGGGCATTGTTTCAGATGGGAGCTATTGCACTGGGCAGCATGTGGCGTACCACTCCCGCTTCCGCGCAAGCGCACTTCGCCACAGACACCACCTTAACTGTGTCCGGGACGGCAGACGACAGGCCCAGTTGTCATTTCGCATTCAATACGCAAGACATAGCCTCTCTACATTTTGGTATCAGTGCCAGTTATGTCTGCTTTGATCAAGTCCAACAATTCATCAAATGATTGTTTTGACATATGAAAATAGCTAAAAAAATTATTTTCGTCCGCGCACAGGTCATCGAACAGTGTGTAGTATAATCCTTTATCCATCCCTGTTGATAACATAGGGTGTATGTACATACGTCTTCTCCGAGCTCTGCGTCTTCTTTTCTTTAATAACAAAGCAAGTAGCAGAAGCTCTTCATTTCTTGACGCCATTTTCTTGACTTAAATCATCAACCTGTGGCCGAGAGTTGCGCACCATTTTAGCCCTCGTCAACTAGTTGTCCGAGGTCGGTCAATCGGTCAACAAGCCCTTTTCCCAGTTAATTATGTGACGGTCATTGCGGGGGTTTGTGAATTAATTATTTGAGCGGAGTATACGCTGTTATTTGCATGCTTTGTTGCCGATCCGTCCGCGGTCTATGCGGAGTGATACGCAGCGTTTTACATGTCAGTGCTCTGGGCAGTATTCACCAGGCAGCCGAACGCGACGCAGCTACCATTCTCTCTCTTCCGGCGGCCACCAGTTTGATTTTTTTTGGTCTGCGAAAATCTATCATGACTAGATAAGCGACTACGCGACTCTTCGGTAAGTCTGTTCAAGGTAACTTACTTATTATTTAATAAAAGAATTGTTATTTAGCTTAAATTAATGCCGATGCAATGCGATATATATACGAAAGTCACCACGTGGCAAGCGCGGGTTAAATTCTGTGTATGCATGTCTTGAAAGTTAACACTGGCTGAGCTAAAGTATTTATAAAGTAATTATGGCTGTGTATTTTTCCTAATTATATCATAATAATTTCATTATAATCAAAGGGGGGCGTAAGAGAATGTTTTATGAACTAAATGTAGAGGTATATGAAACTGTATATGTATTATGAACCTGTTTAAGTTTGCAACTCATCTCGAAATTGTAATAAGGGTTTATTTAGTTGACGAACTGTCTATAAATACTAGTCTTTTAATTCTAAACTTTTTTTTACTGAAGGTAATTTCTGTGCGTTCTTAAAATTTCAAAATTTTCTTTTAATCTGAGCATGTGGTAGTGTGTGAATTATGCTGGAGTCATGAATATTAGGGGGATCGTGAATTGGGTAACATTTGAGTAATTGTCAATATATATAATTGTTCAGGGTTCCCGACCTAAGACGATTCTCGATCCACTTCAGCGGGTGGCCGAACATCTGCCACCAATGGTATTACACGAGTGATTCTCCGTCTGTGCCGTCGGGAGGAAGAAATGGACAATACAGCAGGTTTTGTGCCGGATTTTACCAGGTGACATTTAACCCATTTATCTATATTTTGGCCTCTACAATGTAGAACATCTTATTCTCTTCCTGGAACATCTCCAGTTAAAGTTGTTGGGACACAAGTCCAGCGAGACAATTAGTGCTTGTAAATTTTGTCAGTGTATTTTACTAAGGCTTAAGCCCCCTGAGTAAGTGTGAGCCCGGACGGGGTCATGCGCTACCGAATTTTGCTGCGAAAGTTTCTTTAAGGGTAAAAGTGTGTGTGACTTAAGATTACTGATTTATCGGGGGGGAGGTTAATTATGCTTGCATTGATTAAGGGTATTCATAGCTATATGCGTTTCGTTTTTTTTATTTTTTTATTTAAAGCTTTGGGGAGGTGCTGTAACCTGTGGACGTCACCCGTAGGTGCCGTTAGTAACAGGTGTATAGCATGTTTTAGGTTGCTGGATCTGGTGGTGCGCATGGCCTCGCCTGTGGCCAAGCCAATTCTGTAGGAACATCTCAAATGTGTTTTATTAGGGGCTGATGTTATAAAGTTTTTTAAATTAAAATTGTCATTATATATATATTTTATAAAAATTATCTTAACTCAGTAATAATTCAATATAAGTGAAATTTCATTCAGTTTCTTTTACTGCCATAGCCAGTGTACTACTATATCAGTTGTTAATATGAGCACACTATTGGTTCAATCATAAACCGTATTATATATATTTTATAAAAATTATCTTAACTCAGTAATAATTCAATATAAGTGAAATTTCATTCAGTTTCTTTTACTGCCATAGCCAGTGTACTACTAGTTCAGTTGTTAATATGAGCACACTATTGGTTCAATCATAAACCGTATTATATATATTTTATAAAAATTATCTTAACTCAGTAATAATTAAATATAAGTGAAATTTCATTCAGTTTTTTTTACTGCCATAGCCAGTGTACTACTAGTTCAGTTGTTAATATGAGTACACTATTGATTCTTACTTCCAATCATAAATTCTGTTATACATTCGTACGGCCGTGCAGCCATGTTGACCTGGACATGGCGCAGTCCTATCGGGGGGGAACCTTTCTAAAATTTTGAATTCTTGTGATAATTTCATTGGTTGCAAGCAGTCATAACCGGACTGGTTAATGGATTGGTTTATGAAAGTTTTTTATGGAGGCTGGGCACTTTACCCTTTTACAGTAGTTTGTGATGGGGATCTAGGTCACTGATACTGAAGATGGTATTCTTCGGCGGCATGGTTAAATGTCTATGAGCTGCCTGCCAGGTGAACATGTGTGTAGTATATATATGTGTGTATATCGATATGTGTGCGCTATGTGTATTTATGTAACTATTTATTTATGTGTATTTATGTATTTATATTGATTGATGTTATATTTATTTATATTTGGGAGATACTATTATGCTGATGTTTACATGCATTATAATTTGATGAGATGATACGTGCATATTTTCAGAGGAGTGTAATGACAGGGAGTGATACTTGCATGTTATTTGAAATAGTGAATAAAATTGTTATTGTTGCTAAACAACGAGTTTAATTGCAAGTCCCGTCATACCGGACCCAGCGCAGTTTTGGCTTCCCTAGGCTCTGGCCTAGTTTTAAATAACTAGGGGCCCTTCTTTCAAAAAAAAAAAAAAAAAAAAAAAAAAGGTTTTTTTTTTAATAAAGTCTAAAAGTTGAAAGAGGGGTTACAAATGGTAGCAGAGCGTGGTTGATTCTTTGGTCGAACCCTGGGGTCTTGTGGTGTGGCGGGGCTTGCAAACTCGGAAATAGTTTGGAAAGAACCTCAAACATCAGCAATATTTGAAAATGAAAATAATTGGTAGATGCTATGGGATTTCAATTGTAAACCTGGTGCCGCCACGTGGCATGCGTTTTAGTTGGTGTTTTTATTATTGTTGAGATTGGACCTTACCGGAGAGCGCGGGGGAATTGCCGGGGGAATGGGCTGCCTTATATAAATAGTTATGAAGTAATAGCGCGAGAGATTAGCTGGATGCGGTATGGCCTGACCGGAAGTCGGTACTGTCATTGACCCGACTTAGTCACGGAAGTTATAATAAATGTCTTGTTGAATTGTTATATGTTGTGGTAGTTGTTCGGTGGTGTGGATTGTATGTTAGTGTTAGTGTCTGATGTCGTTTCTTCTTTGAGTCTGGCGGCTGACAGAGAGTTGGTTCTGGAGTGGATCGGGTTTTCGCAGCGCTAGGGAACCCGGGGGTCCTCTTGATGGAAGGAATAGTACTCAAGGTCTTCAGTATTGTTGTTGTCAATTGTTATTGTGTGGATTGTGTGTGAGTGAACTCGGGCGGCTCAAGAATGAATCCTGTGAACGTAGATCTCTATGTCAAAGATGAGCTCGAGTTTGAGGTCCGGTCCAGGGGTAAGAAACCACAAGGGGACGTGATCTCCCTGAGAAGGCAATTGAGGGACGCTCTCGCCGCAGGGGACGAGCCGTCGCAAGTAAAGATCAGTGACATGTCGGCGGAGATGGACTTGTGCCAAGAGAAGTATTACGAGCTGAAGGATCTGGCAGAAGGCCTTCAGTCTGCCGCACTTCACTTCCAGAGCCAAGCAGAGAGTGCGCCAGCGCCTAACCCATCTAGCTATGCGCATACAGAATTTGGAAGCCCAAGCGCTGGGCCCCGAGATGGAGACCATTCTTAAGGATCTCAGGGGACAAGTGGGGGCGGCCCTGCAGGAGCCTTCGAAGAATCAACAAGTTCCGACGAACCTAACCCCCTCCCTCCTCCCTTGTGGAGGAGAAGGAACCAGTACTCGCGGCGCCCCCGGTGGCTTTCTCAGGGATGGCAGGCGCATTTTACCATAAGCTCCCGAACCCCCTCGCCGAGGTCGTCCAGCGTCTACCGGTCGTAGACGGGTTGGACGCCGATAGACTTTTGCAATTTTTTAAAGTATTCTTCCAGTTAGCGGATTTTCCCGGAGTGTCAGACCGGACTCTGCTCGAGCTCATCTATCCCTACTGTCGGGGTGCCATGGCTGAACGGGTGACTCAGGCCCTCAGGGACTGTGGTAGTATTGACTCCTTTCACGGGGAGGTGCTCGACGCCTTTATCCCGGGCCGACTACGCGATAGGCTGAGGCACAAGTATCTTTACAGGGTGCAAGCCACGGGCGAAGGTCTGGGTCAGTTTATGGCCAGTATAAGAGAGGCGGCCAAGATTCTGAGGGTGGGGTTGTCCGAGCCTGAAATCATTCAAATTATTTTGGAGGGGGTAAATCCCCAAGAACGCTCCCGCTTGGTGTTCGCGGAACATCCGCGTTGTTTTGCAGACCTGGATCGGCTGTGCGTTATGTCCCAGGCTGTCCAGTTAAGTGATGAATGTAGAGGTCTGGGCATGGCTCGCAATTCGGGGTTTAGAGGTGGCGAGCAATGGGCCGGACAATCCCAATCTCGAGCGGCTGGTTCTGGGAATGACCGTGGCCGGGTCGTTCAGATCTGTTATAATTGTAGTAAGCCGGGGCATATCAGTCGGAATTGCCCCGAGGGTCGCGCCCGGGCGGCACCTTCCCCGAGGGGAGCCAAATCAAAAAACTAAATAACCCGGGGAAGATGAAGAGGTCATCTTCCCCGCTCTATCGGGGGTCTTCGAAGCCACGCGCCTCCAGGCCATCGGTAGGTCCCCGTTCTTCGGGCATCAAGGTCCTCCAGTCCATCTCCAGGCCCACTTCTGTATGCCCCTTCTTGCTGCTAGAATTGAAGAGGAGTCAATTCAGAGCCTTAGTCGACTCCGGGTCAGCAAGATCAATCATATCATCTAAGGTGTGTGAGGACCTTGAACGACAGTGTTTGCTTAAAAGGTCGGAACAGTCTTCCGTGGTGTGCTGGACGGCATCCCAGGAAATTCTGCCCATTTCCCGGGTAGTTTCATTTAAATTTAAGATCGAGGGATTTTCTTGGGTGTGGAGCTTTCTGGTTTCTCTTGCTCTGGGAGTTGAATGCATTATTGGTGCCGATTTCATCTGCAAAAGTGGTCTCGTTATTGACATCCAAGAGCACCAATGCTTTTTTAAATTTAATCGGGGAGTTGTAATCCCTTTCCTTGGGTATCAGGGGACCAGGCAAGATATCCAAGAGGTTAAGTGCCCCGACACATCTAGAGACCACCTCTCCCAGTCCCAGCGGTCCGCATTAGATCAGTTGTGTGAGCGTTTCCCCACTGTGTTAACTCCGGCCCTTGGGCTCACACATCTCTTGGAGTATAAGATCCGCCTAACGGACTCCAAGGTGGTACGCTCCCACCCTTATAAGTTTGCCCCTCCAAAAATGAGTATATTGAGGGAGAAGGTTCAGGAGTTATTAGACCAAGGGGTGATTGAACCTTCTCAGTCCAGTTATGCCAGTCCGGCCTTCCTAGTGCCCAAACCTGGAGGTAAACATAGGATGGTCATCGACTACCGCAAGCTGAACGCTAACATTGAGGTAGATTCGGTCCCACTTCCTGACCTTCATTCCGCGTTCGATTGGTTCAGTGAGGCGAGGTATTTTACCATCATTGACCTCAACTCTGCATATCACCAGATTCCCTTGACGAAAGAAAGGCCCTACACGGCATTCTGTGTTCCGTGGAACCTCTATCAGTACACTAGGGTTCCTATGGGTCTAGCGGTAGGGGCCCAAACACTCACCCGTTTACTTGACACCGTTTTTCACGATGTCAAGTTCAAGTACGTTTTCAATTATCTTGACGACTTGCTGGTGTACAGCAAGGGGTACGAGGAGCATTTGGGTCATCTTGAAGAGGTGATGTGCAGGTTGAGGTGTGCCGGCCTCACTGTCGATCCCGAAAAGGTGAAGTTCGCCCAGACACAAATTTCTTTTCTGGGCCACCTGATTTCCCATAGAGGTGTCACTGTGGATCCTGAGCGAACACAGGGAATCAGGGACTTTCCCCCACCAAAGGATGCCAAAGGCATCGCGAGATTTGTGGGGATGGTCAATTTCTATCGGCGTTTCATCCCAAACGCGGCGGAGATTGCGGCACCTCTGAATGAACTCCGGAAAAAGGGCGCCAAATTTGTATGGGGGGAAAAACAACAGAAGGCTTTCGAGACCCTGAAGGAAGCCATCATTTCCCCTCCAGTACTGAGAATGCCAGACTTCTCGAGGCCATTCATCCTCCAGACGGATGCGAGTTCGATTGCGCTCGGGACGGTTCTGTCCCAAGTTGTTGATGGTGCTAGGCAGCCTGTGGCCTTTATATCTAGAACTTTGACCCAACAAGAACGGAAGTCTTCAGTCTATGAGCTACAGTGTTTGGCTGTTGTATACGCTCTAGATAAGTTCAGGCGTTTTCTGGAACACGCTGAGTTCCTGCTCGAGACCGACAACCGGGCTCTCTCTTGGCTTCTCGCTCATCCCCGGCAGCTGGGTAAGATTGGACGATGGGTGGTTAAGATCTCATCCTTTAAATTCAAGGTGCAACACATTCGGGGAACTCAAAATGTGGTTGCAGATGCTTTGTCCCGTATGTTTTCCCAGCCCAGCCGGAGCAACATTGTTCTGTTTTACTGGACTTTCCTTTAGCTTTTACTGATGTGTTACCCCATCAGTTAGATGATGAGGAGTTGGGTCCGATCTTCCAAAATCTAAAAGAGGGTAACGTGCAGGTCCCTTACTTCTTGTCCAGGGGCGTCCTATGTTGCAGAGAGAAAAAAGGACGGGCCCCGAAGATAGTGCTGCCTAGCAAACTCGTGCCCATGGTCTTCAGCTACTACCACAATTCCCCGGTAGGTGGACATAAGGGGATTTCGAAGACCATTTCCAGTATTAGGAGACAGTTTATCTGGAAGGGCATGGATAGGGACATAGCAACTTGGGTGAAGGCATGTCATCTCTGTGGCTTGAGCAAGCCTGCCCAGAACACCAAGTTGGGGCTGTTATCATCTGATGTGGCGAGCAGACCGATGGAGAAGCTATTCATCGACTACCTGGGACCCTTCCCGCGTAGCAAGTCAGGTAATGCTTACCTACTTGTCTGTGTGGATGCTTTTTCGAAGTTTGCCTGGCTACTGCCCTTACGGCAGGCAACTGCTCGATTGACCATAAGCGCGCTCCAGAGTCATGTATTTCAGCACTTCGGTCTTCCGGCCATCATTGTCTCGGACAATGGTCCACAATTTATTTCAGGCGATTTTCGGCGAATGTGCTTCGCCAATGGCATCAAACATGTAACCACTTCCCCCTATTACCCACAGCCGTCCCACGCGGAGAGATTCAACACGAATCTCAGGTCCGCGCTTATTGCTTATCATGCAGAGCAACAGACCACCTGGGACCAGAACCTTAAGTGGTTACAGCTAGCTTTCAATACGGCCCTGCATGACAGTCATAAGGCCGTTCCCTTTGAAGTTATGTTTGGTTTCTCGCCTACGCTTCCCTTGGCCAACTTATGGAACATAGACGATCTTCTGCCGAGTAATCCGGACATTAGGACGGCGGATAGGTGGAAAGAGGCCCGGAAGAATTTTCTCCGTGCACACGAGCGCGTCCGTGGACGATATAATCAGGGGCGTATTCCGAATCCCTTTAAGGTGGGGGATTTGGTCTACTGCCAGAGTCACCCGATCAGCTCAGCAGCGGATAAGAGAGCCGCCAAGCTGTGCTACCGCTGGTCGGGGCCGTACCGCATCCTGGGGTTCGCGTCGCCTGTGACGGCTAGGTTGGGCGAACCGGGAGGTACTTCTAAAGAGATAGTCTCTCACGTTTCGAAGTTGAAGCCCTGCCACATCGGGCGGACGGGCTGATAGAAAGGGGGGAACTTGCCGGTCCCCATTTAGGTAGGGATGGAGGTTATTCGGGGAGGTGTGTGCTCTGGGGGGGGAGTAGATATATGGTAGCGGGTAGGTGTTCCCCACAGTCCCAGTGGTGTTCGTCTACTTCAGGGATGCGCCCCTGCCTGCGCGAGCCTTGGTTCTCTCCAATTACCTTTTTCCTGGAGAGAGCCATGTCCTTACCTTCTGTTCCAGTTCCAGGCCTTCATCTTCAATGATCCTTGCCCTTTCCTTCTTCCTGATTTTCCTAACCTGCCAAAAAAAAAAGGAGATTAGAGAGCCCTTGGAGCACACACACGTATGGGATTATGGATATGTATACATATACATGCAAGTGAGATTATTGTGTCATGGACACCAGATCCTCTTTTCTTCGGTGATTCTGAAACACGGTTATTGTTTGGCGTATTGGGGCTAGTCCCTCTGGTAACTATAGGGCTTGCCGCCCTGTTGTGGTTGTGTCGGTTTCTCAAACATAGTTGGGCATGTCTCGGGGGGCCAGTGCTCAGGGAGCTCCCGTACCTTCTTTCGTCTTTTCTTCGCTGTCCTTTCTTGCCGTGGGCTGGCCCTGATCAGGTCAGCCTGCGGTGGCTACACACTTACACGTTACATGTCTTCTTCTGCTCTTTCGTTTTCCTTCTGAGCCTCTGTTCTCCTGGGAGCCATGACTGATGGGAAAACAGATACCACCTCGAGTATGGAATATAAGGATGGTACACTGCAGGGTACCACTGAGTTCCAGTTGGGGCAACCATGTTGCCCTTTTGGAGTGGGGGTGTGCCGAGTTTTGGAATACTCGGCCCTTTTCCCAGTTAATTATGTGACGGTCATTGCGGGGGTTTGTGAATTAATTATTTGAGCGGAGTATACGCTGTTATCTGCATGCTTTGTTGCCGATCCGTCCGCGCTCTATGCGGAGTGATACGCAGCGTTTTACATGTCAGTGCTCTGGGCAGTATTCACCAGGCAGCCGAACGCGACGCAGCTACCATTCTCTCTCTTCCGGCGGCCACCAGTTTGATTTTTTTGGTCTGCGAAAATCTATCATGACTAGATAAGCGACTACGCGACTCTTCGGTAAGTCTGTTCAAGGTAACTTACTTATTATTTAATAAAAGAATTGTTATTTAGCTTAAATTAATGCCGATGCAATGCGATATATATACGAAAGTCACCACGTGGCAAGCGCGGGTTAAATTCTGTGTATGCATGTCTTGAAAGTTAACACTGGCTGAGCTAAAGTATTTATAAAGTAATTATGGCTGTGTATTTTTCCTAATTATATCATAATAATTTCATTATAATCAAAGGGGGGCGTAAGAGAATGTTTTATGAACTAAATGTAGAGGTATATGAAACTGTATATGTATTATGAACCTGTTTAAGTTTGCAACTCATCTCGAAATTGTAATAAGGGTTTATTTAGTTGACGAACTGTCTATAAATACTAGTCTTTTAATTCTAAACTTTTTTTTACTGAAGGTAATTTCTGTGCGTTCTTAAAATTTCAAAATTTTCTTTTAATCTGAGCATGTGGTAGTGTGTGAATTATGCTGGAGTCATGAATATTAGGGGGATCGTGAATTGGGTAACATTTGAGTAATTGTCAATATATATAATTGTTCAGGGTTTCCGACCTAAGACGATTCTCGATCCACTTCAGCGGGTGGCCGAACATCTGCCACCAATGGTATTACACGAGTGATTCTCCGTCTGTGCCGTCGGGAGGAAGAAATGGACAATACAGCAGGTTTTGTGCCGGATTTTACCAGGTGACATTTAACCCATTTATCTATATTTTGGCCTCTACAATGTAGAACATCTTATTCTCTTCCTGGAACATCTCCAGTTAAAGTTGTTGGGACACAAGTCCAGCGAGACAATTAGTGCTTGTAAATTTTGTCAGTGTATTTTACTAAGGCTTAAGCCCCCTGAGTAAGTGTGAGCCCGGACGGGGTCATGCGCTACCGAATTTTGCTGCGAAATTTTCTTTAAGGGTAAAAGTGTGTGTGACTTAAGATTACTGATTTATCGGGGGGGAGGTGAATTATGCTTGCATTGATTAAGGGTATTCATAGCTATATGCGTTTCGTTTTTTTTTTATTTTTTTATTTAAAGCTTTGGGGAGGTGCTGTAACCTGTGGACGTCACCCGTAGGTGCCGTTAGTAACAGGTGTATAGCATGTTTTAGGTTGCTGGATCTGGTGGTGCGCATGGCCTCGCCTGTGGCCAAGCCAATTCTGTAGGAACATCTCAAATGTGTTTTATTAGGGGCTGATGTTATAAAGTTTTTTTAATTAAAATTGTCATTATATATATATTTTATAAAAATTATCTTAACTCAGTAATAATTCAATATAAGTGAAATTTCATTCAGTTTCTTTTACTGCCATAGCCAGTGTACTACTAGATCAGTTGTTAATATGAGCACACTATTGGTTCAATCATAAACCGTATTATATATATTTTATAAAAATTATCTTAACTCAGTAATAATTCAATATAAGTGAAATTTCATTCAGTTTCTTTTACTGCCATAGCCAGTGTACTACTAGTTCAGTTGTTAATATGAGCACACTATTGGTTCAATCATAAACCGTATTATATATATTTTATAAAAATTATCTTAACTCAGTAATAATTCAATATAAGTGAAATTTCATTCAGTTTCTTTTACTGCCATAGCCAGTGTACTACTAGTTCAGTTGTTAATATGAGTACACTATTAATTCTTACTTCCAATCACAAATTCTGTTATACATTCGTACGGCCGTGCAGCCATGTTGACCTGGCCATGGCGCAGTCCTATCGGGGGGGAACCTTTCTAAAATTTTGAATTCTTGTGATAATTTCATTGGTTGCAAGCAGTCATAACCGGACTGGTTAATGGATTGGTTTATGAAAGTTTTTTATGGAGGCTGGGCACTTTACCCTTTTACAGTAGTTTGGGATGGGGATCTAGGTCACTGATACTGAAGATGGTATTCTTCGGCGGCATGGTTAAATGTCTATGAGCTGCCTGCCAGGTGAACATGTGTGTATATCGATATGTGTGCGCTATGTGTATTTATGTAACTATTTATTTATGTGTATTTATGTAATTATTTTGATTGATGTTATATTTATTTATATTTGGGAGATACTATTATGGTGATGTTTACATGCATTATAATTTGATGAGATGATACGTGCATATTTTCAGAGGAGTGTAATGACAGGGAGTGATACTTGCATGTTATTTGAAATAGTGAATAAAATTGTTATTGTTGCTAAACAACGAGTTTAATAACTAGTGGCCCCTCTTTCAAAAAAAAAAAAAAAAAAAAAAAAAGTTTTTTTTTTTTAATAAAGTCTAAAAGTTGAAAGAGGGGTTACAAAGTTGCCCGTCACATGTTGCCTAGTGTAATAGAGCCCTTATGCTCCTGACGCAGCAACTCTGTGGCGATTAAATTGCGTAAGTAAAACGTCGTCTGGCACAAACCGTTCAAGGACCGCGTTATAAAAACGTTACAAACCTTCCCCCTCTCACTCTCTCTCTCTCTCTCTCTCTCTCTCTCTCTCTCTCTCTCTCTCTCTCTCTCTCACTCACTCACACACTCTCTCTCTATCTCTCCCAATCTAATGTCGTGGGTTTACTCTTCCACTACACACCGCTAGCAATTATGGGTGATTTTGAACAGGAGTTAAGGAAACAGTCACATATATTGGATGAAGTAATTTTGAGCAAAAAAGTAAAATTTAATAATAAACGTTAACAAACCAAAGTGATTGTGAGTAGTAAACACGGACAGTCCAGTATGAATATATTGCTGAACGGGAAACAGATAGAGAAAGCCGAAGAATTATCCACGTAGGAAGTAAAATCACAAAAGACGGAAAAGGTAAGAGAGAAATTTGTCGGTAGGATCGGACAGGATAAAATTGCAAATTAACATTAAATGCAAATTACTAACTTGTATAGTAGTAGCCCTGGAAGGAAGAAAGAGGTTCGTGAATAGTTACACACAGGAGCCATTCCACATCAAATCAACGCAGGGTATAAACCTGACCATCTCAGAATTTGATGAAATTTGGTATGTAGGTAGTCCTCATGGAGATTAATAAAAATACAAATTTTTTTTCAAATGTCTCAAACGGTTTAGAAATTACGGCTATGTAAAGTTTTCAAAAACGGCCAAAAACGCACGTCCGACATATTTTGAAATCACCACAGCTGCTCTCCTAATTGAGCTAGAGAGATGGGAGTGGTGTTATTTTACTCAGTTTTTCATGCAGTTTTCAATTATATACAGCACAACATACCTTTTCATAAAAAGTTTTTTTGTAAACACAAAATCAAAATTTTAAATTTAATTTTCTCAAAAAGTGCATTTTTGAAAATTTTTTAAAAATTCCTACAAATAGTTTAGACCTTTGGTAAGTGATTCTCGAAATTTCAAAGTGGGAGGCTAATGGGTTCATAGTTAAATAATAATTTAAAAAAAGAGCGTTTTATAAAACTGATAGTAGGCCTAGATATTAAAACATATTTCATTACTATATTAAATTATTTATACACTTTACATTAAATCTTTAACACTTACATCTTTAGCAAAATTTTATGTAGAACTTGATGATAGAGCTTGTGAAGTTGTTGTGGCTTCTTCAGGTGTTATTACATAAATCCTTCCAGTAGGAGTTGTAGGATCAACTTTGCTAAGCACGTCTGTCAGTGATATCCACAATACGTCCGGCTTCCTTGGATATGAAAATGATGATGAAGGGCCAGCAGGATGTAGAAATGTCACTTTTAGTTCATCCTCTTCTTCATTCTTCTCCAACACATGTGCCAGCCACCACTTTTGGTCATATACGACCGTTATATAACCGCTTACTTCTGACATTTGTAGTTTTTCTGAGGATTTTTGGATGATCACTGTTCCTTCTGTTGTATCTTCAGAGAATATTTTTACACAAATCTTTGATACGCTTGAATGAACAGGTATATAAGCATGATACTGTTGAGTTCCCTTAATAGTTACTGCTTGGCTGAAACGGTCATTCAGAAATGTTTCGGACTCAACATACTCATCTTGTGTGGAGAAGGTGAAATTAATTCCAGATAAATTTTCAACTGCCCATTCATAAAGTTGGATAGGTGTTAAAATTTGGTTGTCATATGGACGTTGCAGGCTTGCTCTTGCAGCAAGTCTCTTGACTGAGCCCCCAACCCCATCACATGGTCCTTTCCCATGTGCAGTTGCGGAAAAATGCCATTCAGCGTCTACACCAAAGTCTTGCTTGTGATAACATAAATTGATAAAATTTTTCTTATTTTTATATTGTGCAGCACACCCATCTGAGTAATAAAAAATCTTTTTTGGCACTGTTTGAAACTTTGTTGTCATGAACTCTACAAGTTTTTTTTGGAATGTATACACAGAAACAGTGTTATGCTCTAAACAAGGTGAAATTACAACAAAACTTGAGTGTTTAATTTTATCATCTTCTCTGTAATAAATCACAAAAGGGTGTATTGTCACATGTTCGCTTGCCCAGTGATAACTTTGAGCTTCGTCCTGAACGACAATGTTATAGTTTTCAGAGAAATCTAAGTTTACTACAAACTGACTCTTTTAAATTTTCTTTTTTGTCATTAATGAATGAAGACTGCTGCTTTGCAATAAAATCATGTTTGATTAAGAGAGTCAGTTTGTCACAAAAAACATTTATAAAATCTTCATTAGATTTCTGTAAAGTTTCAAGGTTGCAACGATCAACAGACACCCACTGACGATAGGTGATATTTTCTATAAGATTTTCTTCAAAAGCCTCTTCAATGATTTTGCGAATTGGGGCAACACCAGGGCATTCTCTACATTCACTCATATAGCAATTAATGTTTGGTGGATTACACAGCATTTTTGCCAAACAGTGTTTATATGTATTTAGTTGTCTATTTGTCAAAGCTCCTAATTTTGTATTTTCTATCATTAACTTTACGTTCTGGTGAATTGTGCATACACAAACTGCATGTGTGCCACTTTGGCCTGCCAATATGCAATGCTTTGGTCGAAGTTCAGCAAATTTTGAATTATGGTAATTATGGTAATAATCACCATTGTAATACATTATGTAAAGGTACATAGTATTAAAATTACGCATCAGTTTTATAAAACGCTCTTTTTTTAAATTATTATTTAACTATGAACCCATTAGCCTCCCACTTTGAAATTTCGAGAATCACTTACCAAAGGTTTAAACTATTTATAGGAATTTTTAAAAAATTTTCAAAAATGCACTTTTGAGAAAATTAAATTTAAAATTTTGATTTTGTGTTTACAAAAAAACTTTTTATGAAAAGGTATGTTGTGCTGTATATCAATGAAAACTGCATGAAAAACTGAGTAAAATAACACCACTCCCATCTCTCTAGCTCAATTAGGAGAGCAGCTGTGGTGATTTCAAAATATGTCGGACGTGCGTTTTTGGCCGTTTTTTGAAAACTTTACATAGCCGTAATTTCTAAACCGTTTGAGATATTTGAAAAAAAATTTGTATTTTTATTAATCTCCATGAGGACTACCTACATACCAAATTTCATCAAATTCTGAGATGGTCAGGTAAAATTTTTAATTTTAGCGCGTTGATTTGATACGGAATGACCCACAGAGCATAGCTCTATATTAACGTGAGACGTGGACAATTGGAACAGAGGAAAGGAGAAGACTTGAAGCACTTGAAACATGGATGTCACTGAAAGTAAGATGGATCAACAAAGTTAGTAATGATGAGATTCCTACTGGAGTTGGAGAAACAAGACTTTTTTGCTAAAATATTGTGAAGCGAACGGTTGAACTTATTGTTCATATTATGCGTCACGAGAATTTGATAAAAAACAATAATAGAAGGTTACATTGAAGGGAGAAGAGGAAGAAGAATACCGAGACTATAATGTACGAAACAGATTATTGGTGATTGAAGTTGTAATTCCTATATGGAGATGAAACGGAAAACTCAGGAAGATCGGTGCGGAGAACTGCTACAAACCAATCTGCGGATCGCTAACTAAGGAAGAAGAGACCGCTAGCATTTCAGATTGCACAGAACAGTTTCTTTTTTACTTCCATGTTCCTTAAGGAAATGGAAGTATGGTGATGGCAAAAAAAATCGTGTTCGAGATTATTGCAGATTCTGATTGTACTACACTCAAAACATGAAAAAAAGTCGTTTTTCGAAAAGTGTGTGTGTGTGTGTCTGTCTGTCTGTGTGTCTTTAGATTTTTTTTCTATGGCAAACGATAACAGCCGCAAATTCAAACAGAATCAAATAATTTTTTGCATACAGCCCTGATTTGTAGAGTACTCGCGACCTATTGTTTTTGGTGAAGATCGGTTAAGGGAAAGGGGTAGTTTACCAGCAACGGTTTTTTTTTATCAAGGGTAACTTTGTTTGTTTGGCAAACGATAACAGCCGCAAATTCAAACAGAATCAAATAATGTTTCGCATACAGCCCTAAATTGTAGAGTTCTCAAGATCTGTTTATTTGGTACAGATCGGTTAAGGGAAAGGGGTAGTTTACCTGGAACGTTTTATGTTTTAACAAGGGTATTTCCTATGGCAAACGTAACAGCCGCAAATTCAAACATAATCAAATAATGTTTTGCATACTGCCCTGAATTGTAGAGTTCTCAAGACCTTTTGGTTTTGGTGATGATCGGTTAAGGAAAAGGGGTAGTTTACCTGCAACATTTTATGTTTTAAAAGGGTATTTTCTATGGCAAACGATAAGAGCCGCAAATTCAAACAGAATCAAATACGTTTTTGCATACAGCCCTGATTTCTTGAGTACTAAAGACCTATTGTTTTTGGTGAAGATCGTTTGAGGGAAAGGGGTAGTTTACCTGCCACGTTTTTGTTTTATCAAGGGTATTTTGTATGGCAAACGATAACAGCCGCAAATTCAAACAAAATCATATAATATTTTACATACAACCCTGAATTTTAGAGTTCTCAAGACCTGTCGTTTTTGGTGAAGATCGGTTAAGGGAAAGGGGTAGTTTACCAGCAACGGTTTTTTATCAAGGGTAATTTTTTTCTATGGTAAACGGGTAAACGATAACAGCCGCAAATTCAAACAGAATCAAATGATGTTTTGCATACAGCCCTGTATTGTAGAGTTCTCAATACCTGTTGGTGTTGGTGAAGATCGGTTAAGGGAAAGGGGTAGTTTACCTGCAACGTTTTATGTTTTAAAAGGGTATTTTCTATGGCAAACGATAAGAGCCGCAAATTCAAACAGAATCAAATACGTTTTTGCATACAGCCCTGTTCTGTTGAGTACTAAAGACCTATTGTTTTTGGTGAAGATCGGTTAAGGGAAAGGGGTAGTTTACCAGACACGTTTTTTGTTTTATCAAGGGTATTTAATATGGCAAATGATAACAGCCGCAAATTCGAACAGAATCATATAATATTTTGCATACTGCCCTGAAATGTAGAGTTCTCAAGACCTGTTGGTTTTGGTGAAGATCAGTTAAGGGAATAGGGTTGTTTACCAGCAACATTTTATGTTTCATCAAGGGTAATTTTTTTATGACGAATGATAACTGCCGTACATTAAAACAGAATCAACTACTCTTCTCATACCTTTTTGAATTATACAGAACTCAAGGTCTGTTGATTTTGTTGAAGATCGGTTAATGGAAAGGGGTAGTTTACCGGCAACGTTTTATGTTTTAACAAGGGTATTTTTTCTATGACGAACGATAACTGCCGTAAATTCAAAGAGAATCAAATAATTGTTTGCATACAGGCCTGAATTGTAGAGTACCTAAGACCTGTCGTTTTTGGTGAAGATCGGTTAAGGGAAAGGGGTAGTTTACCTGCAACGGTTTTTTATCAAGGGTAATTTTTTTCTATAGTAAACGATAACAGCCGCAAATTCAAACAGAATCAAATGATGTTTTGCATACAGCCCTGTATTGTAGAGTTCTCAATACGTATTGGTGTTGGTGAAGATCGGTTAAGGGAAAGGGGTAGTTTACCAGCAACATTTTATGTTTTAACAAGGGTAATTTTTTATATGACGAACGGTAACTGCCGTAAATTCAAACAGAATCAACTAGGTTTTTGCATACCTTTTTGAACTAAAGAGAACTCAAGGTCTGTTGATTTTGTTGAAGATTGGTTAAGGGAAGGGGTAGTTTATCAGCAACGTTTTATGTTTTAAAAAGGGTAATTTTCTTATGACGAACGATAACTGCCGAAAATTCAATGAGAATCAAATAATTTTTTGCACCCCCTGAGTTGCAGAGAGCTCAAGATCTATTGATTTTGGTGAAGATCGGTTAAGGGAAAGGGGTAGTTTACCTGCAACATTTTATGTTGTAACAAGAGAAATGTTTCAATGACGAACGATAACTGCCGCACATTCAAACAGAATCAAATATTTTTTTGCATGCTTCGCTGAATTGTAGAGGACGGAAGGTCTGTTGATTTTGGAGAAGATCGGTTAAGAGAAAGGGGTAGTTTACCTGAAACATTTTATGATTTAACAAGAGTAAAGCACTTAATTTTTATAAATAAAGTATCCTGATAAGAAGCTCATAGTAATCCACTGTAGAAACGTAGATGAAATATCTATAAATGAAGAAGTTAGGTGAACGGGGTGGGGGTAATTTTCTATTATTAAAAATTATAGTTGAAGGTGAAGGGGAGAATTTTTTATATGTGTACTACGTTATCGGCAACAAAGAAGTAGTTTTTTGTTAAAATTGCTTCCCGGGCTCTTTAGCCGTAGTCCAATGTTTTCTGCAAAACCAGACTTTTCGGCAGTGCCATCGACTGCCATCATCGGTGAAAATCGAGTGCGAAAACGTGAGGTGGTATACGTTAGTGACCACAGTACTGTGGTTAATGCTGAAGCAATAAGTAGAAAGATGTAGTTTCTATGGAAATATTTCATTTCGAATATGATTTTAAATATAAATCTTAGAACATGGAAGTCATGTATGGTTCTCCATACCGATATTTTTATTATTATTTAAGGGGACCAGGTCATGAAGGTCTGTTCTATGTTAATTAAATGGGGTGTCACTTATCAGTTAGGTACATTTATTTAAAAAACCATTCAAGATATCTTTATGAAACGTTTTCACAGAAAAATAAATACTTAGAGCATACCGGTGAACCTAATTAAATAAATGTATTCGTAAAACAGTAATTTGGGTGGTGTTTTAAACAGTCCAAAATTTTTACTTCTTTTTGAAAAACATACAAAATATTGATATAAGATATATTCGTAAAACAGTAATTTGGGTGGTGTTTTAAACAGTCCAAAATTTATACTTCTTTTTGAAAAACATACAAAATATTGATATAAGATATACTAAATTTCAAGTTTAGTATAAGAAGTGTTATGAAATAAACACAATAAAAAAATTCAAATCTCTAGCACATTCCAGTGAAAAGTTATATGTACCTAAATATGAAAAACATATTTTTGTTATTTCGACAATATTTGGCAGCAATATGATAAAAATAAAATATCAGAGAATATCGTTACACGACTGCCAAAAATAAAAAGGAGTGAAAAGGACTTTTATGTTTTCAGTGGTAGGGTATGTATGTACCTATGTATGTATGTATGTTTGTTCCACTATAACTTTTTAACGGCTTTACCGATTTTGATGTTCGATGGCTCGATGGATTCCTTACTTCACCAGAAGTGTCATAGGCTATATATCACCGTGAGTTGACTTCCGGTTTTGACCGGAAGTGAATACAAGTGATCGGTTCTAAGAATTTTTTTTTGTTCGTTTATTGGTCCATCAGGTGGCGCTAGTGGAAGGTATTCTGTAAAGTTCACTACAGATAGCGCTCGCGATTTAATATTATAGTATTAATGAGTAATAATAGCTCACTAATATTATAGTAGCGCGCTATTGTGTAAGAGTATAGATGTGCTATCCGTGAGAAACGGAGGCAGAGAGAAATATGTACAAACCAATATATATATACTTTCAGATCAGCTGTTCTCTGTTTCTCACGAATTGAACATCTATACTCTCACACAATAGCGCGCTAACATAGTATTAGTGAGCGTGGTCTTAAATCGCGAGCGCCATCTGCAGTGAGCTTTACAGAATACCTTCCACTAGCGTTGCCAATAATATCCCATATTGTAGGTTTTGCCGCTTAGCGTCGCCATGATGCCCCCCACCACCGATCTATTTTCAATCCCAATATGAGAATGTTTTATGAGCAAGCTGAACCGCTAGGCGGCAGCAGTGTTAACTTAATCTCGCCAGCTATTAATATATCTATATATAAGGATGCGTGCGCAACCATAGATATACATAGATATATTAATAGCCGTCGAGATTAAGTTAACGCTGCTGCCGTCTAGCGGTTCAGCTTGCTCATGAAACATTCTCATACATGTTCGGACCTCATACGGCAGTCGAGCCCAGCCTTTACTTGCTGCTTCAGCATCCGTATTTCAATTTCGCCTCGGGTGACAGGTTGTTAAAAAAAAATAAATAAAAAGGAGTGTTATGTTTTCAGTGGTAGGGTATGTATGTATGTATGTATGTATGTATGTTTGTTCCACTATAACTTTTTAACGGCTTTACCGATTTTGATGTTCGATGGCTCGATGGATTCCTTACTTCACCAGAAGTGTCATAGCCTATATACCACCGTGAGTTGACTTCCGGTTTTGACCGGAAGTGAATACAAGTGATCGGTTCTAAGAATTTTTTTTTGTTCGTTTATTGGTCCATCAGGTGGCGCTAGTGGAAGGTATTCTGTAAAGTTCACTACAGATAGCGCTCGCGATTTAAGACCACGCTCACTAATATTATAGTAGCGCGCTATTGTGTAAGAGTATAGATGTGCTATCCGTGAGAAACGGAGGCAGAGAGAAATATATATAGCAAACCAATATATATATATATATATATATAATTATATATATAGATATACTTTCAGATCAGCTGTTCTCTGTTTCTCGCGGATTGCACATCTATACTCTCACATAATAGCGCGCTAACATAGTATTAGTGAGCGTGGTCTTAAATCGCGAGCGCCATCTGCAGTGAGCTTTACAGACTACCTTCCACTATTGCCGCCAATAATATCCCATATAGTAGGTTTTGCCGCTTAGCGTCGCCATGATGCCCCACCCCACCACCGATCCATTTTCAATCCCAACATGAGAATGTTTCATGAGCAAGCTGAACCGCTAGGCGGCAGCAGTGTTAACTTAATCTCGCCAGCTATTAATATATCTATATAAGGATGCGTGCGCAACCATAGATATACATAGATATATTAATAGCCGTCGAGATTAAGTTAACGCTGCTGCCGTCTAGCGGTTCAGCTTGCTCATGAAACATTCTCATACATGTTCGGACCTCATACGGCAGTCGAGCCCAGCCTTTACTTGCTGCTTCAGCATCCGTATTTCAATTTCTCCTCGGGTGACAGGTTGTTGAAAAAAAATTTTTTTTATCGGTTTGAGAGTGGTGCAAGGGTCGTTTGCTGACGTTGTTGTTCACAATCGTTATATACATATTTATCAGCTGAAGCGTAAAACAGCTCCACCCATAAATGTTATGAATGAACAAAGAGCTGAAGAATTAGCCTGGGTAAAACTATTTCCTGATGGTAGAAATGGTTTTGGAGAACATCGACTGGTTCCCATTACTCCACTTGACTATTTTGAGTCACGGGTAATGAGTAAAGACAGGCGATTTCAAATGAACGAATACCTCTTTTACGCTCTCTCTATAGTTGAGTTGTATAAAGCTCAACAGAATGTTTCTGTGCGTGGTCGGTTACGCCAAAATGGAGTTGAGCCCAACAACGCAGTTCAAAATGTTCACCTTGTGATGAGTAATATTCGAGGAACTCAGTCATTCTGGCATAAAGCCTTCACAGACTTAATGGCAATGATTAAAAATCTCGGACCTCGACACTTTTACATTACGTTGTCTTGCAATGACCTAAACTGGCCGGATATCTTAAAAGCTCTGTTAGTGGCTGACGGTAGACCTGATTTCCCGATATCAGAACTTTCTTTTCCAGAAAAGCTGCGTCTTGTGCAGTCGTATCCTGTTATCTTATGCAGACAGTTTATGCTGCGCCTAAATACTTTTGTCACGTTACTTAAACGACAAAATAATCCGATATTAGGACGTCCTGTTGACGACTTTTGGTGGCGTATCGAATTTCAGCTCAGAGGAAGTCCTCACGTACACACGGTGATATGGTGCACAGATATGCCACCATTCGACAGTGAAGAAGGGATAGCACTATTAGACAGCGTGATCACCTGCAGACTTCCTGATTCTAACGATGATCCCGAATTAAGGGAACTGGTTTTACGCTTGCAAACTCACAAACATACACATACGTGTTACAAAAATAACAATTACTGCAGGTTTGGTTTTCCAAGACCATTAACTGACAGAAGCAAAATACTCGATGATGATGAAACAATGAGAAATGGCGGAAGATTCCACATTTTAAAAAGAGAGAAAGGAGAAGAAAATATGAACAATTACAACGCACGCATTTTAAAAATATGGAAAGCTAATATCGATATTCAGCCTTCTAGCACTGCCACTGGAATCGCTTATTATATTTCTAAATATGTTTCCAAATCGAAGCCTGCTGAAGTTTCTAAAAATATTCGCGACGCTATTCGACGTGTGCAAGAAAAGGGAGGCAGCATGGCGAAACAAGTTTTGCAATTCAAAATGCTATTTTAACGCACACAGAGGTGTCAGCATGTGAGTGCGCAGTACGTCTGTGTCACCTTAAAATGCGGGATTCCTCACGAAAAGTGATCTTTGTTAATACTTGCTTTCCTGAGTTAAGGTACCGGATGTTGAGAATTGATGATAATGCAAACGAGCCATACAGAAATATTTTTGACCGCTACGTTGCCAGGCCTCACGCGCTCGAAGAATTAAGTTTGCATGAATTCGCTGTCTGGTATGAGCCTGTGACGCACAATAGATTCTCAGAAGATAATCAGGATGGTGATGCTTACGAACAGGCTCCAGAAGAAAATGCCTCTGAGAGATGTATCACTCTTCTTGATAATCAGGGAAAAATGAAAAAGCGTAAGCGCCCAGCTGTCTTACGAACTAGGTATTACACACCAAACTCAGATCCGGAAGCATATAATTATTCTCTTTTAGTCACGCACATTCCTTTCCGCTCTGAATCTGAATTGATGGAGGGGTATAACAGTGCAAAACAAGCGTTCGTAGCAAAACAAACTTTGTTACGACCAACGCAAGGTGGAAACAAAGTGGAGGAAATGGCTAGGTGGGAGGAAGAGATTCAGCAAGCTGTAGCTAGAATTGTAGCAGAAAACCTAGCTAATGAAGTTAATTTAGATGCTGTCGTGGTCGAAAATAATATGCGTGAAATTTTCGAACAAAACCTTATTGAAGAACATAATGATGAAATTGCTTTAGCTAACGAAGATGGTGAACCTGAAATGACAGATCAACAATATGGCGCAGCAGTAAACTTAATGAATTTTCAGCAGCGCCAATTGTTCAAAATGATTTCAGACAGATTTCTTCCAAGTGAAAATAATACTGAGCCATTACGTGTGTTCGTTACTGGAGGAGCAGGCACCGGCAAAACCTTTACTCTGAAAATTATTGTAGAACAGATTCGTC
Source organism: Magicicada septendecula (assembly GCA_034769895.1). Classification (NCBI taxonomy): domain Eukaryota; kingdom Metazoa; phylum Arthropoda; class Insecta; order Hemiptera; family Cicadidae; genus Magicicada; species Magicicada septendecula. Next base: position 946,819 of record JAWRYS010001651.1, on the reverse strand, counting down.
GTCTTTCTCATTTACCTGCAAGCAGAGCTGTTACGGTAGCAGCACCCACAGGTGTCGCTGCAAGATTGATTGGAGGTAGCACTTTGCACTCTACTTTTGCCCTTCCTATCGAAAAAGGCAAGGTGACAGCTCTTCGCCCTCTTACTGGTGAGCGTCTTCAAAGGGAACGGCTAAGGTGGAAGCATATTAATTGGCTAATCATTGACGAAATCTCAATGGTACTCTATACTACCCTAAGAAATATTCACTTAAGGTTGAAACAGCTTAAAATCAATGATGCTCTCTTCGGGGGTATCAATATTATTTTGTTTGGCGATCTAATGCAGTTGCCACCTGTATCAAAAGCAGTTGATGGTACCTACTGCTTCAAGCACCCTCATTACTTATCAGCTGAAATTAATTTGTGGACACTGTTTAGTTTCTGTGAAGTACCTCAAAATATGCGGCAAGCTAACGACACTACTTTTATAGACATTCTAAATAATTTACGAGTCGGCCAACTCACCATGCAGCAGCTAGAAATTTTAGATCGTCGAAGAGTTCCTTTGACAGATGAATTTGCTGATGGCGAGTGTCTGCGTATTTTCCCAATCACTAAACAGGTAGAAGAATATAATGCTATGATGACTGAAAAGTTGAAAACATCATCTAAAGTTTACGATATTGCAGCGGTGGATGTGTCTGTCGAAGCTAAGAATTACGGACAAAAGTTAAAGAAAGACTTCATACCAACGGATCCAAACAAAACTGGAGGTATTCCAAACTCTTTAGTAATCGGAGTCGGATCTAGGGTAATGTTGCGAAAAAACATTAATGTTAATCATGGTCTGGTCAACGGAGCAATCGGCATCATTAGAAAAATTGAGTGGCCTGCACTACGTCGAGATCAGCTTCAACCTGGTGAGCTTCCACAAGCCGTATTTGTAGAATTTGATGAGAGATCAATTAGGGGAAATACTGCTGGTATTGGAGTAAAGATAGAGCCCAACACTATTGAATAACATGCTTTGCGAGGCCAGGGCAAAGTAGAACGACGTATGCTGCCATTAATATTGTGTTGGGCTGTAACAGTACATAAACTCCAAGGCACTACTTTAGACAAAGCAGTCATTGATTTGAGTAGTAATATTTTTGCCAAGGGTCAGGCCTACGTCGCACTAAGTCGTGTGAAAACATTAGAGTGATTAGCAATAAGTTGTCTGGATCCACGAAAATTGTTGCATGAACCGCACGATAAAAACTCACTTGAGAAATTAAATCAAATCAGAAATCTGTAGACCAAAGCTTTTTCTTTATCATTTCTAATAAATGAAATTATTTAGTTAATTATATAATTTATAAAACAATTTATCGAAATGTTTGTATTATACTAGTTATATAATAGTATATAAAATAAAGTTATACTATATTTATAAGTTTATAAGTTCATACGCTAATTATACTATGTACATAATAAAGTTTCTAAATAAAACTATGTAAAAATTGAAATTTGTTTGCACTTCACACATATGCACGCACACACTGCACATTCCCATTATACTCTTTTTAAACACAAAAAGGAATAAAATAAAAAAAATAATTTAAAAAATTAAAAAACAAGACTGCCAAAAAAATAAATGAATAAATAAAAAATAAATTGATAAAAAAACTAAATAAAAATAATATTTAGTAGAAATCACAAAATCTAAATAAAGTCGATTTAAAAGGTCAAAAACAAGGTATTGAAATTCAGCTCTGATCAGATTTAACGTAAATGTTATGAATGATTAAACGCATAGTAATTTTATTAGATTTAAATTACTTTTCGATGTTGAATATATATCAATGCATCATATGAAGACTACAATTATAAAAAATATTGCTGATAAAATTTTGCTCTTCAATTTTAATTTTTAATGCAGTCCGCTATTTTTAATAGTCCGATTTTTGGGAATGATAAATTACTTCCACAAGTATATCCCTCATCTAGCCGATATAGCAGCATCGCTGAACGCTTTAAGAAAAAAGGGAGCGAAATTTGAATGGACCCAACAACACCAAGCTGCATTCAACAAACTGAAAGAAAGCATAATATCACCCCCAGTATTACAATTAGCTGATTTTACTAAACCGTTCGTAGTGCAGACAGACAGTTCAAGTGTAGCCCTAGGTGCAGTAATATATCAGGAAGTAGATAATTCTAGATTACCGATCAGTTATGCTTCACGAACTCTGACCGACCAGGAAAAGAAATACTCCGCATACGAATTAGAATGTTTGGCTATAGTATTCGCATTTGAGAAATTCAAACCCTTTTTAGAACATAAAGAATTCCTGTTAGAAACGGATAATCAAGCCTTATCTTGGTTATTAAATCACCCGAAACAGTTAGGTCGTATTGGAAGATGGGTATTGAGGTTAAATTGTTACAAATTTAAGGTACAACATATTCGGGGTACCCAAAATGTAGTTGCAGATACACTGTCCCGTATGTTCCAGCCGCCTAATAAAACATCCGAAAGTAGTGAAACACCAATTATTAATACGTTAATTACTGAATTCCTTCTTGCATTTACTAATATAGCTCAGTATCAACAACAAGACCCGCATCTAAAGACAATAATAGAACAGCTAGATAGAGGAAATAAGTCAGAAAAATAAATATTGAGTAAGAGAGTATTATGTTATAAATAGCTAATGGAAAATCCTTGAGAATAATTGCCCCTGATATTATCAAACCTATGCTGATGGAATACTACCACTCCTCCACCACTGGAGCACATATGGGAATAAATAAAACGATACATCGCACTCGAAAAGAATATCATTGGGAAAATATGAACAGCGAGATAGCTACATTCGTAAAACAGTGTAAGTTGTGTGCACTAAGCAAGCCAGCGAGAAACAGCCACATAGGTCAATTAATCTCGGAAACTCCCACTACCCCTTTTCTAAAATTTACTTAGACTTTTCGGACCCCTACCCACGTTCTAAATCAGGAAATACCATGCTACTCATTTGTGTAGACTCATTCACCAAATTTGTCTGGATGTATCCCATGCGGCGAGCGTTAGCATCGACCACCGTGAAGATTTTGCAAGATAGATTATTTAAAGATTTCAATCATCTAGTGTCAGATAACGGACCACAGTTTAAGTCAAAAGAATTCAAGGACATATGTTTCAAACTAGGTATAGACCACATTACCATTACAGAGTATCGGCCACAAGGCAATATAGCTGAAAGGTATTTGCGAAACCTAAAATCTGCTTTAATAGCCTACCATGCAAACGACCATACATCTTGGGACCAGAACCTATCCTGGATACAATTTGCCTTCAATTCAGCCTATCATGAAGGACATAAATCGACACCCTTTGAATTACTGTATAAATATAAACCTAACCACCCATTGTCCACAAAGTCGAAAATACATGAGTTACTACTCCACGAAATTAGTGGTAAAAATATAAAGAAAATCTGGAACGAAGCTCGCGCTAATTTAAGGGCTAACTTAAGAAAATCTCGAAAATATGACGAGCGGAATAATAAAGTAGTAAAGTATCAAGTTGGAGACTTAGTGATGTACAGAACACACCCGACGAGTTGTGCAATCGATAAGACCACCTCCAAACTCATACCGATGGTGTAGCCCTTACAAAATTTACAGATACTTAACTCCTGTAACAGTAGCACTATATGAACCCACTACGCAAAAATATGTACGTTATAACAAAAAGGAAAATAAGAGATGTGTGTTGTGTTGTAAAATGTCGGGCGTTACCTCCGCGCACTTTTGTTACTTACTGTTGACTGGGTCCTCTGCGGTGATGTAGTCCTGTAACACAACTTAATACTATGTTTTTTGTGGGCGCCACTTGGAATCGTTTGTTCCAAGAAATAAATGTGATTATTAAAATTTTTAAATCTTACTTCTACGAAAAAATTTAAACAAGTCAGTTTAGCTTGAAAAAATCAGGTAAGTTTAATGATTCTTCAAAAACAAACAAATCGTCTGAAGGACTAACATTCATAGAAAAAATTATAAAATTGCAGAGTTACAAAAAAGAAAAAATTCATAAGTTATTCTTATTATTATTATTGACAATTTTGTATATCCAATCAAGTATCGGCTAGTTTTCAATTTTTTACTCAGTTGAAAAGCATGAGTTTAATATATGAAAAAATCTTTACTCTCAGGACGTGACTCCTTTGAACTACCAAGACATATCAATAAGATGCCTTACAAGAAAAAATTAAGTGATTTGAAGGTGTATGTGTGGCGTGTGAAGTACAACTGTGTGATAAATGTAACCAGGTAACAAATGACTTTAATTTTGGTAACTCACGTTCCAATGAATAATTAACCTCGCACAGGACACTCCTCTCGGGTAGTTTTTCAATCTCGCCTCTTCAGGTGTGCACTGAATCTATTTTAAGTCAAATTTTGCGATCATTTACTTTTTCCGCACTTTTTGTAAAAACGTTTGGCAGTAGAATATCGTTCAAACGCCGCCACTACGAATCATCTGTTTAGCGTTGATTCAGAAATTGGCCGCCGTAGCGCTGATTCCCATGTTGACGAGAGAAAGGCTTGGTGTTTTGTTTGTTTACGTTAGGGGGATTATTGTCAAGTTAGTCAGTCTATGCGAACAGCGCAGAAATGGTTCTCTATTTAAAGTTTTGGTCCCTCCTGGGCCGTTGACGTTCTGGCTGCGTGATTTCTATTAAAATTTGCCGTGTCGCTGCTCTATTTCAGCAACACATTTGGCGTAGATTCTCGTTGAGGTTAAGTCAGTCGGTTATGTCTATGTACGGGAAAAAGCCTCTCTTCGTGTCTTGTCGATTTCTCGCCTCTCGGTTTCACCTTAGCTGCGTTGATCAGTGTCGTGGGTGATGCATCAGTTCTGGAGTTCAAGTTTCAAGTGTTTTTGGGTCGAATTTGGTCTCTTTTTTATACTAATTCAGGCTGATTGCTTTCATCGACTTCCGGTATATTTGTGTAAAAATTCTTTCTAGATTGTTCGATAATAAACGAAATGGAATGTCATAGAACAATTTTCACTTCCGTAGAAGCTTTTAGAACGAATTTCTTATTCTTCATACTAAGGCTATTTCAAAAATTACACTGGTATTTATCAAACAGTTTTACATTAGTACTCACATTTTGTATGCCATTATTACATTTAGATTCTCTGTTTTCAAATGAATCTAGTGATACTAATTATGATTGGTTTTTGATTATATTAAGTCTAATAAACAACACAATATACAACTCTCACCTTGAGTTGTTGTCATTGAAAATTCAATTTTTATAACAAAAATTGTTGTGGAGTTATTATGTTCTTTCCACAAGCTGAACATCTAATATTACTACCTTCCTACAACAAAACAAACAAATTTTAACACAGATAATACACAAATAATTACAATTTCATATGGCCTCTGCCCATGGCCTAGATTTTTGTGAATGTTATTACACAATGATTAGTCTCTTTCTTTAATATATGTAGTATTTCACTATTGTACACTCAGAGTTTATTATATTGTTTATCTTTTGTGATACCTGGTTACTCTTTACATATATTATATTTTTTCACAGGATGACATAGCATCATTGACTGGTCTTGAGATGTCCTTTTTTATGGTGTGACAAATCTCACTCTCATAAGTTAAATTCTTTTATAATTGACTTTGTTTTCAACTGAGTTTGTTCGTTATTAAGGTATACTGAAGTATTGTACCTTTCTATTTTATTTTTGTTGGCATTTTGTAAATATTTAGCCAGATATGATTATTTTTGTACTGGTTGATTGGCTCCAGCCATACATGGTATAGGTAAATATTTTACTAACTTGCCTATTACAATGTTAAAGTTAGTCAGATATATTAGTATAGTCGCTTTATATCATATTTCAACTTTCTAATGCAATTTGGTTGCATTTTGGCAACATTAAATCCATAAATTATACAATATTAGATGCCTACTACATGTTTATAGTCAATACTGTTTTTGGCTATTTTGACTGACTTTTATTCATTTGACAGCTTTCTTTATTTGAGATAAATTGTTCATGTTTGTCTGCTTGACAATTACATATAGTTTTTATTTCAATCTGATAATAATTAATTTTTTTCATGAAATCTGGGTGTTTGGTCTCTAATCCAACACATTAATATTTTTTGTCATAACAAATATACAATTTTTATTTTAACTTAGATTCTTTCTAATAATGTATTTAAGTCATTTAATACATTTATTTTATTTACATTACATAATATAACAATGGATCATGTCCATTCATTCACAAAAAATAGTTCTTAATACTCTATTCAGACTTATAAAACTTAATAATTAATGACTTCATTTTGGTTGATTCTGACATTATTCGTCTCACTTATAGTATCTTATGGTTTTTTCACTGTTATTCAAATTAATAATATATATGGGGTTTGTGTCTTAGTCAAAGTCTGGTCGTTTTTTCATGTTAGTAGAAATAATTATTAGTCAATATTACACAATCTTTTAGTACTACTTGGGTTCGATACTGTTCACCTTCCTCTTATGATAACTTACTATGTAAATGATTTCCTTTATGGAACGTTCTGTGACGTTACAACGTAGAAGTCATATTTCCCAGATAAAGTATTATCACGAAAAAAGAAATGCTAGTGAGCAAATAAACAAATTAAAAAAGGTATTAAAATGTATATTTGCTACATAGTAAATGAGTCACTATTTAATTACCTAATCGTATAAATAGGAATGAGGCCTGATCAACCTTAGATCCTGTTCATCGAGAATGAGAAAAGTAAGAAGTCAGCCGACACCGAATATAAGTAACAATTAAATAATGATTACTTAACAAGTAGTTTATTAAAATGATTCGCCAACTACGATTCATTGGAACCTTCGAATAAAAAAGGAAACACATCCATACTGTGATGCGAAACACGTTCTGTGAAGAGTAACTCTATAACAAGAGTAAAATAAAACTAAAGAAAAAACCGGTAGTAGTCGTAAGTAGTAGTATTAAGAGGAATTTTGTGTGTTTTATATATTTCATGAAGTTTGAATTTTACGTATTTTAAGCATTAGTTTGTAAGGCGTTGTATATCTTGATAATAGTAAAAAGTAAGTTGAGAGTGATTAATGTACCTCTTGAGGAGATTGTTAAAAAGGTAAGAGGAATTTCACACAGAAATGCCAAGCATAATCCCAGTTCAATTCTGACCAATTTCCCCGTAGAAAACACATCCGTCCCCACCCTGAGTCTTCTTTAAGTGGAGGAGTATGTGACGATTTTATTAATAATAATAATAAAAAAATAAATAAAATAAATAAGAAAGAGAGTTATTTTTAAGTTAAAATCGCACATTTAAACAAAGTTTAAATCCCTAAGGTAGCACAGAAATAATAATAAATAAAGAGCTTAAAACCAAGAGGAATGCGAGTATAAAGGTAAGGAAACACCCTTTAATTATTAACCATGCTTTGACATGCGGAAACCGGCATCAACACGCAGAATAACCCGTAAATAAAACTAATAAAAGTAGGAAATTACAACTCGATATAAAAAACATAAAGGTATACAATAATTAATTATGAAGTAAAGGATACCGTAGTATAATTAAATATGTCAAAGATTAAACCGGTAGATATTAATCGGAATGTGGAACTACTTTTATGGTGAAGCGTAAACGACGCGAAGTTACTTTACCTGCCCCAATAAACTACCCCACTTGTAATGGAGCGCTCACGCCATAAGCTGCGCACAGCGGTAATGTGCACCGATGACATTATTTTGGTTTTCCCAAGTGAATAATCTGTTAAAATATATATGTATACACTCTGTACACTCTTAACTAAAATGTATCGTTAAATAGTTGGATCGCGACGCAGAGATAAATCTGTTGAAAGCTAGTAAAAGACTAACTACATTGTGCGCCGATGACATCTCTACCAAATCTTAAACAAGAAAATTGTGTAATTAATACAGTACTAGGACCCTAAGGTGAAATTCAACTAATAAATAATCATGTAAAGTGAATACCAGTGAAACAAACTTTTGCATTAATTATTCTAACAACGAGATATTACTACCAGTCATCTAAGAGGAGAGTACCAGACCCAGAATGATCTAACACACTTCAGGAACTTCACTGTCACCGGATACTAAGATAACGACAGACCTTCAGGAAACACACCGAGCACCGAGGAGCCGAATCTGCATCAACTACAGGATACCACAGGTGACATGGAGGCTTGTCTTCCGTGGTTATGAGATACTAAAATTATAACTAACAAAAGACAATTTAACTAACACTTTAAGACTTTTAAGAACAGACATTATATGTAAGATGTAGTCTGTAATATGATAAACGATTTGTAGTAAAAGAGTAAAAGTTTAAACTGTAAAGCATTATTGTTTTAAAAGGTAAATACAGTCCATTCTTCTAATGGCACAATTTCAAAATAGTATATGGGTAGGTGACCATTATTAACATACAATATTCAATCCCGGATCCGTGGAAAAGTTAAACCGATGTACATCTTTATTTTGAGGGTCCTTCTGAAAGAATAAAATATATTATCATCTTGTAAACTGTAAACTGTTGAACCATATATGTTAAGAACTTTAAGTAGAACAGTTAATGTTATTATGTAATAAAGAGATGTCATGGTACAAAACAACCAAACTGAGTGAATAAATCTGCAGAAACCCCCGTCAATTTTTCTCAATTTTAGGGACCCGATATTATATATATATACTACTAAATGCTTATCTTTTGTTTAATTAGAAGTTGGTTAAGACTATGGCAGCCTGTGTAATTGACCTGAGCCAATTAACCACAGGTTCCCGATATTATAACGTAGGAGACGTTATAGTGGTACTCGAAAAGAATGCGGAAGACCAAAATGGTACGCAGGTCCAGAAAAGTTGGGAACCATTGCTAGTAGATCAACTGTGCAACTGATAGGTCCTGGTAAAAGCACAGGTTGGGCAAATAATGGAGACTTCGAGGCATATCATAAATCAGTCATGAATGTTTTACAGTCTCCAAGAAATTCAGATAAACTTGTAGCTTTCTCTTCTTATCACTTCACTGTTTTATTGATGCCCTTCTAATAAGTTTAGTAAATTCTTATCTTCATCAGATCGTGTATTTATCCTATGTTGCAGTTTGACCATTTACACCTAATTGTGTTATCTGTTATGCAGTTTGTTACTTTTCTTTCTTTACTAAGTGGGAACTACTATTAGTCAAATGATAAGTAAAGTGATAGAGACAAAAATTAAAAATCAGCAGTTTAGATAAAAGAAACAAATTTACGAAAACACCTTATGTTTTATGGTAACGTTATCAGATCAGTAAAGATTTAATGAACAAGACTAGATAAAATGCATAAATGTCCGTTACAACAATCTCATCATTTACGCGAGATGTGCAGTAAAGTCAAAATCACATTAATATAATATTATATTAGTATAATATAGCCTATCAACTATCAGCCAGTCTGTAGGTTATAACACAATATAATTCGGTTTTTTCAAAATTTATGAAGTTGGTGATTAGTATAATATATAATTTATTATAATCTGTATTATATATCTGCATAATGCACGAGAATAAATGTAACATCGGTATGCATTTTTTCAATATTAAAAACAGCTTAGTCTCTTTGCGCAGAATGAAGTGGCTTCATACTCGCATACTCGAAATACTCCTGGTACTCCTAATTAGAGATGTGCTAAACTAATATTTGAAAATAACAGGTACGAATGAAACCGTTCCAAAAAAATAACAAGTGCAAATACCTGTTATTACATACCTATTATACATATACCTGAATTATATAATTTGTTGTAAGAAATAAATTGAATCTAAAAGTATTAACTGTGTTACTTTACACTGTAACTTTATTAAGCTGTTACCGTTTGAAAGAAAATAAGAAACAAGAGACTTTATAGGCCTATCTCCCTTTGGGAATACTAATTTAAGTTTTCACTAGGAGTAAACAAACTGGCATAGATTTAATAATAAATTATTGATTCAATTTTGGTTACACAAATCAGTTGCAAAACTCAGGCAATTAAATTTGGAGTGGAAGTAATAGCACAACAAATATCAAAAAAATTGTACGCAAGATGTGCAATGAAGTTAAAATTATCTCCAAAATCACATTAACAAAAAGTACTATATGACCTATCAGCCACTCTGTAGTTTATAACCAGGGCCGGACTGGCCCTCAGGAAAAGGCGCAGACCTTAGGTTTTTGAGGGCGCACCCCTTAAGGTTAGTTGAATGTAATCCCGACCTGGACACTCGTCATACAACACCGTTTTGCCAAGAATACCATTTTGTTGATTTTGTATTGTTCACTATTGATTGCCGTTAACGTTTTACTATTGATAAAGAGTGTTAATATTTAGTAGCTAATGAGGCAGCTCCTATAAATCTGAGACCGATATAATAAAGAACAGAAACACAAGAGTTGGATATCTAAAAAAAAAATAAGATAAAGTACGGTATTTGAAATAATTTACAATTTGAAATTAAACCTTTTTTAATGTTACAAATGTTTGTACTACAAATAAAAACAAAGGAAAAGTAGAACATTAGCTTATAATGGAAACAAAATGTTGATTGATATTTTTGTACATCAACAAAATACCTTTAAAAATCAAACGTAGTGTTAAATTTTTTGTTCAAAAATATCAATGTCACTTTTAAGAATTTTCGGTACCAACGTCTCAAATAAAACATTGAAGTTAATACATAATAATCAGTGAAGCAAAATTCTATTCTGTACAACTTTTTGTTATCAAGAAACAAAATAATTTAAAATTAAAATTTTTTATGTTACAAGTGTTTGTTTGTGTTACAACAAAAATAAAGAAAAAATAGAACATTACATTTGAATGGAGACAAAGTTTTGATTGATATTTTTGTACATAAACAAAATGTCTTTAAAATCAAACGACGTAATACTACATTTTTGTGCACAATAAAGATCAATGTTACTATCAAGATCCTACCAGCGTTTTAAATAAAATACTGAAATTAATATATAAAAATTAGTAAAGGGTCTACTCTGTAGAAATTTTTGTTATCAATAAATAATAAAATATAAAAAACAAAGTTTTATCTTGAATCTGTAAGGAGGCTGTAAACTTCAGAAAATGTTATACGTAATTTAAATCTAGGTAAATTTCAAAAACAAGCTACAAAACATTTACTAATTGCTGCCAACTTTATATTTTGCTAACCTGGAAAAATAAAGTCAATGGAGATTACAAATATGAGACAAAAACGAAAATAAATTTATTTTAACACTAATTTGTACACTTGTTACAATGTCTAACTAATAATTTAGTATTCAGTAGGAGAGTAGGCATTGCATTTCTTCACTCTGACAACAGAGTTCGTTTATGATGACATTGTTGTCAATTGCTGTAAGTGATTCTCTCTCAGACTGCATCATGAGAAGAGCCTCTAGGTTTTCATTAGCCAATGAAGAGCGAAACCATGTTTTCACCAGTTGTTTTAGCTTTGAAAAAGAGCTCTCTCGCAACTTACTTGAGTAAGAGGAATTGTCAAGAGGTATTTATAAGCTTTGTTGAGCTCGGTGTACATTACACAATACATATTGTACTCGTGAATCAACTTGTAGGCACATTTGACGCATGACTTTTTTATGTCACAGATGGATGTTTATGCACTTTCGTCTTCTGAACCACTTTGAGAATCTGTTTCCTCTTGCTCCATGTAACTTTCCTTTAACGATGAAGAGATAGTTGGCCATTGATCAACGAATGACTCTAATTCCTCTTTTAGCTTTGTCAATAGTCGGAATTAGAGCGCATATTTTCTCCAAGGCGTTTTCAGGTATGCCATTTTTCAATTCAGGGAATCTTCGTGGATCAAAGCACGAGAGGCCTTGATATAACCTTTTTTGGTCAGAAAACCTTGTAGCCATACTTTGGTTTATTTGGTAAATGACAACATTGAAAACTTGTACTCGCACTGGTACTTCTTAATGCCAAAAAGTATTAAATTGTGTTTTTACAAACTATCTGATGTAGTAAATGATTCTGAACAAACATCACGCTAGTACGTCTTAATGCCAGAATGTATTAACTTGTGTTTTGTCAAACTGACTAACTGAGTAAATGATTTTGAACAAACATCGCACTGGAATTTCTTAATGCCAGAATGTATTAACTTGTGAGTTGTCAAATTGCATGACTGAGTAAATGATTTTGAACAAACATCACACTGGTGCTTCTTACTGCCAGTATGTAATAACTTGTGTTGTGACAAAGTGCGTGAATGAGTAAATGATTTTGAACAAACATCGCACTGGAATTTCTTAATGCCAGTATGTAATAACTTGTGTTGTGACAAAGTGCCTGAATGAGTAAATGATTTTGAACAAACAACGCACTGGAATTTCTTAATGCCAGAATGTATTAACTTGTGTCTTGACAAATTGCCTGACTCTGTAAATGATTTTGAACAAACATCGCACTGGAATTTCTTAATGCCAGAATGTATTAACTTGTGTCTTGACAAATTGCCTGAGTCTGTAAATGATTTTGAGCAAACATCGCACTGGTATTTCTTAATGCCAGAATGTATTAACTTGTGTCTTAACAAAGTGATTGAATGAGTAAATGATTTTGAACAAATATCGCACTGGAATTTCTTAATGCCAGAATGTATTAACTTGTGTCTTGACAAAGTGTTATGAGTAAATGATTTTGAACAAATATCGCACTGGTATTTCTTAATGCCAGAATGTATTAACTTGTGAGATAACAAATTGCGTGAATGAGTAAATGATTTTGAACAAATATCGCACTGGTATTTCTTAATGCCAGAATGTATTAACTTGTGAGTTGACAAATTGTGTGAAAGAGTAAATGATTTTGAACAAACATCGCACTGGAATTTCTTAATGCCAGAATGATATAACTTGTGTGGTGATAGATGGTCTCCCAGAGTATTCTGAACTGACTTTCCCCTATATAGTTCATAATCCAGAGTAGAATCCTCTTCTTCACAGATATTATTCATGGGTGTAAATAAGTAACACTGTAACAAATGAATACACAACTGTACTAATTTATAATTGGAACACTGAAGCAGTAGAAAATAGTATTAAAAATCATGTTCTATCTGTGAGGTAGCTTTCGGCTTGCAAAAATTAACCTTACCCAATGTCTGATTACAATATTGCATTACTCTTTATAGGAAGAATAGTAGATTTTTATAAGTAAATGTATATATATAATTGAATGGTGAATGGCGCGCACGCACGCACACACACACACACACACACATACACAGATTTGCATATTTAAACACACTAGAATTTTTGTAAATAATTAATATAGAGCAGTTGTTAAAAATAATGTAAGTAGTGCTATGTGTATGTGCAGGGAAAGCTCACAAGCTGTAGCTTGTCAAAGTGAACATATGTTGATTTTAATCTATGTATGTGTGATTTTAAGTCAGTAAAAGGGTATTCGAAAACATAAGGAAGACACAAGTGTTAGAAGTCTGAACTACTCATTGGAAACTGCCATCATCTACCAAAACCACAAAGGACTATCCAAGTCAAAAAAAGGCGTTCTACAAAGATTTACACATTGAAGGAGAAAATCTTAGAATGTAAATAAAGAGAAGATGGTTCAGATGATTGTGTATCCTACAGTATGGAAGAGAGGACTAATTTAATATTCAAGGATTGAAGAACAATCAAACTGAATTCCATCTGAATAGTGAACAAGAAATGGAATCGATAGGTGATAATATAATTGACAGAGAAGCTTGCTTAGTAAATAAACATTTTCAAGATTCTGCTGCCACATGATTGTTTGAGCAAGTAAACTATTTGTGAACAACATAGGACTAGTTTGAATACTGCTGCTATTGGAATATTGATACACAAAGACAGGTAAGATACCAATTGTGGTAGATATTAAACACATGGAAAACTTACCCTTGAAGAGAACATTACTCAGCCAGTTGAAAGGAGTAAAAAAATCAAAATTCACTGAACACAAGTTAGTGTTAAAATTAGCACACCAATTGAACTGAAATATAAGATTAGGAATATATATGTAAATATAAATAAAAGGAATTAAAACCATTGAAGAATTATTAAATTTGCTCACAGATTACAAAAATAAAAGCAATTCTCTAGAGGTGATATGTGATGGCAACGAAAAGGAACTACAAGAAAGAAGAGAGGAGAGTATAAGAGAAAACGTTGGGCAGAAAGAGAAGGAATCGCTATGAAGAGAGAAATGCAAACAAGGTTGGAGAAGAACAAAAGATATGAACAACGAAGTGAGAGAAGACAAAGAGAAATTATTTCCCACAAGGAGAGAGAGAGAGAGAGAGACCAAGGGTGAACACAGTACGAGTCAAACAATAAACAGCACGTTATTAGAGAAACAGGTAGAAATAGCACCATGTAAAGAAAGGTATAAAAATCATTGTTACATAGCCTCTTCCTACAAAGCATGTAAATGTGACACAGGATATCGTCAATGGAGAACAATAAGTCCAAAGAAAGGTGGCAGAATGTTGCATCCCTCCATGGCAGTATTTACTATGTTCGATTAATTAAATCTTTTTTTTTTTACGTATGTGAAGATGTAAATAAAATACGAATACCATTCAAATCCAATAACACCTAGGGAATATATGCAACAACACATATATTTGCATATTTAACAATGGCAGTATTGTTGTAAGTAATTCATAGAGAGAAGTTGTTAGAAATAATTTTAAGTAGTGTATGTACAGGTAAAGATTACAGGCTCTAGCCTGTCAAACATGATCACCTGTCGATTTTATGCAGTGTGTGTGTGTGTGTGTGTGTGTGTGTGGTCTACCTGCAGAAACAGGTATTGTGCTGCAAATGGGGACGATCTCTGTGTACACATGTATTTTGCTTGGTTAGAGAACTCCTGTCCAAACATGAATGAATTAATGATAATAATTAATCATGGTTATTTAATCAAATTTGAAGTCTACAAAACACATTTTGCAATTAAGACAATGCCATAAGAAGAAATGTACTTTCTTTCCACTGCCACCGGAATACGCAAATGACTTACTCATGGGGCCACTCTTGAGGTTTACTAGCGACAGGAAATCGGCAACGGCAACATCATCGCCATCATCATTGTTGTCATTGTCTCATACACCCAGAAGCTGCGTGTGCGCGCGCACACACACACACAGAAGTAAAAAATAAACAATTATTTTGTTCAAAACAAAGAAACACTCACAAAGAACTGAAGTATGAGTTAATGAAGTAAAATCAATACGAAAATGTAAATAGTTGAAGTAAAATAAGTAATATGGAATTTTAAGTTTTATTAGAAATAATTTTTCCAATCAATTTAGAATGGGTGCTGTCTTGTAAACAATAGTTATGTTTACTTAAAGTGAATATTATTTTATTAAAATATTAATAAACTTACAATTTGATTTAACAAAAAATATAATACTATTTTTGCAGATTATTTGCTAAGATTTAAAATTTTAATAATGATTCATAGTTTATATTCCTGTCAGACACCCGAGAAATTTACAGGACTTTTACAATTGTTTTTTAATGTCTTTTCTTTTGATGTTATAGATTATTATTGTTGTGTCTTACATATAAGAGGCATTAATAGTATGTCAGTGTATCTTCTTGAAAAGGGAATATTCTGAATTCACATTTCAAATTTTGGATATTTAATTTTTTTAATGTAATCGTTAATAAATGGATGATTTATTATTTTTCAGTATTGTAATTAGTTATTTTATGCCATCAATGTCTCACTCCTCTATTAAAAAATTGACTGTGCAACAATTATACTTAACACAATGAACAAGCAAATTCATATGACCCAGCTTGTGGTTTACACAATACAGTTAGGTTGGGTATAAACACAGAATTGTATTCATTAATATTATTTTTAACACTGCATAATAAATATTACTGCTGCCAATAAGTGACACAAGAATTAGTACATTGTTCTATTATTATTAGTATTTTATATTTTAATGTATTCAAAGATGGTATTATAATTTTATTATTGCTGTGTATTTCATAACTGGCGCTCTGCAAAATTTAAAGAGAAAAATTGTTGTTATGAGATAATTATAATAACAAAAACAGTTAAGTAGATAATATTAAATAAAAAACAAATGGAATCAAGGTTTACAAAGAATCAGTACACATAAAACCACGAATTTAAATTTATTTACACTAAAACGAAAATGGCTGAACTTATCAAACGATGTATATATGTATACGTATTGTGATGTACAGGTGTCACATAGAATAACTAGTCTGAGATTGGCCTATGTTTCAAGTAGATGCTATTAATAATGATGCTATTATTTTTGACAATCTCCTGAGATTTTAATACAGTTTATAAAAAAAAATTAAAGATCTCTGTGTTGACCTTTGTAATACAAAATAAAAGATTCCCTTTATATACAATGAAGTAAAGTAATATTTAACATTCTTTTGTCTTGTTTACCATAAAGTCTTTACTGATGTGATAATCATGCTTTTAAATTATATTTTTAATTGTGCATAAATAATATAAGTTTGCTTTCCTTTTATGTAGACTTCAGATGCTTCAGATGATGGGTTGTTCCTGGATTGTGGATCCAGCTGCAGGATACTCTGTCCAGCTGCAGGGTCACTTTCAGGCGTGTAGTTATTTCTCATGGGCATGGTTACATACTTTCACGGCAAACTAATACTGATTACTAAAATGGTGTGTTATGCTAACACCCTTTTCCCAGTCAGCTAAAAGCATCTATATACCTAATCGGATATCATGCACTTTCACAGAATAGCACTACTATATTTCTCGCAGCAACTGTAGTAATTTTCTAACTTGTGTGTGCGGTGATTGGGAGATCAATGATCATGTACCAAGTGGCAATTACATGTTATCGATTCCAAAGAGAGACTGATCAATCGGTTAAAAATAATTTTCAACTGGATTCGCATAATCAGATTGGTTCTTAGGTAACCCCTACTCATGATTTTCTACAGATAATAAAAAGTTCTTGTTGAAGGAAGCTTCTGAACAGAACAATTCTTGTTCAAAAAACCTGAATATTTTTACAATCAAATTTATGGCCATAAACCCTTTTTACTTAAAAAACATACATTTAGTTACTAATTTTTAAAATGATTACCGTCATTAATTAGGTTGAACCTTTTTATTTTGAACAGTCTGATATAAGTCCCATCTCAAAAATTTACATATCACAAAAATTATTTAAATTAACATCCTTTTTATATATATATATATCCAATAAAATAATTTTGTACCCTCACACATGCATACTACAAACATGGATACACATCCTTACATACCATTCCACTATACTTAACATTTTGAGTGCGATCACCTTACGAACAGTTCCACACCGAGGAACGGACTACTTTTTTTTTTTGTAAAACTGCTTGTTTTTGAAAATTATTAAAAATTTTAATTTTAATGTAACTGCCGCACATTGTTACATTCAAAGCGGCAGTTTGAATGTAATAGTAACCACAATTACACAGATTTTGCTACAAATCTTATAACCATACATGTTTGCAAGTAAGGCCGGTACATGAGTGCTGCCGAGGAGTTTGAAGTGTATAAGGCGTATAAATTGTATCCCAAGCATTTGTTAAACGACCAGCTGAATTTTCATTCCAATACATTGTATGATACAGCATTGCAATTCTCTGAACGCCTGAAGCCCCCATCACACATAGCGCATAGACAACAATGACAACAGATGGCAGTATGGATATTTACACCGTACGGTGTGCACCGTGAACTTCGTGCGCTATTGTTAATTAGTTTTTTGTGTTTAAATATGTGTTGTGTCTTAATGTGTTGACGACCTCCAACGAGTAAAACACACCTGATGATGGAACATAAGTTCTGAAACACGTTGTTTTTACATCTTTAAAATTTATATAAGGAAGCAACAGAGAGTTACTTTGACTGCAATCATGCCTATTCATATCAAGGGCCCAACATTTGATGGAAGCACTACTGGACAACATATCTTCGGCAATTTGAAGTCGCAAGCACATACTATTGGTTTCACTTATTCTTGCTTTCAAGTATCTGCCTTAGAGCTACTACAGAAAGTGTCACCTTACAGCCAGAACTCTTATGCAGAACAGTTTGAAGCAAGTATTGACTTGCTAGTTAGACTGGCCTATCATAGAGCACCAGAGAATGACATTGGAGGTACAGATATTTACTGATGGTGTCGGAGATAGTGAACTACAACAACTGTTACAATGGCTGTACAGTTTGAGGCTGCCAAGTCAGTGTCTGGTTGGGCGAATCATAAAGTGCGCACATTAACAGATTGTGATGACACAAATGATTAAGAGGAAGAATAAGAGACAGAGTCTTAAAAGTTCAGCACCACAGTATGAAGGTAGAAAGTAAGGAAGACCGAAGCTTTTTAGATATGGGGAACCTGGGCGTCTACAAACAGATTGTCAGTCCATTGTTAAGCAGTAGGGAAATGGGCAGTAGTCAGTACAACTAACTGGAGGAACGCAGCACCCAGACAATACACAAGTTATACACTTTACAAAAACAGTAGGAACACAGAATATTATCTGACATGAAGTACAACAAATAAAATGGTGGCAATCAATTCATTTTGTTATAGTGCTTAAAAGAGACAGAAACAAAAGATAGGGAGATAAAAAAGAATAAAAAAGATAAAAGGGAATTGTAAAGAACAATAAGTATAACACCAACATAGTGGATAAAGTTATGGAAAGTATTAACATGCAAAAAACTAAAAATGAAACAAAACAAAAGAATTATGCACGGTCACTGACATATGTAGGATCACATACCAGAAAAATTATATAATGTTTTAAAAAATACTAATAGATATAGCAATTAAAAAACGTGAAACAGTATTTGATAAGATAAGAAATAAACATATAAAAAATCCCAGTCTTACAGAGAAGCGGAGTTTATAAATTAAAATGTAAATAATGCAACAAAGTGTACCTAGGTGAGACAGGATGGAAATTCGAATGCAGGTTATCTAACCAGAAATGTGGAGAAGGTAATAGAACAAAAAATTCGTTATATCCACGACACTTCATAGAAGAGAACCATAAGTTTATTAATCCTTTAGAAGACTGGGAAATTTTGAAAGTAGTGAGTAACACAGTTAAAAGAAGGCTTAGAGAGGAGTTAGAAATATTGAAGGAAAGAGAGAAAGGGTTAGAAAATTTAATGAATACTAAAACTAAATGAGAAAGGATTTAAAACGTTAGTGTTAAAAAGAATGTACACAAAAAACAAACACACACACAACACACAGAATATACTAGAAAGAAATGTAAAATTACCAACATGGCTGACTGAACTCACTAGTTAATAATAGCCAGAAAGGACATTTAACTTATAGCTTGTTTATGAAAATGTGTATGCTAGTGGTTGGGCAAGTGGGTATAAAGAAGTTGTCTAGTCCTATTATTGTTATTTCCGAACTGACGAAGACCTGTGAAGCTTGAAAGCTCTAATCGGAATAATTTTTCTATAGTGGTGTGCACCAGTGTTAATTCTGTTCAAAACAATATGGTAATCAGGATTTTCTGCTAATCGAAAATGATGTAATATAAAAGTTCATTCAGTAACAAATGTACTTTGTTCAAAGTAGTGAGCAAGTTCTGCAGCTCAGGAAGCATATTAGTGTTGTTGCATGTCCCATCGGTGTCTCTCGCATGTCTAAACAGGTTTTATAATTGTTTTGTATATAAAGAGTGGCTCACATAGAGTTGACTGTCTGGCAGCCATTATGGTTTTTAGTCATGTGATAGCTCATTTTGTTGACTGTAGCAAACTATACACACAGCAGAAATGCCACTACATATAAGGATTTGACAGCATATCATTTCAAACAGGTTTATCTGTCTTCATTTCAGATAATATACTGAGCTCCCACTGTTTTTGTGATGCGTATAACTTCTGCATTCTCTACACGCTTCATTCCTCCAATTAGTTGTACCAACTAATGCCCATTTCACTGCTGCTTAACAATGGACCAACAGTAGTGATTATAACACAACTTCCTTAATTAAAAATACCCTATTTTTTGTTCAGAAATGTAACAACTGCATAGTAAGCACACAATACAGGCTAACAATTTTAAATATCTAATTTGTGTTAAAATATTCTTTAGTCTGACCACGGCCGGATTTCAATAATTTTTTATTCCATTCTAGGCTGCTGTGTTAAAAATTTGCATTCCAAAATATTGAAATTTCTAAAGCTCACTACTACACTCAGATTTTAGTTAATATTCCCTTTGATATCCCACATGCCATATGCCCAATAATCCCTTTGAATTTTTGCTATTTTATCAGAATTTTTCCTCACTTTTTGGCCCCTGGCATCCCAAAATTTTGAGATTTTTAAAAATGAAGATAAATTGATAATGGTTAAAGTTCTCTTTAATTCGATATTCCACACAGACTTTTGTGATTTTTTTCCAAATTTTCACCCTCACACATTTTTACCACTCTCCCACCTACACTTTGCGGGATCAGTGTCAAAAACAATAGGGTTCTGTAGGGTAGAGTTACAGACACACAGGCCAAAGTTTACAAAAATCATTTGATGTGTTGAAAAGTAATCATGAGACATACCCCAACAGACAGAAAGACAAATGCCAAAAAAAGGTCGAGTAAAAACAAAATTCGATTCGTTCACTCAATTATTGATGTACTTACAATGTATTCATATTACGTGTTGATAACAATCATCAACCTACCCATTGCTCACAAGGAACAAAAGTGTAGAAGACAACATTCAAGTGTTTCACTGGTATAGGAAATTCAATGTTATTGTATAAACTAACAACTGAAATTGAATCACCAACCCCAATCAACTAGCACTCAACTTGTTGGGTGACAGCACCAATGCAAGACATCTCAGGTGTCTCCATCTTTTAACCTTTTCGCTGCCAACACGTGTGAGCGGTTATGCTTTGCCTGTGTGCGATATTTTTAGCAGCAGTGTGTGTATATACGCGTGGAGCACTCTACCATTTACAAAATGGGCCGCAATAACAATTACACGTGTCATTTACTGCAAAGATTACACAATCTCAAAACACTCAACTGTCAATTAGCAAATATAGATAAAAAATAAACTCGCCACAACAACAATTACATTTATTGCTAACGGCAAAGATTACACAACCTGAGCAACACTCAACTGTCAATTGCAGATGTAACTAAAAGGAACACGCCACAACAACAAATATACGTATCACTTAATGGCAGCATTTACAAAAATTCATCTGCAAATTATCTCAACTTTATCTCAATTTTTACATGACACCAGACACTCTGAATGAACTGTCTTTGTTTCAACAGTTGACTCATAACTAAAGACAATTCGTTGACCTTGTACGCACAATGCTTGTTCTGTGTGTCACAGCCATAGGCGTACTAAACCATTCTGAGCACTTTACCAATTTAAAACGACGTGTGACTTACCACATCTGGAGCATCATATTGACATAAACATTTCGTGTGTATACACACCCAGAGCACGGGAAAGGCTAAGACTGAATCTAATTTTCAACTATAAATGTTCAACTTCAAAAATATTTTGTTAATAAAGTGACCGCCTTCAATGGAAGACTGATCTACCATGAATCCCACTTGTCTCACCTACTTGTAGATGGAAGACTGATTGTATATTTAAAAAAAAATACTTTACCTCTTGTGTATTCATTTCTTTTTCCACTTCTTCTAAAAGAATTTCATCCTTTATAATTGTAGTGATGTCTTCCAAATTCTGTAACAAAATAAATATAAATACAGTAGACTCCTGACTATCCGGCCTAATGTGGAAGGGCAGGCTGGATAACAAAAAAGCCGGATAGGCCAGAGTTCTATAATTACTCACTTCCTGCCCAACCCATACCATTAAAATCACAATTTTTATACCAAAATCCGTTCTTACTCATATTTTCTGACGTCTTAGTACAGTCCAGTACTTTATAAATGTTTGTTATGTACTGTACTGTACGTTTTAAAAATTTATTACAGAAAAAGGAAGTCCAAGAATAAAAATATCGTATACACATTTTAAGATAAATTTATTAATGTCTAACTTAATTGCAGAAAACATAAAATGATGTACACTGTACAGTATGAATACATTCAATTTTAAAATAAACAAAACATTAACGTAAAACGTAGGCTTAATTCTTAAAAAATTATTTAAACTTATTTTACTGTTCATTGATAAATGATTACACGTATGCATAAAATCCTACGATAAAAGAGTGAAAACTTAGTTTTTTGTTTTTGAAAAAGCCCTTGATAGATGACTGCTTATCTGATTTAGCCCTCTTCCGCGATGCAATGTCCCTTCACTTATGCAACCAGATGATATCAGCTGGTGTTGCTTCCTCCTGCTGACTAATGTACTCCAGCGCTGCCTCAATCGTCTTGAACCCTTCCGAATGTGGGATGAGATTTTTCCTGTCATCTAAAGATGCCCTCCTCCTCCTCTTCTTCTATTTTGTCTCCCAGTGTCAAAATTTCCACACCGTCTTTATCTGTTATTTCATCAACTTCGTTGTTTGCCATCCATTCTCTAATGTCCTCTGCATTGACATCGTCACACCCCGGTACTTTTTCTAGCAACGAAACAAGTTTATTGTTTTCATCTTCCACTTCGGTTTCACACACGGGTTCAAGGTTGCAATGTCCACCTTCACGATTCAAAAGAATTTTCCAAGACCTTACAAGTGATATGTTTGGAAAATCTCTTCCCATGTTTCGGCCAACCACCTTATGCCATCTAAGTAGAAGAGTGGGGGGTGAATCCACGCTTTTCGTGTTGCAACTTGTGTTTTGCACACGGCACGTAGGTTCAAAAATAGCCCGGATAGTACAGGGAGGCCAGATAGTCGAGTCTACTGTATAAATAAATATCTGCCCTAAAATAAAAAATAAATTAATTTTCCAAATGAAATACGGCCGTTTTAACAAACTGTAAACATTTACTGCAACTGTTCAAATTGGTCACACGTGCGCGTGCACGCACACGTGTACACACACACACACACACACACACACACACACACACACATTTCAAACACTTTTTGCTAGTCTATTTCTTGATGCATATACAATTTATTTAATATTTATAATTTCTTTACCTCAAGATGTTACAGCCTATTTATAAATATACAAACACAAAACTAAACAAACTAATACACAAATCAATACAAAACATGACACAATTTTCAATGTACGCAACATCGAAAACACTCAAAAAGTTAATATATACACAACAATCACACACAATAATTTATTTATTATCAAAATACCCTTATACCATATTGGTGTGGGGTTACATCAACTACACTCTATATACAAATTTTTTCCATCTTACTCTATCCATTGACAATGTCTTCGCTTCCCTCCAGCCCAAGCCTCTTTCTCTCAAAATGTTTCCCATCATTCCATCACAAGTCAGTCGCGGTCTTCCTCTCTTCTTTCTCCCCCCTGATTTTCCCTCCCAAACCTGTTTTACCATTCTATCACTATGCATTCTCTGCATGTGTCCCCACCAGCATTGTTGTCTCTGTTCAATAAAATCCAGAATCGATATCACTTCCAGATCCTCTCTTATTTGTGTATTCCTAACTCTGTTCTTCTTTGTTACTCCTACTACTCTCCTAAGATAATTAATTTCTGCCGCCTAGATTTTACTTTTTTGGCTTTTGGATAGCACCCACGTCTCACAGCCGTATGTTAAAAACGGTCTATATACTGTTTTATACACACTCATTTTTGTTTTTCTTGATACCTCCTTCTTATTTATAAATCTATTGTTTAATGCATAGTATACTTTTATTGCCTTTTCAATTCTTTCATTTAATGCAGCTTCTTGTTTCCCATTACTGTCTATTATAACCCCTAGATATTTCAATTGTTTGACTTGTTCTATCTTCACTCCTCCAATCTCTATATTTATTATTTTCTCCCCCATTACCATTACCTTTGTTTTGGTCTTATTTATTTTCATCCCTTTTTCCTGGAGAACTTCATTCCATATATTCAAATTACCCTGTAACGCCCTTTCACAGTACTGTGTACGCCCTTTCACAGTACCTCCTTGTACCCATTAGCACTACATCATCCGCAAAAGCCCCTTCTGCTACTTCTATACTTCGCAAGTTCCTGTATCCAACATGCATTTTCTTAACCTTCAGTGAACACTTCTTAATAATGTAGTCCATATACAAGTTGAATAATGTCGGACTTAGTCCACCTCCTTGTCTTAATCCATAGTTTGTTGTAAATCCTAACGACCTGATATTTTTACCAATTACAGTACATAATTAACATTATTTTTGTATAACCTCTGTACTACCTTAATTATTTTACTCCTTATTCCTATATTTTTTTAAACTTTCCCATATTTTTGCTCTAGGCACACTATCGAAAGCCTTCTCAAGATCAATAAAAGCCAAACATACCAATTTATCTTGTTGTATCAACTTCTCAGCTATCTGTTGCAGAGTAAAAATGTGATCCTGCCCACTTCTCCCTGATCTAAAGCCAGTCTGCGATTCCTCCAAACTATTTTCTAAAATTGGGACCAATTTATTATTAATTATCTGCTCATAAACCTTAACAATTGTATTTAACAGATTGATACCCCTATAATTATAACAATCTCTTGCGTTACATTTCTTAAAAATAGAAACCATCAATGCTTCCTCCCATTCTCTTGGTATGTCTACACTTGTCCACGCTTTATTGATAATTTCTAAAAGTGTTTCTTTCCCCTTTTTCCCCATATTCTTTATCATTTCTGCTGTAATTTTATCTGTTCCAGGTGATCTCCCACTTTTAAGCCCTTTAATCACTACTTCTAATTCATGCATCGTTATTTTTTCTTCTGCAACTTCACCATCCTCTCTATCTTCTTCTTCATTAATATTGACTTTATGATCATCTTTGTTGATTTCCTTACCACCTAGTAATCCTTGAAAGTATTCTTTCCATCTATTCATTATATCGTTTCTTTCTATCAGTATTTTCCCATTAGCATTATATATACATATATCATTCTGTTTTTTTCTTTTCTAAAAGATTTTAATACTCTGAAGAAAAGCTTTTGATTTTCCCACCTATCTCTTTCCAATTTCTCTCCAAAATCTTTCCATGCACACTCTTTCGCTTTTCCAAC
This sequence comes from Magicicada septendecula, assembly GCA_034769895.1. Taxonomy (NCBI): domain Eukaryota; kingdom Metazoa; phylum Arthropoda; class Insecta; order Hemiptera; family Cicadidae; genus Magicicada; species Magicicada septendecula. Next base: position 921,539 of record JAWRYS010001651.1, on the reverse strand, counting down.
TAATTCTTTAACAATTTTTCTTTGTTGCTTATATGCTTCATCGTTATCCACAGTTCTATTATCTGTATACTTTTTCTATTCCCTTTTCTTCCTTTTAATCTGCTCCTTTATTTCATTAGTCCACCATACCATCTGTTTTCCTTTATTATTCATTTTAGTAACACCACAAACCTCCACTGCTGTACCTATAATTATATCTTTCATTATTCTCCAGCGTTGGTGTATATTAGCATGCCTTATATTTTTACTTAACTTTTGTAATTTTTGCTCGATCACATCTTTAAACCTATTACTTACATCTCTACTTTTCAGTTTATACGATCTGATAGATTTATATTCTATTATTCCTTCTCTGTTGTATATCTGTTTTTTATCTAATTGTTCTTTACATTTGGTCATTACTAAATAATGGTCGCTATATATTTCTGCACCTCTCCAGACTCTAGCGTCCATTATCATTTTCCTATTGGTCCTTTCAACTAGTATATAGTCAATTATCGACTTCTCTCCTCTATTTGGTTGTTCCCTTGTGAATTTATATATATCTCTGTGCTGATAAAAAGTGTTCGTCACAATAAGATCATGTAATAAGAAGAAATCCAACATTATCCTACTGTTATTGTTTCTCATTTCTTCTCCATATATTCCTATTACTCTTTTATATATCTCATCTCTTTTACCCACTCTACTGTTAAAGTCACCGATAATATATTTATTTCCTTTGGCTTCCTCTGTTACTTCCGATAGTTCTTTCCAGAATTTATCTTTTACTTCCACCTTCTCATCCTCGTTTGGTCCATATACTACAATTGTAAAATATTTTCCCTTTTGACTCTCCAGCTCCACCAGTAGTAATCTTTCTGATACTGCTTCCCATTTCCGTATGTCTTACTAAATCCCTGTGAATTATGCATCCCACCCCCGCTGCAGCTCTCTTACCTTCATCTACTCCACTATATATACGTACGTGATCGCCATTCATAATAATCTTACCCCTTCCTTTTTTTTTAGTTTCGCTTAATGCTAAAATTTCTAATCTATATCCTACCAATTCTTTAATTATTTCCTCCTCCTTATTATATAAAATTCTGATGTTCCATGTTCCTAAATTCCATTTATGTCTATTTACTTCATGTGCTCTCCCCATTATCCAATCCAGTTTCTCTGCTCTGTCCGTTCCCTTTATGTCCGTCCCCTCATTACTACTCAGTTTTTTGGTTTAGCTATGTCCAACTTCCCTTTACTCTTATTCCATCTCCATTCTATTCCATCTATAATTACTTTGTTGTACCCTTTTTTAACTTCCCTTCCTTTTTCCCTCTCCTCCTTTACCATCTTTCTTAACTGTCTTTGTATTTCTCTTTCCTGCTTCGTTAAATCGTTATTAATGTATATTCCTTCAGTACCTGTATCCTTTTTTAATTTATATTTATTTTCTAGAATTTTCATCTTATCTTCCTCCTTTTCTAATCTAACTACCCACATTTTTTCCCCTATTTTATACACTTCGCTGGTCTGCACATTTACCTCCAGGTACTGTCCTACAAAATTCTCTACGTTCTTTTTAATCTCCGTTTTGTTATCTGCACCTATTTTTAAACCACTTATGATCACATTATTTTCCTTCTATCTTTCACCAAATATTCCACTGTATTTCCAACCTCAGCCAACTCCTTCTTAATGTCCATATTTTCTTTCCTGAGTGCTTCGTTTTCATCTTTTAGGTTTTCCATTTCTTCCGCATATTTCCTTTGGTCCTCTCTTACTTGTTTAATTTCTTCAGTTAACTCATTTTTCATTTCTTGTATAGTTTTCAATATTATATCTAACTTGTCTTCACTTGCACTAGATGTCTCATCTGGGGATCTCATCGTTTTTTTACTTCTTCTGAATGCTTCCTCGTTACCTGATCCACCTGTTCTTTTTTTTGTCTGATCATCTGTACTATACTCATCATTATCCATTTTTAATAACCTTCTTATGGCTGTTGTCCGCGCAAAAAGCAGGACCACAGTCGACCCCTCGGAAGTCCACACTTCTAGCAGCCAACCCGCCTTCCCAATTAATAAATACAATAGATTATTTTTAAATACAATACAATAAAATTATAGTGATATAATATACAATAACATACCATAACAATACAATACAATAATACTATATAACAACTTGTCTTCACCATTAAATAATACAATAAGTTAATTTCAAAGACAATATAATAATATAAAAAAAAAACAAATAAATACCACAAACAAGTTCCACTATAACTTAAAAGACAAAAACAACAAAATTCGAAATAAAAATTTTAAATTCCTCAGTCAGAATCGAACCCCCAAAACTCCAAACTGAAATCCGCTGTGCTACCCACATCACTATTTATCTTGATTATACTGCAAGCCACCCTTTCTAGATATTACTCTTTATCAACACTTATCATAACAAAACAACCTTATCTGTTGTACTTAATTTTTGCCCTACTTCTTAAGTTTATTTCAATTAAATTCTACTTCTTACTTATTGCCTTAAACATACCACACCTATTAAATATATATATTCTTAACTGTTTTGAGTTTCATCATTTTTTTTCACAGCACTAAACTTTATCGAATATTGAAACTTTCAACTTGTGAAACTTACTTGTCTTTTCTTCTTGTATGCGTTTTGGCGTGGTGTTCGCCTTCGTCAGCTTTGAGACAGACTGCCATTAACTTGTAATGGTTTTTATTTTGAAAGGTATAGTGGGGGTGGTGTGTGGAGGAAGGGGATTGGCGCGGGGATCCAAATTACTGTTAGTTTTATGTATAATTGTGTCAAAAAGTGTGTGTGATTTATACTGTAATTGGTCGTTAAGTATGTTGTTTGGTTGTGTTGTGTGGTGTTTGTATATTTCATATTGTTCTGGTGTGTTAAGTTTTCGACCTTTGGGTAAGTAGTGCAATATTTCAAGATTAGTATCTATGTTGGTGTAGCTGTGGTTTTTTGTGTGTATGTGTGTGGCAAACACGGAATGTATATTGTTGTTGGATAAAGCTTTTAGGTGTTCAGAGTAACGAGATGAAAAAGATCTTCCCGTCTGGCCTATGTAGAAACTATTGCAGTCATTACAATTTAATTTGTAAACACCTGTTTTGTTGTATTTGTCTATGTCCGTGTTGTGACGATTTTAAATGTATCAAAAAATCGCACAGATTAAAATTTTTTAATTTTAATAAGTAAGAGTATCATACACCCTTACCTATACCCAGATTCCTGTATCAACTTGAAACCTTCCAGTACCAACACGCCAAGAAAAGTATTAAGTAGTGAATAATAATAATAATTACTTAAATAATTAAAAAATGCGACTAGAGAAATAAAGAAATCCCTAAGTCATAATAAAATAAACATAAAGTATTTATCTTCTAATTAATGAATAAATAATAATAGGAAAAGTACGAACTATTTTCTTAGCGCGTAAATACGCACTAGCTTACTGAGCCCTCTCCCCTAAACCGTACACGCATTCGGCCGTAGAACGTCGCAATGAGTAGACGTGAGTTTTGGTGTTGTACACATATACGTAGGTGTATGTTCTCTAGAAGCATATCCAGCGTGAAATCTTGTTATTGTGAATAATGTAGTGTCTAGAGTTTGTGAGAAAATATATAAATAAAATAGAAAAAGGTAGCCAACACATCTCTTAAAAACAAAATCAAATGTAAGTGTAACATAGTTAACTACTAGACTGTAGTACTGCAAAGTGAGAACTATAACTGTAATTAAAATAAAGAAAATGTGAACTACAAGAATCTGCACTAAGAAAAGTGAAATTACAACATTTGGAACTTCAAGTAAACAACCTATTTTCGAGAGCTTCAAGTAAACTAAAAATCAACCCGATGTAGATACACCAAGAACAACGTACTCAACCCGTAGAAGACGACTGGAGATGTCCCAAGAATACAACAACAACCTCAGGTGATATCAAATCACAACTTTTGTAAATTTCCCCTTAATAAGAAGTAACAAAGAACTTTAAAGAACTTTCGCAATGTAATGAACAAATTATCAGATTTGTATATTTTGTAATTTTGTAAGAAGTAATAGTAACCGTAATGTAACGGGTAATAATTTTGAGAAAATTGAGACCCGGATCCGTGGTATTAAAACTAACAGTTATATGAATAAAATTTTGATATAACAAGAATAATATAATTAAGATCTTTGAAGCAGTAAAAGCACTATTTACAAAAATAACTTTCTTTAAAATCAGTAATAATGTTTGATTAATACTTCAATAGCAATAAAGAGATGTTTTAGCTAATAACTAGTGAGTGAATAAGTTTATGCAAACCTTGTCAGTTTCCTATATCATACTTGTTTTGTAATTTGTTAGTAAGAGTTTTACTAACAACGGCAGCTGGTTTAGTTTACTGGTAAAGAATTAAACTAGTTCCCGATTTTTGTGTTGTCTTGCCAAGGGGCGGCACAAAATTGCGCACTCTGCTGAATTTAAAATTGTGTAATTTACTTGGTAAAAAAAAATATTGTTTACAGAGTGTCGCGTACAGAAAATTGCAACATAATTATGTAATTGTTGTTGTGTAAGTTTATAAGTCGTTAACGATAAAAAAGGACAAACATAAATTTATTCACTCGGAAATAAAAAAAATAAAATAAAAAAAATAAATGAGTAAAATTTTAATTATATTATAATAATATTGGTATCGCTAGTTTGCCGTATTAAGCAAGTCATAGCTGGTAAGTATTCAATCCAAACCAGTCGGTTCATGTTAAATACGTGTTGTGGAATGTAAACTCTCCCCTTTGTAAACACCCTTCTCATTCATAAACCCTCCTCCCCATAAGAAAACAAAACCATATTAGACAAGCTCTTTCCTGTTTTTGTATTGTCCTGAATTACCACCCTACGCAACTCGACGACACCCCAAAACAGCTGACTCTTTGTGCTGTTGTTAAAGCAATGAACTTTCCGTATATGAAATTTCTCTCTACTAAAATAGTATTATCGTTTTGTTTTAATTAATTATATATGTCAATACTGAGAATTTAATTGTTGCGAAATAAGTTATGTTAATTAATTAAGATAAGATTACATCCCAAAGCTTAATATGAAATAAGATATATGTGTATGTGTTTAAATGAATTAATGTTATCTATTTTTAAACATTGAGAAAACGAAGTAAAGTAAGTGACATAAGATTTGTCGTTCGTAATACGTCGTGTGTTTAAAGTGGTTATTATCAAAAATGACTCAATTTAACCCCGATTTCTTGTTGAAAGACGAATTAACCTATGAAGCATTATGGCATGGTCTCCCCTACTCTGATGTAACTGTCGCGGAACTTCGCAAGACGTTACGCGAAAATAAACCGGACAAACCTTCATTATTAAGTCGTTTGAGTGTTTTAGATTTCAATAGCGAAAAAGAAACGTGTTATCGTAAGTATACAGAACTAACTTCGTACGCACAAACCCTGCGTGATGAAAAATCCCCCGCAGTAATATTACGCACCACCCAAAGAATTGAGCATCTATACCGTCGTATCACCAATCTGTTGACCTGGCCCGGTGATAAAGATATCCCTCCTGATGTAAAAAAATTCGCCGAGGAAGCATTAAAACAATTACCTGAGATAATACGCGAATTATGTAGACGATCCGAATTGTTTAGATTAGACGAAATCGAAGAAGCAATGACGAAATTAAATATTTCACCTACCCAATCGCCGACTCAAGAACAACCAAACGGTACTGCAAAAATTCAGATTCTGCAGGAATCCAATATAGATCCATTCAAGGAACGGTTAAGTGGTAGTCAAGTAAATATTCAACCAGTAAACGTTACGTCACTCCCTAATGAACTAGAAAATATGACCCATACCTACGAATTACCTTCTCATTCGCGGACTAGTCAACCTGCGGAAAATCCTAGAATGATGAGCCAAATAAATTTAACTCCCGAGCTCTATGGAAAAATAACCCACCCTGTAGAAAGTATTTTGTCCAATATACAAATCACTGATGGGCTGAATATTACAAAGCTCCTTAATTTTATCAAACATATCTTAGAATTAAAGGAACTGCAACAACTAAGAGATAACCAGATTTTGCAAGTTATTTTGCCTAAGTGTAGATCTCCATTAAAAGATAGAGTGTTAGAATCCCTAAGGTATAATCAATCGGTAGAAGAACTTCATACCACACTAATAAGACATTTCATTCCCACCGGTATCTACGAAAAATTGAAGCGAAACTTAGTACTTCGTGCACAAGGTACATACGAGAGACTAGCTCATTATATTTCTGAAGTAAGAGAATCTGCTTTATTGTTACAAGTTAAATGGAGCGAACAACAGTTAGTAGACAATATCATAGTAAGACTATCCCCCGAGGAGCGATCTCGACTAGCACTCGTGAAGCCACCTACAACTTTTACGGAACTAGAACTATGTTGTATACATTCGTCCGACGTCAGGTATTCTGACCAGAATAGAAGTGTTTCTATGTCCCAGAGTCAACAAAGAAATTCATTGCAAACTAGACCTATTGGAAATGATACCCGAAACTACCGCGATAAGCGATTCGTAAGTACACATAAAACCCAAAACTATCCCCATGTTTCATACTCTAAACCAAAATCCCGACAACCTACGAGCGAAGTAAGTGAGGAAAGAAGATGTTATAACTGTGGAAAGGTCGGACATATTAGCAAGTTATGTAAACAAAAGCGTTATCTACAGAAAACCGACCAATCAAAAAAATGTGTGAAGCTGGAAGACCGAAAATCCTACGTATTCCGAAGCATCAGAAGGAAAGGTAACAACAATACTAAGCGTCAAATAAAGATGAGTAAAAATAAACGCAGAGATCCTTATTTAACAAAATTTATCGAGAAGTGCAACTCTATTGGTGCATGTAAAACAAGTATATGCCAACTACCCTATGTACAGATAGACCTTGGAGCAACGAAAACCCTTGGTTTAATTGATTCAGGATCTACCCGTAGTATAATTAGTAAACAGTTAGCCACCTTATTAGCTAATCATAAACTGATTAAACGTAGCCAAATGGTGAACATAAAGTGTACCACCGCAAATAAACAAAACCTAAAGATATCTCACAGTATTACGGTGAAATTAAAAATTCAGAATTTTACTTGGTACATTCCCCTACTAGTAGCTGAAGAGTTAGGACAGAACTTAATATTAGGCGCGGATTTTATAAGAAAAACTGCTTTAATCCTTGATATATATGCAAAACAATATTTTTTCAGATTTGATCGTACTCAAAAATATCAGTTCGACTCCGAATTAAGTAACGACACTGTTAGTGAAACCACAAATATTCATTCAGAGCCTAATGAATCGAGTCTAAGTCATTTAAAAGGAAATGAGAGACTAAGAATCCAAAAGTTAATAAAAGATTTTTCTGCTGTACTCACCCCCAAGTTAGGATTAACTCATTTAATTGAATATAAAATAAATCTTAGTGACAACAAAGTAATACGACTCCACCCATACAAACTATCTCCACCCAAGATGGAAATCATGAGAAACCACATTAACAAACTCCTTGATCAGCACGTCATTGAACCATCAACGTCTCCATATTCATCGCCTGCATTCCTAGTACCAAAAGGAACTGACAAACATAGACTAGTCGTGGATTATAGACAACTAAATAAGAGTATAGAATTTGAATCGATACCACTGCCAGACATACACAGTGCGTTTCACTATTTTACAAAAGCGAAAATCTTCACCATAATGGATCTTAACCAAGCATTCCATCAAATTCCACTAGCTGAGGAATCAAAACATTTAACTGCTTTTGCTGTCCCATTTAATCTATATCAATTTACAAGAGTACCATTCGGTATATCACAAGGAAGTTCAGTATGCAGCCGACTGTTAGAAAAAATTTTCCATGATGTTAAATTTAAATTTGTATATCATTATCTCGACGATATAGTAGTATATAGTGAGTCAATGGATCAACATATTGATCACTTGCGTGAAGTATTATCCCGGTTAAAGAAAGCCGGACTGACCGTAAACCCTAGTAAAGTTAATTTCGCAGTGAAACAATTCTCATTCTTAGGTCACATAGTATCAGCCGAAGGTAAGGTTACCATCGATCCCGAACGTACACGCGCAATCCGAGAATTTTTACCTCCCAGAGAAGTCAAAGGTATAGCTAGATTTTTAGGTATGATTAATTATTTTCATAAGTATATACCCCACTTAGCAGATATAGCAGCCCCATTGAATGCCTTAAGAAAGAAAGGAACGAAATTCGAGTGGACTACTCAACATCAAGAAGCGTTTGAAACACTTAAAGAAAGTATTATATCCCCACCTGTATTGCAGTTAGCGGATTTCAGTAAACCATTTATCGTACAGACCGATAGTTCAAGTGTAGCATTAGGAGCCGTAATATACCAGGAAATAAATAATACTAGACTCCCGATCAGTTACGCATCCCGGACACTGACCGAGCAAGAAAGGAAGTTCTCAGCCTATGAACTGGAATGTTTAGCAGTAGTATTGCTTTTGATAAATTCAAACCATTTTTGGAACACAAAGAATTTCTACTAGAAACCGATAATCAAGCTTTATCATGGTTATTAAATCACCCAAAGCAATTAGGTCGTATCGGACGATGGGTGTTAAGATTAAATTGCTACAAGTTCAAAGTGCAACATATTCGTGGAACTCAAAATGTAGTGGCCGATACTCTATCCCGCATGTTCCAACTACCCAATACAAGATCTGGAGAAGACAATATTGAAACCACTATCGTTAATACACTAATTACTAATTTTCCCCTTGCATTTAAGGATATAGCATATCACCAACAACAAGATCCGAAATTGTGTAAAATAATCGAACAAATAGAAAAAGGAAATAACTCTGACAAATATATCTTGAGTAAAAGAGTACTTTGTTTTAAGAAGGCAAACGGAAAATTACTAAGAATAATCGCCCCGGAAATAATCAAACCCATGTTAATGGAGTACTACCATTCATCTACAATTGGAGCTCATATGGGAATTAGGAAAACGATACATCGTATTCGCAAGGAATACCACTGGGAAAACATGAATAGTGAAATAAAAAAGTTCGTGAAAGAATGCGAAATTTGTGCGCTGAGCAAACCAGCAAGAACCAGTCAAGTCGGAAAACTAATCTCCGAAATACCTACCACTCCCTTCTCGAAAATATACATCGACTATTCTGGACCTTATCCCCGCTCTAAATCCGGAAATACTATGCTGTTAATTTCTGTAGACTCATTCACTAAATTCGTGTGGATGTATCCTATGCGTCGTGCATTAGCATCTACGACAATTAAAATTCTACAAGAACAACTATTTAAAGACTATGGCACACCTTTAAGCTTAATATCTGACAACGGACCCCAGTTTAAATCGAAAGAATTTAATGACATGTGTTTTAAATTAGGTATAAATCATATTACCGTGACCGAGTACAGACCGCAAGGAAATATAGCAGAAAGATACTTGCGTAACTTAAAATCAGCATTAATATCTTATCATGCTAAAGACCAGACAACCTGGGATCAAAATATTTCGTGGATACAATTTGCATTCAATTCAGCGTATCACGAAGGTCATAAATCAACACCATTTGATTTACTGTACAAGTACAAACCCAACCATCCTTTAACCACAAAGTGGAAAATCAATGAGTTATTACCCCGCGACGTGAATGGGAATAACATACGAAAAATATGGAACGAAGCTCGTGCAAATCTGAGAGCTAATTTACAGAAATCAAGGAAGTATCATGAGAATAATAATAAGCTAATAAAGTATAAAATAGGTGATTTAGTCATGTATAAAACTCATCCTATGAGTAAAGCAGTTGATAAGATCACTTCGAAACTATCTTATCGATGGTGTGGCCCCTACCAAATTCGTAAGTTCATCACCCCCGTTACTGTAGCTCTGTATGAACCCAATACAGAAAATTACGTTCGCAGAAGTCATTTGTCTCAAATAAAAAAATGTTTTTCGTGTCAAGATACAGAAGGAAGACTACGAGAAAGATAGAAAACCTAGAATTCTATCTAAGTATTAAGAATAAAATATGTTGTATAGACTTATACCGAAATAGGATAAGATTGTGTAACATCCTATACTATAGGTAACTATAAACTCAAAACCCCCTCGTACGAATACAAGCGAGGCCTGATCAACCTTAGCTAATGTCCGATGAGAATGGTATTATACATGAGAAATCTGATGACAAGTATAATGAAGATGAAGAGAAAGAAAGAAAGAAAAATAATCTTTAGCGCTGTAAACTAAAAGTAATTCTATTGTTCTTACAATACGGTATTATTATTAGTAAAATACTCATGAGTATAACTCCGTAAAACGAGTGAGCAATTCAAGAAAAAACCGGTAGTAGATATAAGAATTAAAATAAGGTAGATTTACGTTTTGTGTATTTTGTATAGTAGATGTAGTAGAATTTAGATGTGACATAAGTATAAGATAATCAATTGATGAATAGAAATAAGCTGAGAGAGAGAAATTTCAGTATGAAATATAATTGTTTATTAGAATTATATTATTACACCCCCCCGTTTTTCATAGTTAAGTGCAGGAGGATGTGACGATTTTAAATGTATCAAAAAATCGCACAGATTAAAATTTTTTAATTTTAATAAGTAAGAGTATCATACACCCTTACCTATACCCAGATTCCTGTATCAACTTGAAACCTTCCAGTACCAACACGCCAAGAAAAGTATTAAGTAGTGAATAATAATAATAATTACTTAAATAATTAAAAAATGCGACTAGAGAAATAAAGAAATCCCTAAGTCATAATAAAATAAACATAAAGTATTTATCTTCTAATTAATGAATAAATAATAATAGGAAAAGTACGAACTATTTTCTTAGCGCGTAAATACGCACTAGCTTACTGAGCCCTCTCCCCTAAACCGTACACGCATTCGGCCGTAGAACGTCGCAATGAGTAGACGTGAGTTTTGGTGTTGTACACATATACGTAGGTGTATGTTCTCTAGAAGCATATCCAGCGTGAAATCTTGTTATTGTGAATAATGTAGTGTCTAGAGTTTGTGAGAAAATATATAAATAAAATAGAAAAAGGTAGCCAACACATCTCTTAAAAACAAAATCAAATGTAAGTGTAACATAGTTAACTACTAGACTGTAGTACTGCAAAGTGAGAACTATAACTGTAATTAAAATAAAGAAAATGTGAACTACAAGAATCTGCACTAAGAAAAGTGAAATTACAACATTTGGAACTTCAAGTAAACAACCTATTTTCGAGAGCTTCAAGTAAACTAAAAATCAACCCGATGTAGATACACCAAGAACAACGTACTCAACCCGTAGAAGACGACTGGAGATGTCCCAAGAATACAACAACAACCTCAGGTGATATCAAATCACAACTTTTGTAAATTTCCCCTTAATAAGAAGTAACAAAGAACTTTAAAGAACTTTCGCAATGTAATGAACAAATTATCAGATTTGTATATTTTGTAATTTTGTAAGAAGTAATAGTAACCGTAATGTAACAGGTAATAATTTTGAGAAAATTGAGACCCGGATCCGTGGTATTAAAACTAACAGTTATATGAATAAAATTTTGATATAACAAGAATAATATAATTAAGATCTTTGAAGCAGTAAAAGCACTATTTACAAAAATAACTTTCTTTAAAATCAGTAATAATGTTTGATTAATACTTCAATAGCAATAAAGAGATGTTTTAGCTAATAACTAGTGAGTGAATAAGTTTATGCAAACCTTGTCAGTTTCCTATATCATACTTGTTTTGTAATTTGTTAGTAAGAGTTTTACTAACAACGGCAGCTGGTTTAGTTTACTGGTAAAGAATTAAACTAGTTCCCGATTTTTGTGTTGTCTTGCCAAGGGGCGGCACAGTGTTTGTATCATTGATGTGTTTTTTGATGGTATTGTTTGTTCTGTATGCTATTTTGTACTTGTGTTTTCTGAATGTGTTGGAGAGTTTGTGTATGTTGGAGTTATGGTATGTGAGTGTGATGTATTTAGTTTGTAGTGTGTTGTTGGTATTTTGTGTTTTGTTGTTTTTGATTATGATGTGTTTGTGTAGTTTGTTTATTAAATTAGGGTTGTATCCATTTTTTATTGCTATGTATTTGATTGTGTTGAGTTCGTCATTATAGCCCTGTTTACTTAATGGTATTTTAGTTAGTCTATGGAGCATATGGTTGAAGGCCGCTTGTTTATGTTGTGTTGGGTGGTTTGATGTGTTGTGTATAACCATGTCGGTTGTGGTTGGTTTTCTGTATATTTTATACGTGTGTGTATTGTTAGTTTTGTTAATTGTTAGGTCCAGAAAATTTATACTATTGTTTTGTTCAATTTCCAGTGTAAATTTTAGTTTGTGGTGTATTGTGTTTATGTATTTGTGGAAGTTTTCAACCTGTCTTGTGTTGCCATTGAATAAAAGTAATACATCATCTACATACCAGTGCCAATAAATGATTTTGTTGGTGTATTTGTTGTTGTTTATTATGTGGTTCTGTTCTATGTTGTGTATATATATTTCAGCCAGTATTCCTGATATGGGGGATCCCATCGGGAGACCGTCTGTTTGTGTGTATATCTTCTTGTTGTATGTAAAGTAGTTTTGCTCAGTTATTATTTTGGTGAGTGTGATGATCTCATGTATGTGTGTTTCGGGAGTGTTGTTTTGTCTGAGTAAATGTTCTAGTGTTTGTATGGTTTCTTGAATTGTGTGGGATGTGGATGTGTTCGGTTTTCTTGACTAGTTCGATGTTATTCTTGATAGAAGTACTGTTACTGAGATTGTTTTTGCTGATTATTTTGTCTAGATGTTTTGCAATTTTGTGGGAGGGAGCTTGTGTGTTGTTTATTAATGGTCTGATGGGAATGTTAGGTTTGTGTATTTTCGGTAATGCATTTAGTTTTGGGGGTTAGGTTTGATTTGTTTAAGGTATTTGGTGCTTTCTGGTTTGATTATGTGTTTTGTGTTATTTATAAATTTGTTAATCTGTTTTTGAAATTTTAGTGTGGGGTCTTTATTTATTTTCGTTGAAGAAATTCTCAATTTTAGTGTTTAGTTCATGTTTTTCCATTATGACATTTATGTTCCCTTTATCAGCTTTTATTATTGTTATGTTGTGTTCAAGTAACTTTTGTTTTATATTATTAAGTTTTTTTTATTTAGTTGTTGTGTCTTTTTGGTTGTATATGTGTGCGTTGGGGTTTTCGCTTTATGTCGTGACGTATTGGGTCTTGATCGTTAATGTGCGTGTTTTGTACAGCTGTTTCTGTGTCTATGATTATGTCCCGTGTATGTCTATTGTGGTTTTTGTTGTTAGTTGTACTGTTTTTCAAATTATGTTTTAGTCCTTTGTTTAATAAATCCATTTCATCAGTTGTGAAATTAACGTCAGTTGTGTTTATTGTGCATGTGTGGAATTTGTGTGTCGGTTCAGGGATTGTTTCTATTGTGCATGTTGTGAGGTTTGTTATTTTTTTTTTTGTCGATCTTGTATTATCAATTTGAGTTTTTCTATGTTGTCTTGTGTGTGTTGTATTACATTTTCAAGTTCTGTGTGGTGTAATATTTGTGTAAGTTTATATGTAAGTTGTATGCCTGTCTGTTAAGTGTGTCTTTTTTATGGTATAAATAATTGATTATGTTATTTAGGTGTATTTGTTCTACTTTTTGTTTGGTTTGAAGTGCAGCATGTGTGTTTTGTTTTATTGAAACTTGTGCATGTGTTGGTATGATGTTGTGTTTTCGGCATGTTTTATTGAAGGCTATGTGTAAGGAAGTTTTTGTTACTTGTTTTTTGGCGTTTCTGTATTTGTTGATGAAATACGCTTTGTCTGTGGTATTATAGTTGTTTTGATTGTTCATCATCTTTTTTCACAGCACTAAACTTTATAGAATATTGAAACTTTCAACTTGAAAAACTCAAATCGATAATACAAGATCGACACACACAAAAAATAACAAACCTCACAACACGCACAATAGAAACAATCCCTGAACCGACACACATATTCCACACACGCACAGTAAACACAACTGACGTTGTGTCGATCGATCGAAAAACATGAACTAAACACTAAAATTGAGAATTTCTTCAACGAAAATAATATAACGAAAATAAATAAAGACCCCACATTAAAATTTAAAAAACAGGTTAACAAATTTATAAATAACACAAAACACATAAGAAAGCACCAAATACCTTGAACAAATCAAACCTAACCCCCCAAAACTAAATGCATTACCGAAAATACACAAACCTAACATTCCCATCAGACATTCAGAAATGTTATCATCAAATAGAACTATTTCATCAAACAAATACAGAAACGCCAAAAAACAAGTAACGAAAACTTCCTTACACATAACCTTCAATAAAACATGCCGAAAACACAACATCATACCAACACACGCACAAGTTACAATAAAACAAAACACACATGCTGCACTTCAAACCAAACAAAAAGTAGAACAAATAAACCTAAATAACATAATGAATTATTTATACCATAAAAAAGACACACTTAACAGACAGGCATACAACTTACATATACACTTACACAAATATTACACCACACAGAACTTGAAAATGTAATACAACACGCACAAGACAACATAGAAAAACTCAAATTGATAATACAAGATCAACAAACAAAAAATTACAAACCTCACAACATGCACAATAGAAACAATCCCTGAACAGACACACAAATTCCACACACGCACAATAAACACAACTGACGTTAATTTCACAACTGATGAAATGGATTTATTAAACAAAGGACTAAAACATAATTTGAAAAACAGTACAACTAACAACAAAAATCACAATAGACATACACGTGACGTAATCATAGACACAGAAACAGCTGTACAAAACACGCACATTAACGTTCAAGACCCAATACGTCACGACATAAAACAAAAACTCCAACGCACACATATACAACCAAAAAGACACAAAAACGAAATAAAAATGCTTAATAATGTAAAACAAAAGTTACTTGAACACAACATAACAATAATAAAAGCTGATAAAGGGAACATAAATGTCATAATGGAAAAACATGAACATTAAAATTGAGAATTTCTTCAACGGAAATAAATAAAGACCCCACACTAAATTTTCAAAAACAGATTAACAAATTTATAAATAACACAAAACACATAATCAAACCAGAAAGCACCAAATACCTTAAACAAATCAAACCTAACCCCCAAAACTAAATGCATTACCGAAAATACACAAACCTAACATTCCCATCAGACCATTAATAAACAACACACAAGCTCCCTCCCACAAAATCGCAAAACACCTAGACAAAATAATCAGAAAAAACATTAATCTCAGTAACAAGACTTCTATCAAAAATAACATTGAACTAGTCAAGAAAACCGAACACATCCACATCCCACACAATTCAACATTAGCATCTTTTGATAACCAATTTATACACCAATGTACCAATTCAAGAAACCATACAAACAACAGAACATTTACTCTGACAAAACAACACGCCCGAAACACACATACATGAAATCATCACACTCACCAAAATAATAACTGAGCAAAACTACTTTACATACAACAACAAGATATACACACAAACAGACGGTCTCCCGATGGAATCCCCCATATAGGAATACTGGCTGAAATATATATACACAACATAGAACAGAACCACATAATAAACAACAACAAATACACCAACAAAATCATTTATTGGCACAGGTATGTAGATGATATATTACTTTTATTCAATGGCAACACAAGACAGGTTGAAAACTTCCACAAATACATAAACACAATACACCACAAACTAAAATTTATACTGGAAATTGAACAAAACAATAGTATAAATTTTCTGGACCTAACAATTAACAAAACTAACAATACACACACATATAAAATATACAGAAAATCAACCACAACCGACATGGTTATACACAACACATCAAACCACCCAACACAACATAAACATGCGGCCTTGAACCATATGCTCCACAGACTAACTAAAATACCATTAAGTAAACAGGACTATAATGACGAACTCAACACAATCAATTACATAGCAATAAAAAATGGATACAACCCTAATTTAATAAACAAACTACACAAACACATCATAAACAAAAACAACAAAACACAAAATACCAACACACTACAAACTAAATACGTCACATACCATTACTCCAACACACACAAACTCGCCAACACATTCAGAAAACACAAGTACAAAATAGTATACAGAATAAACAATACCATCAAAAAACACATCAATGATACAAACACGGACATAGACAAATACAACAAAACAGGTGTTTACAAATTAAACTGTAATGACTGCAATAGTTTCTACATAGGCCAGACAGGAAGATCTTTTTCATCTCGTTACTCTGAACACCTAAAAGCTTTATCCAATAACAATATACATTCCGTGTTTGCCACACACATACATACAAAAAACCACAGCTACACCAACATAGATACTAATCTTGAAATATTACACTACTTACCCAAAGGTCGAAGACTTAACACACCAGAACAATATGAAATATACAAACACCACACAACACAACCAAACAACATACTTAACGACCAATTACAGTATAAATCACACACACTTTTTGACACAATTATACATAAAACTAACAATAATTTGGATCCCCGCTCCAATCCCCTTCCTCCACACACCACCCCCACTATACGTTTCAACATAAAAACCGTTACAAGTTAATGGCAGTCTGTCTCAAAGCTGACGAAGGCGAACACCACGCCAAAACGTGTACGAGAAGAAAAGACAAGTAAGTTTCACAAGTTGAAAGTTTCAATATTCTTTAAAATATTTTTAGCACTTAAATAACGTACACTCCCTATACCAATTAACCAACAAATCTTCCAAACTCATTACTATCTCTAATCATGGCACATAACCTACATTCTGAATTATATCACTATACCCATTCACAAAACTTTCTTTTCTTCCAATAGATTGTAACACCCACATTCACCCTTCAACATTTATCTCTATACCGTCGTTTATTATCCTTATCTTGCCAATAATTCAAACTTTTAAACAAATATAACAACAAAGCTATCACTACGAAGGCACGACTTGTTGGTATCTACCTGTCGCTACCTCTCCTCACACACAATAATACCAGTATAAAATACCAAAAACCAACAGGAAAGCATAACAACAACAAGGCTGAGGACGGGAACAATAGGATTCCTGAAACATGTTCCAAATACAGAAAAATACATCTTGAGGTAAAGAAATTAAAAATATTCAATAAATTTCTCTAGGTACGGTAGAGAAATTTTGGTCAGATGTCCAAGTCCGAACAGTGCTATGAAGAAGTATGGAGTTAACAACTATGAATCTACTTGCTGTAAAGGGACTTCTATAGGGCAGTTTCAGAATTATGGAGTCAATTTATTTAATGGAAATTATATATTCAATGAGAGTGAAGGATATAATATTAGACCAAAGGATGTTCATTAACAAAGATATGTAGACATTTGGCTATTATAGCAAGCGTGACGGTATATTTATTTGGTAACTTATACATTTATACGGTATTTATAAATGTATAAGGTACATTTGGACCTTAAAGCAAGCATGACGGTATGCACACATGCTGTAAACTCGATTAAAAAAAACATTCAAAGCCAGTCACAACAAGGTTCTGCATAGCCTTAACTTGGAAACAATCCGTAACAGGGACGTGTTAAAATATGAGTTAAACTGTTAGCATAGAAAAAGCACTGATTTACTGACATTCTTGATACACCATCATCATCTTCACAACACTGCATAGGCAAGGTGCTGCCTGTTCCATCTTAAAAATCCTCCAGCCATCTCTTCCTGGGTCTACCCTCACACCTGTGTCCTATAGTTTTGAATTTCCAGACTTGTTTGGTCAGTCTGGAATCTGTCATTCTTTCTAAGTGTTCTTTCCACTGTTGTTTGTAATCTTTTAATTTTTCATTCAAGTTAAAAACTTTTAACTCTTCCCTTAATCCCTTATTTCTTATAAGGTCAAGTTTAGAACACCTTTTAACTACTCTTGAGAATGCCATTTCCGAGGTCTGTATTTTACCGTCTTTTTTCGTTGTTGCCCATAATTCACACCCATAGTATGTCCCTTTACATAGTACAGGGACTCCCATAACTTTGTAAAACTTTAATTTTGCATCTCAATCTACCTTGTTTCTAAATATACGGTTGATTGTTCCACAGATCATTTGGCACTTACCTAATTTGTTGCGCACTTGTTACGGTGCAGTGGAGGAGGAATGATCTGCCATATGATCACTTGTACTCGAGAAATGGAGCAGTGCGGACAGTATTTCGAACCTCGATTGCACACTTACTACATCATTCAACATCTTGTGAACATAAAGTTTTACATTTGTTTTTCTATAAGGTAAGCCCTAGTGATTTTCTATATATTAATTCTACAGCGGTTTCATTTGTAACTCTATTTCCACACGTTGACGTCTGTTATAGATTCACTGCTAATGTTAAAACCATCTGACAATTCTACAGGTACTTTAAGCATGTGTCTGTGTTTTTATTGCATTATGTAATGCGTACCTGTACCTGTATTCTTGATGGTGTAATTATACTTATACACATGATTGATGTCGTGTTTTATTTCACACATACTGTTTCGCACTGTGAGCGAGGAGAATGATTGTTTTCATTAGGTTACAACAATACACAAAATCTATGTGCACACATAGACATCAAGGTGCTTTTATGCAAAGGCTACCCAACCCACACACATTTTATCTCTACACAGACAGACAACACGCCCATATACACATTTCGCTTTCCTCAACACTCATTAATCATTTGTGTGAGGTTAACCTTACTTTTGAACAATGAAAAAACCTATGACAACAAACACAAGAAGAGCAGTCAAGACACAGTGTTTTACTACACACACACACACACACACACACACACACACACACACACACACACACACACACACACACACACACACACACACACACGTGCATGAACGTTAACCTTATTTATGAACGTAGAAAAAACAAGACAAGAAGAAGAAACCAGGAACTGGCCTCTTTATTTTCTTTCATACACACATATACATTAAGTTACACAATTTTATGCCTCACACGACATCGCCCTATTAAATCAAGACAAGCAGAGGACAAGATGGTCACGGACATGCTGGATACACTTGTTAAGGGAACATAAATCCGTTCCCGCCATGACATAGACACACTGGTGGTAGTGGCAATGCTAAATTTTCCCTCACACATCCTTCTTTAACCTATTTCCCTTCTAGAGGGAATTTGCTTCTCATTACAACACATGTTGTAATGGGGAAAACGAAGGAGTTTTTTTAATTTCATAAATTTCATGTTAACAATCTGTAGCAAACCATGCTAGGCAACACTTTAAGATCACCAAAGGTGTGACTTTTGTGAACACCTGGTAATCAGTTCGGTACCATGCTGTGCATAAAGAAATCATAAGGTACAAAAAAAATTATAACGGAATGTGTAAGAGCGCGCGTGTGCCACCTTGTGCGATGTAAAAGTCACGTACATAGTCTCCTCACCGCATTTCACGAGATGTCGAGAAAGGCGTGGGACATTCACCAGCCAATCAGGGAGCAAGTTGATGGCATCGGAAGGTCCACCAACCATAGTCTCGCCATTTTGGAAGCTTTCAGTTGGCCAAAATTCTTCAGACCGCGCGGTCATAAAAAGTGCTCGAGCAAAATTTTAAAGTCGGCTGACAAATAAAAAGTGAATTCAATGTCAAAACAACCGGAAAGAATATTAGAGTGAACCAGTAACAATAGTCTTACAAATTTAACTGTTCAAAACTTATTTTTGGAGTGTTAAACAAAAAAGTGAATCAACAATTGTGGTGAAACCATGTGGAGAGGACTACAACAGGGATGATACCTAAAATAATAAACTAACTAACCTACACAGCATTTACCTTTTAAATGGGTGATCAATAAGATAAATTAGTTCAGAAAGCTCTATAAAAAGGGGGTTTTAAAATGTAAATCAGTAGAGGTATGAGAGCGTGTGTGTCATGAAAGCACTGGTTTGTCTATAAAAAGAAAATATCTAAAAAATTAGTTACGTAAGATTGTGTTTATAACTATTGTTATGGAAAGAAATAGTAAATTTAAAGGTTTAGAGTGCCGCAACATCACGTTGCCCAATCGCTTGTAAAGTAATCAAAACGGAAAGTTAAAACAACAGAAAGAAGTTAAAATTTGAAAACAAATAAAAATGAGCTTGGTTTATCAGAAAAATCTGTTAGTAATTATTAACCAGCAAACCCCAGTAACCACTTTTACAGGTCACGAGTTCGTATATAGAATCCTGGACTAACGTGTGAAGGTAAGAGCTAAAATTAAATATTGGAAGTTGTGTTTTTTTTTATCTTTTCAAAGATTAATTATTAAAAGAAAAGTTACAATGGCGCCCGAACAGGGACAGTCTGTATAAATTTATTTTGTACAGGCTGTACAAGGAAAAGGAGGTTACTTGGGGTTAGTGCATTTTACGGATAAGTACGTAGAAGAACATGAGGATAGGTTATGTGTTTGATAGACTAGTAAAATAATATTGAGTTAAGTGGGAGATCTTTATTGTATATGCAAATTAGAGAATCATTTAATTGAAAATAAGTAAATTTGTAAAAGATGGAAGAAAATAATGAAATTGAGGTAAATATAACTGACATAACCGTCATTGATAAATCTGAAAGTAAGTCAATTTTTGTAAACAAAGAAAATGTGTCAACAGAGTCCGCTGATACAAATGATTTGGGGTTGGAAACGACTCCAACCGTGGTAACCGAAAATAGTGTAACTGACTCAATTGTAATTAGTAACGCGGGAGCGAAATCTACGCCCGTGGCAACTAGAGTAAAAGAAAGAGAGTTGTCAGTAAATGACCTATTTAACCTTATCAATAAACGTTTTGACATAAATGACATTAAGTTTAACGAACAAAGTGAAAATTTAGAGAGTAAGTTCAATAAGTTAAAGAGTGATATCCATGAACAAAAAATAAAATGTGAAAGTAGTTTTAATGAAGTAAAGAGTCGTTTTGACATAAATGATATTAAGTTTAATGAACAAGATGTTAAAAGTGAAAGTAGATTCGATGAAATAAAGAGCAATTTTAAGTAAAACTTAACGAATTAAATAATCGCTTTGACGTTAATGATATTAAATTTAACGAGTTAAGAGGTGACATGAATGAAATAAAAGAACAGCAAAATGTAAAATTTAATGAGATAAATAGTAGTTTCATAAAGCAGTTTGAGAAGCGTTTTGATGAGATTAGTGAATCACAAAAACAATTGGATGAGCGTATAAACGCCATCGATGAGCAAATAGATAATCGCATTAGCGATGTAAATACACAAATGTCAAATAAAGTGAAAGAACAAGGTAATGAACAACCGACAGAAATAAAAAATAATGTTGAGAGTCAAATAAATAAATATAATGCTGATACTGAATCTAAATTAATTGTGCTATTGATAAAATTGAAGAGAATATTGTAATGGGACAAACTGAAGGGGATTTTATAATTTAAAGAATTTCATGTTAAATTCTCTGTAGACAACCTTTGAGGTAATCTTTTTATTCACCCAGAGTGTATTTTTGGTCACCGACTATAGCTCTATGACAGGTATGGCAAAGCACCGGAATGTTAATTGTCAGAAGGGTGCGTATTTGTGCGTACACGTGTGTGCCGCCTTTTGCGACGTACAAATGACACGTGGGAAAGTAAAAGGAATTCCATGGTTGAATATGTGATTAAAACAACCAATCACAGAACGAGCTGAGACCGCGCGGCCAACGCCAAACGCATAGCAGGCATGCAACCAAGCGCACACGAGGTTCGGGCAGTTGGTCACCACTCATCAAACAGCATAGTCGGTAGTACAACAGTCTCAGTAAATTAGTGACGGGAGGCCGCGCGTGTAAGTACGCACGGCCTGCCCAAAACATTATGTAAAGAAGAATATGTAAGTGAGAGTGTGAATTAATAAAAAATGAATTCATAAAATAGAACATATAAAGCAGTGTTTGTTGTGACGAAGTGAAAGTGAACTAAGAAAGATGGCGGATGGCGCGTGCAGGTACAATGAATAAATAACTGTATTGGCCAATAATTTTAACAAATACAAATGTAATGCCCTTCTGATCTAAGGGCATTACATGATCAAAATTAATTAAGGGTAAATATCACAGTTTCGATGTATATCCTTAAAACATCGTGGCGACCCTTTTAGCGAGTTTGGAATCTTCTGGGGAGTTTTTATCAAAAAGGTAAGTGTAACGGAATCAGGGTAAGTAAATTTATGGTGTGGAAAAAGGTAAAAAAGTTTGTTTCTCCACAATATTAACAAGAATATGGATGTGTATAAAATTAATACTAACACTAAAATAAATGAAATAGAAAATACTTGTAAAGCAAACATAGTCATTACAGGATACAGTCAATGAGATAAACAAAAGTAGTATTCAGTCCGAATGTATCAATAATAATAAATTCATGTCAAAATGAACAGAGTATAATAAATGCAAAAGATGAACTGAGTATGGCAATCAGCCAAAAAGTAAATAATGTTACAGAACGAGTGATTATGACTCGCGATGTAAGTAATGAAACTGAACTAGAACAATTTAGTTGCGACAATCGGGGTGTGCATCATATGCATTTTTTGAATCGAGTATGGGAATTTAACCGATTTAATAACAGTAGCTGGGAAGTACAACTACTAAAGATTAGTACATGCTTTAAGGGGAGTTCCGCGATCTGGGCGGAGGTTCATAAAAACGAATGGGAGAGTTAAGAGAAGTTTGAACGAGCTTTCCGAGAAAAATATTGGTCGGAAGAGGATCAGGAGGTTTTGAGAAGTAAGATAATGGGAACGGAGAATTTTGGGATGCATAGTGACAACGTGACCATCTATGTGATGAAGATTTTTAATGAAGCTAAATACCTTGAACCTCCACTACCATTTAGATTGTTCGTGAGACACATTAGCAAACATTTACCCCGTGAGGTACAGATATTGTTGATGACCCGAGAAATAGCAGAGATAAGTGAATTGGAAAAAATTTTGGACATTTTCCAAAATATAAGAGACCGTGAGATAGGTAGGCGTCTGAACCAACTGGGGACCCAAAATAACGGAAACCATAATCAAACAAGGGGGTCACCACACGTACATCAAGATGCGAAGGGAGAAAATACTAGTCGAAATGAATATTGGACATGTCAGGGGTCTAAATTTGAAAATTTTGCCCAATGCATATTCTGTTATAGATGTAAACAGGCGAGGAACAGTCGGAGGCACGGAACACTACCACAACACACCAATCCAAATCAGCGAGGAGAGGATGGCCGCCACGGAGCACCGAGGAGTAGCAGGAATATAACCGGTAACGGAAGTTGGTTAGTACAGGGTGGTGCAACAGCCCAACAGGGAAACTAGAGAGGACAATGGAGGAAGGGACCCAGCCATTGTCACTAAATAACAGCATAGTCCAGGATGACAACAGCTATCGGAGTCACCTCATAATAACTGATATATCCCAGGAATTAATAGAAGAGGACAACTCCGACATGATGAAACCAGAGGTCGGATTGACTGAGGTAATGATCACCATAGAAGGTTAGAAAGTGAAAACCTTGGTAGATACAGGGAGCGAGGTGTCAGTAATTTCAGAACATATTTTAGAGGAATTAAAAGGGGTATACAAAAATATTCCGTCATTACCTGTAGTGGGCGTTACTATAGTAGGGATTACCGGGGTGAGGAGTAAGTGTGTCACAATACAAGTTCAGTTAAACACGGTGATAAACGGGGGGGGGGGGAATATGAAAATACATTTTTAGTCATACGTGGTTTAAATTTGGAGGTTATTTTAGGTAACAATTTTTTAATAAGGCACAAAGCGGTGATTGATTTCCATAAATGGGTATTAGAATTAGATGAGATTGAGCCCATCAGAATTAGTTTTGAATGGGTAGTGGGCACAATAAGAGTTTCAGGTATAAAAGTGATATAAAATCGGGTTGGTGATGCGGATACAGTAGCGAGAGTCGATGTGTGTAGAGAGAGCGAGTGTTGAAAGTAAAGAACGAATATGGGAGAACAGGGAGTATAAATTTTGTAGTGAAGGTGGTGCTGTAGAGAGTCCCCAATGTGAGGCGTTGTGGCGGGTTGTGAAACGTTTTAAAGAGGTGTTCGCAGAGTTGCCTGGTCAAGCCAGGAACTATGAGTGTGTGCTAAAAGTGTAAATAAACTAACTTTTTACCTTTTTAACACCCCATAATTTTACTTACCCTGATTCCGTTCAACTTATTTTTTTAATAAAAACTCTCAGAAGATTCCAAACTCACTCAAAGGGTCGCCACGATGTTTTGGGTTATACATCGAAACCATATTCACCCTTAATTAATTTAGATCATGTAATGCCCTTAGATCAGAAAATTCACAGATTTCGTTTAGACGACTTCTTGATGCAGAACTCATGTTATGGGTGCGATGTAATAATTAGTTTAACACATTTTTATGCTATTTAAACAAACTCTTTTATTTCAATAACTTATAAAATACTTTCTTTCTCTTTTCTTTACGAAATATTATTTACTCTTATCTCTATCATATAAAAATTGTCTTATACTACTCTACATTAACAAACCAGTACTTTTACTTTTAACGTTTTTCCCAATTTTCCTCACACACACTCTCACAAGCTAGTTACAGATTTTCTTCTACCCCCCGTTTATTTAATGAGCTCTTTTATATTTTGTCACCGGACAAAAGGCTTGCCGCATGACAAATGGCGCCAATCGTACACTCTAGTGTTTTTCGTGGCCTTAAAAAGGACCGTGTGGCGAGAAGGCTGATGTTGGTCGTGCTGCGCTGAGATGTTCGGCGGCTGCGCCCCCTGTTCGTGGCGCACTGCAGTCCTCCTCTTCTTTTGGCAACGGTTGTAGAGTTGGCTGCCGTCCCAGCGAAATCCATCACTGGCGCGGAACTGGAGGGCGAAGAAGCAAGAACGCCGGTTCTATTCTTCGGCCGTTCCTTCCAGCTGACTCCGCGTCAATGTCGTCCGAGAGAGGAGAGGAGATGAAGTGCGTTCGATGGCATGGCGATGAAGAGTGCGTCAAAATTTTCTGCCGGCCCGGGTTTTATGCACTAGCCGGGATCGCTGATTGGCTCGCTGGGTCCACCACTGGTACCGGAGAGCAGATGTTCGCATACCACTGCCGTCAAAATTTGTTAAATTATTGGGCAATATAGTTATTTATTTATTGTACTTAACTGCGCGTGCCATCCGCCATCTTTCTTAGTCCACTTTCACTTCATCACAAAGAACACAGCTTTATACGTTCCACTCTAAGAATTCATTTTTTAATGACACTCTCACTTACATATTCTTCTTTACATGTTTGGGGCAGGTCGCGCGTATTTACACGCGTGGCCTCCCATCACTTTTTTACTGAGACGGTGCTGGACTTTCGACTACACTGTTTGACTAATGTCGACCAACTGGGCGAACTTCGTGCGCATGGTTGCCTACATGCCAGGCGTCAGGCGTTGGCTGCTGCCGTCAACTCGTTCCATGATTGGTTTAAATGCAGCGAGCGGGAATAATTCGCCTTACTTCTGTTATGAAGTTTGGGTTTTAAGATTACATATTTTCTCATACCCTTTCGTGTCCTCTGAGCACATGTCGCAAAAGGTAGCACACACGCGCGCTCTTACATATTCCATTGTTCACTCGTACCTGACTCTGCCTCTACGGTTTCAACCATAGGGTGTTTAATAACAAATGTTATCCAAAATTGTTTGTTATAGATTGTTACAATAATTATGAATTAAAACCCTCTGCTTTATTTGCCCCATTACAATACCCCCCAATGAGAGGTTTTCTGCCAAAACAGAAACTCTCATTGCCTAAAACCCAAGAGGACCAGCAAGGATATGGCGCCACGACCCCCTGTAATTCCTTATTAAAATCATGGGTAACTTACCACCCTAGTCCGGTGATTGTGGCCGCTGTATCACCAGACTCCAAAACAATTCATAAAAACATCGATAACTGGCCTTTCACAATACCATATCCCCAACTGATTTGGTTTCCTCTTAGCCCGTACTGGTTTGTCTTTTGCAAAGTACTGGTTTCTTATTTAACTTGTTAATATACAAATACATTTGTTCTACATTTATACACAATTACCTAATACTCAATTCAACACTTTATGTTTCACCAATAAACATGAAACTGTGATGGTACAATTCTGGTACAATCATACTTTTATAAAAATATGGTCCTAAAAACCATAATTATTGTATTTTATTCCCTAACTATTTATTTTGTAATAAATTTGTAATATTTCATAATCCCTATAAAGTTTTGGTGAATAAACTCTACATATTTTATACAACGCATATTGGAATTAACAGGATTTCGATCGAATTAGTTGAAAAGCTGCAGATATCGCAAAAAACTATGTGTCACCGATAGCGCTGACAAGCAAGCCTAAAAAAACAAGCCTAGCCCTGATGACATTAGCCGAAGGAATGCATACTTTTGTAAACAACCCGAGGCTTGGCTGTACAAACAAAGGACTGGAGACGTAGTTTTGCCCCACCTACGCAATGTTTAACAAAGACTTTTCGTCATTTTCGCCTGGACAGTGAACAGAGCCGGCCGGCATATTCACTCAGTGTGAATATTTAATTTTTACACCACCAAAAGTGGTTTAAGAACTATTGTCAAAATATCGGAAATGTTGGTGCGGTAACCAGACTTGTGTAGGTGTCATCGGCCAAGGGATCTTCAATTACGTGCGGCTAAATCTGCCAAAGTGGTTATTCGAGGGGGGACACTACGGTGTGGGCCCTAAGACGATGTAAAAAGAAACCAGATTTTGCATGGTACCAGGATCCAAGCAGTACGGTGAGACCTACCCAAAAAACCAGCAGCTAAATATCAGCTGACCGATATTTAATACCTTTCAGTAAATTCATAACTAAAGTAATGTACTAAACTAAAGTATAAAATTTTAAATGACCAAATTTTTGCATTTAATAAACAAAATGAGCTCATACAACAACTAAAAAATTTGTACCAGAGAATGTGTGTGAGAGAGAGAGAGAGAGAGAGAGAGAGAGAGAGAGAGAGAGAGAGAGAGAGAGAGAGAGAGAGAGAGAGAGAGTGAACAAAATAATTTTAACAAGTGCTGGGTTGTGCAAATATAATTTATTGTTTATCATGTTCATTATACAGTAATTGTAACACATGTTTATTTTGGAGGGTTTAAAATTGTTTAAGGGTGAATATATGTTTACCAGATGAATGGGACTACGCCCCAAGGCATAGTAAAAACATGTATGTTTGGCACACATTAGTCTTTTCAAATATGTAAGTAGGGTTTTTATATGAATAAAGGGTAATGTCATTGGTAAAAAAAATACAAGCACGAGTGAGTTATTTCAGGTAATACATTTCGCAATTACTGGTTCGTTAACACAAATCCTGGACCGCATAGTAAGTCTCATATGTTGTTGTACAGTGTGGCAACATGGCGCCCGATAAAATCTCAGAATAATTGCTTTACAAAAATAATTAATTTGTAACCGATAATAAAAGTTACATTGGCATGGCTGAACTTGTACTCGATATAAAATATAATTTTATGCGGAGTATATCTACCAGGAAAGCGGAATAATTGCCTGAAATAATTTCGTAAGTACATAAACACGTGCGTAAGATAGGGTTAAGTTACGAGGTTATAAACATATATGTGAGATATAAGAACCAAAATGGGTACCAATGACAATAAAACATTAAAAATCAGTACAACTGATGAAAATTTGACTAGTGAGATGGATGTTCCATTAACACAAAGTAGTCAGATTGGCGAGGCAAGTACGACTGAAAATGTAGAGACAGTAACAGTAACCTCCATCTCAACTAGGTCAGAAAATAAAACAGACGAGATGTTAACACGTTTATATAACATGATGTGTAGCAATTTTAATGAACTGAGAGGGGACATGAATTTTAAATTCGATGTTCAAAATAATAAGTTAGATGAACAAAAGAATGATTCTGATGTTAAATTCAATGAAATTAAAACACAAAATATTCAAATTAAAAGTGATTTGAATGACAAATTTAATGAAATAAAAAACGAAATTAAAAGACGTAATGAAAATCTAGTTAAACAATGTGACCAAGTAATTAAAAAGTTGGATGAGAAGTTAATACAAATAGAGAATCAGAAGGTGAGTAACAGTGATAATTTGAATAATGAGTTTACAGGTAGTAAGAATGATATGATATTAGAAAATGATAATGATAATATTGGGAGTTATAATGAGGTGTTTGAGTGTGTTGAGTCAGAGAGAGAGCTGAGAGAAAGTACATTTGTAAAAGAGATGCAGGGGGTAGAATTTTCCTTTGATGTTGTGGTAGGGGGTGAAGTCAAGTCTTCACGTATTTTTAATAAGGACGAGAGTTCCTTAGATTTATATTTGGGAGACGATAGGTCTACAAATAGAATTCCTTGGTGTTTTTGTGTACCTCATAGGTGGTGCAGTAATTATGAGTTAGTGACCCCTGCATATTTGGAGAGAGAGAGTGTAATTTGGTGTTATGGTGAGAAATATATTGAGAGAGAGAGAAAGAGAGTAATAGAAATTTTTAAAGTAAATAGAAAGTATAGAGAATTTGTAGAAAGGTTAGGAGTAGAGATGGTGGATGAAAATAATGAATACTTACTTTGTAGTAAAATTGAAATTAAAATAATAATAGATGATGATAATAATGGTATCAAGCACTTACCTTGGGAAGTAACAGGTGTAGTGGTAGAAAATTATGGTGATAATTATGACTATATGACTAACAAGATTATAACATATCATACTGATGTAGACAGAACTATACCCGATCGTGACCTGGCATATGATAAATTAATAGGAAGTACATCTAGTAATGTAAATGAAATTGTGAATGAATATAAAAAGATTGATGAATATTATAATGAGTATAATTATATAATTCATTTACTAAACAATGAGATAAATAGACCTAAGATTAGAATGTTATTCAATGATGGAGGGTAGATTGTTTTATTGGGTAATGAACATTTAATATATGTGAGAAGTGGTTTTGAATTGGACTGCATATGGACTGATTTTGATTAATAACAAAATTATGAAGTTTCGATTGTATATTTTTCATTGTTTTATATGTGTAAATATCAATGTATTTATGTATTTTGATGTTGTGTATTACAGTTAAATTTTATGTACACCATGTATGCTTCAGTATTTGTTTTAATAATTACCAATTACCATGTTTTTGTTTAAGTAAACAAGTGAAAAGTTTAAATATTTTAATAGTAATTAAAGAGTAATTACTGAATTAATATGGTACAAAAGAAAGTTGTACTAACTTTGTAACTGAAGTTAATATATTAATTAATTTGTAATGAAGAAATTTCTAATGAATAATAAATGATTAAGTAAGAATATATTGCAACGTAACAAATTTGCAAATTTATTATAATTTAAATTTGTGGAACCCCACGATCTTGGAGCACCAAATTTATGCAACGTTACATACACATAAATAGGCGTGAACGATCTCACGTTCAAGATTGACAAATTCTTTAAACAATATAACATTTAAATTGGGTGTCAGGTGTATCTGCAATAAGAACTCTATGTAACTTGAAACGGTAATTAAAATTTATTTGATACTATAAAAAAATATGTGCACATGGCACTGACTTCGATTTTAAAACATTAGTTATTATTTGTTATTATGCCGTAAGGCTTAAGATATATACATCCTTACTGACTAAATATTCTATGCTAATAATTATTATATGAAAGAAAAATCTCATTTTCAGACTACTCAGTCTATTAATATGTTTCAAAATCAATTTTTAAATCTTTTTTTCTATATTGTAACGTACTCAAAATATTAATAGTTATTGTTTCTCAGTACTGTTTTCTCAAATACTAATTTAAATGCTTTGTAATCATTTTATATTATATGAATTTGAGCTCTTGTTACGTTAATCGTATTTCTAAAACATCTATGATTTTTAACTCTACTATACAAGAAACATTGATCTTATTTTTAAATAAAATATTAATGTCTTTAACTGTCTTTGAATTCTTTGTATGATTAAGATATGAATAAGTTGTCTATCACCTTATTGTCGTCAATCATACTCGATCATTTTTGTTCCATCGGTATCCGTCCTCATCTCGCCTCCAGCGTCGGCTGTCTCTCTCTGGAACTCTCCTCTTGTCTAGTGTCGAATCATTAACGGATCTTCTTAAGTAGTGCTGTTATTAATTAAAATGATTGTCTTTACCTTAGTTACGTATTTGTACGTAACTGGCAAATTTAAACTGTTTATAAAATAAATACGCCGTGCTGACGGGCATAAGCTCCCGCTGCACCGTGGATGATTCAAGAAAGAGAACCACTGCAGCTTGCGTGTCCTATTTATACCCATGTCTTGGTCGACACCCTCCAGTGATACAAAATCGACATGTTAGAAACTGTCTTTGGCTTCAGTTCCCCCACTCTTTGTCAAATTCGCTATTTTTTATATTTCTGCGGATTGCAGAGTCCTGTAAGTATATTCTTATACTTATCTTATAACTAATTTTACAACACATGTTCACTGTAATTTTGGACACTGCAACTTAACCCTTTCGATTTGTACACAGTTATTTCACTATTACACTCGTACGGTGTGTCACTTTCGCGTGGTTTACGTACACAGTATTTAGTAAATTTATTTACATTTTATGGTGCTTTTGGATTTTAATTCTTAATTCTAGTTTATGAATAATTACGGAAAAACAGTAATTGTGCAATTATTCATCTTGGGGTGGCAAACTCGCCTGCAGAGACCTGCGTTCACACACACTAGCAAAATAGTGGTGTACACACTTTCAGTTACATTTGTGTGTGTGTGCATGTTGATTCAGGTCGAAACACCTGTTCATATTTTTGTCTGAGCCAAGCCTGCAATCCCTAACATGCTTATTTCTAATATATTATTAATTATTTACAGTTTATTAAGTAAATTTAAATTTTTATATTCCATGCTCAGTACATCACTTATTTGTACTGTCGCATTATTCCTCTGCTTGGTAACAAAAAAAAAATTTAATAAATTTATTTATTATAAATTTTTTTTATTTATTTATTTATCTATTATTATTATTTGCAAAAAAAATGTAACAAATAATAAAGAATAATACTCGTCATTTCACCCTTAATTGGAGTGTATACAAATGTCTTAACTCCCCTCTTCGTACGCTCACTGCTCGCGACCTTGTATTAGGGTGGCTTTACAAACAGCTGATTTAACTAGTTTCATTGACCTCTGTTTTCATGTGTAGAACTTCCTAAAAGACGTTGCGTGGAATTTACCAATTTCTTTCTTCTGTATCTCATCATATACAATGAAAGTGTTCTGTCCTACTTATGTGTGTACATCCGGTCCTTAATTTTACATTATCTTACACATACATTCTTACCTTCGCTCCTAATCTTCCTTAGCTCTTTTCTTAACATGACATTACTTTATCTAATACATTACTTATACAATACATTAACATTCATTACCTTTTATTACATTTCTTTAACATTACCTTTCTGATCGCTACTACTTCCTTGAAATACACTTCCGTAACAGAATACTCTTTTAGCTTGTAGTGTGTCGCATGATCGGTTACAGAGGAACTGTCTTGGAAAACAACGATATTTTTCTCGAAGTCCTTAATCCTAAGTAGTCTCTGCCCTTATGACTTTTCACTCTCGCTTTCTTCTGTGTCCTTGTATCTTCAATAAGTGTTCGCTTGATCAGTCGTTCTAACAATTATGGCAATTATTGCTCATCTTAATCATTTCTTCATATTTATAACATTCCTTACCATTTCTTCATATTAATAATAACAATAACATCTTTTACCATTACTTTCTTAAATATTTCTCTACACATTTCATTCCTTACAATCACTAATACATTTCTTAATTAACCCTTTCAAATAATATTCCTTATAACATTTCTTAATTATACTCTCTTATATTTTTACACATATTATTTCTTCTTATTAATTAATAGTTATATTATTTTACTCATTTAAAAATAATTATTTATTTTAGGGTATTGAGTTCAGTGTGTAGTTAGAACTGACACCCCTCTTTATAACAATTGCATTGTCCATAGTCTACCGGACGTATATTGTTCCTTTGTAGCGTAGTCGCCGCGTTTACTATTGTTCTCACTCTCGTGTAAATGACGTCTGCGTTCCATTGTATTATCCCCTCGTTTGTGTGCGTACTTACCTTGTGAACGTTTGTTTTGATCGTAGAAGTCACCCGTTCATTGAGCAATGTTTTCATTTTGCCTGTCGGCCACTTAAAATCTACTCTCTTTCTCTCGTTACAAATGCTTCGCTCTTTCTCAATTCTCTCGTCCCTCCACGTAGCTGCTTTTGACGAACGCATTTTTTAGTAGTTAGTCTGCGTTTTACATATACCGTGAAACATTCTTCTGTGCGTCGTTTATGATAATCTTTATAGTTTTCATATTTATTGTGCTTATCATTATCATAATTAACACTCGTTCGGTATTTACCGTTTTTATAATTATCACAAGTTTGCACAGTGTTTCGTATAGATAGTTTCCTACCACAGTTATAGTTACAGTGACACTTAGTGTGTGTGTTCTCGTCGTAAATATTGCAACTTAATTGTTTCACACGTATTGTTTTACTGTGAGTTTGCACAGCGAGTTGGATATTTCTATCAATAAGGTATGCCTGTCGATATCCTACGTTATATTCTTCCCTAGTGTTAAGTATTTCACTAGAATTATAATTATTAAATATTAACATTCCTTCAAGTTCTTACTTGATTTTAATAGCTTGTTTATCAAGTGCTATCTTACCATTACTTTTGCGTGTGTTTATACGCGTATTATTGTTGATATCCGTAGGTACTAAGTGCGCAGTATTAATTACGATATCTTGTTCTACTTTTGCTGCTACTCTTAGTATTGTATTATATTCTTTTACCTTTTCACCTAATAGTGACTTATCAGTTTTAAATTCTTCTATTTGTCTATCTAATCTAGCACATACATTTTGTCTTATTCCATATTCGTCCATAAGGTTTCCCATCACCTTAATGATTGCCTCTATACTAATACTTCCTGATATTGCCATGTCGAAGTATTATTATTAAAATATTTATTTCGTAGTTATTATTTAAAAACTATTATTGATAACCGTTCCCTACTTATTTATTTATTTCTGTATTTTTATTAATAGTTATTATTAATACTCATTACAGTTACACCTGTTACATAGACAAACAATATTATTCATGGGCGCCAGCTGTGTGATTACACAACAATTAACATTACATTCAGTTACTGTTTAATATAAATAATAATTACATATTATACATTTTTCATTTAACACATTCTTTATATTTTTTAGAGTAACCATTTAGCTACAAAAAAAAATTTTAATAGTTAAATGATGGGGATCGGGTCATACATGCATGATCTACAATTTATGTCACAAATTTTTTTGTACATAAATTTAGGCACGTCGTGCCCCACGTCCAGGGCGACAAATATATGCATCCCGATACAAATTTTGTTAAAATTACTTTCAAATACAAATACACTTCTATTTGTGTTTGAATAGCCCCACGTTCTTTAGGAGCCATTCTATATGCAACGTAACAAATTTGCAAATTTATTATAATTTAAATTTGTGGAACCCCACGATCTTGGAGCACCAAATTTATGCAACGTTACATACACATAAATAGGCGTGAACGATCTCACGTTCAAGATTGACAAATTCTTTAAACAATATAACATTTAAATTGGGTGTCAGGTGTATCTGCAATAAGAACTCTATGTAACTTGAAACGGTAATTAAAATTTATTTGATACTATAAAAAAATATGTGCACATGGCACTGACTTCGATTTTAAAACATTAGTTATTATTTGTTATTATGCCGTAAGGCTTAAGATATATACATCCTTACTGACTAAATATTCTATGCTAATAATTATTATATGAAAGAAAAATCTCATTTTCAGACTACTCAGTCTATTAATATGTTTCAAAATCAATTTTTAAATCTTTTTTTCTATATTGTAACGTACTCAAAATATAATAGTTATTGTTTCTCAGTACTGTTTTCTCAAATACTAATTTAAATGCTTTGTAATCATTTTATATTATATGAATTTGAGCTCTTGTTACGTTAATCGTATTTCTAAAACATCTATGATTTTTAACTCTACTATACAAGAAACATTGATCTTATTTTTAAATAAAATATTAATGTCTTTAACTGTCTTTGAATTCTTTGTATGATTAAGATATGAATAAGTTGTCTATCACCTTATTGTCGTCAATCATACTCGATCATTTTTGTTCCATCGGTATCCGTCCTCGTCTCGCCTCCAGCGTCGGCTGTCTCTCTCTGGAACTCTCCTCTTGTCTAGTGTCGAATCATTAATGGATCTTCTTAAGTAGTGCTGTTATTAATTAAAATGATTGTCTTTACCTTAGTTACGTATTTGTACGTAACTGGCAAATTTAAACTGTTTATAAAATAAATACGCCGTGCTGACGGGCATAAGCTCCCGCTGCACCGTGGATGATTCAAGAAAGAGAACCACTGCAGCTTGCGTGTCCTATTTATACCCATGTCTTGGTCGACACCCTCCAGTGATACAAAATCGACATGTTAGAAACTGTCTTTGGCTTCAGTTCCCCCACTCTTTGTCAAATTCGCTATTTTTTATATTTCTGCGGATTGCAGAGTCCTGTAAGTATATTCTTATACTTATCTTATAACTAATTTTACAACACATGTTCACTGTAATTTTGGACATTGCAACTTAACCCTTTCGATTTGTACACAGTTATTTCACTATTACACTCGTAAGGTGTGTCACTTTCGCGTGGTTTTCGTACACAGTATTTAGTAAATTTATTTACATTTTATGGTGCTTTTGGATTTTAATTCTTAATTCTAGTTTATGAATAATTACGGAAAAACAGTAATTGTGCAATTATTCATCTTGGGGTGGCAAACTCGCCTGCTGAGACCTGCGTTCACACACACTAGCAAAATAGTGGTGTACACACTTTCAGTTACATTTGTGTGTGTGTGCACGTTGATTCAGGTCGAAACACCCGTTCATATTTTTGTCTGAGCCAAGCCTGCAATCCCTAACATGCTTATTTCTAATATATTATTAATTTTTTACAGTTTATTAAGTAAATTTAAATTTTTATATTCCATGCTCAGTACATCACTTATTTGTACTGTCGCAATATATTTGAATATTGAGAGGTATAGTTATGAGTAGGTGAGATAAATTTTATAATGCAATTGTCAATGATTACAGTAAGTGTTTAAAAAGGAATAGAGCCTGGGTATAAACAGAGGCGGGTGAGTTATTCAATTAAAGTAAATGGGAGTTAGATAGATAAGAATTTTAAAGAAAATAATACAAAGAGAGTATTAGATATTTAGGGACACAGTAGTTAGTGATTATTTGTAGAGGTGTGTAAAGTAAAGGTTAAACATTAATTTGTTGCGGATGATATTTTGTAGTGGGGGTGAGGTGATAAGGAGTAGCCAACATATAGCGTTGTGGCAGGCAATAGCGTAGTTTAAGGGAGTGTTTGCCGATATTTTGGAAGGGCAAAATATTATGAATGTATATAGCCAGGTAGGGAACACCCATCTCTGTACAAAGACGCGCGGTGCTATAGGATTTATCGTCAGAATGAAATTAGTGAAAGGTGTTTATAATTGAGACATTGGTGTCATGATAGGTAAATTTGGTTGTTAGTTAGAAGAAAGGTGAGTAAGATAATCAATGTTAGTAAAAGCATAGTGAATACAGGAGCCACCCAGACTAAACAATGGTAGAATGTGAAAGGTTAGGTAGAAAATTCAGAGTAGAGAGGTAATAGGAAATGAAATAATAATAAAGTAATATGAATATATTAATAAATTTGAAATAAATAGTATAATCATAATAAATAATTGATGGCTAATTAATGAAAGTTTAGAATAATTAATTAATTAATTGAAATTGTAATTTTTATAATTTAAATGCAACTTTAAATAGGTAGAATGTGTAAATTCTGATAAAGATTAAATATGAATTAACTATTTCAATGTATTAACTGTATTAATGTATCAATGTTGATTATGATATATCATGTATTATGTATTAACATAGAAATTTTAACATGATGTATAGGAAATAGTGTGTGTGGAGGAGACAGAGGGGTAAGTATTATTAACAGCGCCAGTTATTAACTGTTAATAATAATAATAATATTAATTTCAATAAGATTTATTAATTATTTTTTTCTATAAAATGTTGGAGTAATATTTGGGAGATTTAGGTAATATTTGGGATTTATATGTGGATTTAAATGTATTTTATTTAAATATTTGTTTCTTTTGTAATTACATTAATTATGAACCAGAAAGAGTTAATTATTATCGATGGGAATCGAAACGATTTTTACAATTAAAGGGTAGTCCATGAAGAGAATGGCAATTCTATATAATTCTTGTATTTTATAAATTTTGTATTTGTATTTCTTGTATTTCAAGCAAACCCAGTGCTTATTAACGCAAACCAGCACATAGTTAAGGGGGAGAGATCAGTTAAGGATAGTGTAATATACCAAGCCACTATTTTGATATTTTTAATTTATTGTTTCAGTGTGTGGTGATGTTATGACGGCGGTCCTGAGCTGGCAAGCGCGTCAGAGCAGGAACGTTACGCGCCTGATTGGCCTTATGGTGTTGGGATCTCGAAGGAGAAGTCCAGTAATGTCATGCAGGTACTGTCATCATCATCGGACCATGGGTGAGTTATTGCATTTCTTTTATATAAATTGTAAGGGGGTTGTGGCGACATATCCTGGCTGATCCCTTTAGGAAGTACGAATGTGTCAATGAAAGTTTTTATGCTTCGGCACAAAATCTTTCATTGAGGGAGTTTTGTGATGGTACAATTCTGGTACAATCATACTTTTATAAAAATATGGTCCTAAAAACCATAATTATTGTATTTTATTCCCTAACTATTTATTTTGTAATAAATTTGTAATATTTTATAATCCCTATAAAGTTTTGGTGAATAAACTCTACATATTTTATACAATGCATATTGGAATTAACAGGATTTCGATCGAATTAGTTGAAAAGCTGCAGATATCGCAAAAAACTATGTGTCACCGATAGCGGTAAACAAGCCTAGCCCTGATGACATCAGCCGAAGGAATGCATACTTTTGTAAACAACCCGAGGCTTGGCTGTATAAACAAAGGCCTGGTGACGTAGTTTTGCCCCACCTACGCAATGTTTAACAAAGACTTTTCGTCATTTTCGCCTGGACAGTGAACAGAGCCGGCCGGCATATTCACTCAGTGTGAATATTTAATTTTTACACCACCAAAAGTGGTTTTGTCAAAATATCGGAAATTTTGGTGCGGTAACCAGACTTGTGTAGGTGCCATCGGCCAAGGGATCTTCAATTACGTGCGGCTAAATCTGCCAAAGTGGTTATTCGAGGGGGACACTATGGTGTGGGCCCTAAGACGATGTAAAAAGAAACCAGATTTTGCACGGTACCAGGATCCAAGCAGTACGGTGAGACCTACCAAAAAAAACCAGCAGCTAAATATCAGCTGACCGATATTTAATACCTTTCAGTAAATTCATAACTAAAGTAATGTACTAAACTAAAGTATAAAATTTTAAATGACCAAATTTTTGCATTTAATAAACAAAATGAGCTCATACAACAACTAAAAAATTTGTATCAGAGAATGTGAGAGAGAGAGAGAGAGAGCGAGAGAGAGAGAGAGAGAGAGAGAGAGAGAGAGAGAGAGAGAGAGAGAGAGAGAGAGAGAGAGAGAGAGAGAGAGAGAGAGAGTGTGTGAACAAAATAATGTTAACAAGTGCTGGGTTGTGCAAATATAATTTATTGTTTATCATGTTCATTATACAGTAATTGTAACACATGTTTATTTTGGAGGGTTTAAAATTGTTTAAGGGTGAATATATGTTTACCAGATGAATGGGACTACGCCCCGAGGCATAGTAAAAACGTGCATGTTTGGCACACATTAGAGTCTTTTCAAATATGTAAGTAGGGTTTTTATATGAATAAAGGGTAATGTCATTGGTAAAAAAAAAAAATACAAGCACGAGTGAGTTATTTCAGGTAATACATTTCGCAATTATTGGTTCGTTAACACGAATCCTGGACCGCATAGTAAGTCTCATACGTTGTTGTACAGTGTGGCAACATGGCGCCCGATAAAATCTCAGAATAATTGCTTTACAAAAATAATTAATTTGTAACCGATAATAAAAGTTACAATACAACATAATAAACATTACCATTATTACATTGAAATAAATCTTTCACCTTTGAATTTGCATCAAAATTACAAACAAAACATTACCACTTCAGTATTCAGACTTCAACTCTGAATTTCTATTAAACATGTCAATCATTTAATTTTACTTGTCTACCATTTATTATCCACTTCAAATCAAAAATAAATTAATCAAATTTATTACACATTTTTCCATCTGTTAAATTAATTACACCATCTCTTTTAATTAACTACTTTAATTGCATTATTTAAAACCTTTCCAATTAATTTAATCTTCTTACACTGATTTAATTTCATAACATTCATTTACCATTTATTATAACCCTCAAATCAAAACTTTCAAATTGATTACCAAGATTCCTATCTTTTAAATGAATTTAATTTACAATAATTTAATTTTCATTATAAACATTCATAATTACATACTTACAATTATTCAAATAAAAAATGTATTACTACCATAGAATCAATTGCAAATATAAATTGGTTACACAAAATATAATATACACATAACACCATGTATCAGCTGATATCTTATCATAACAGCATAACCTTATACCAAGAACATGAAAACATAATACAACTTTAATTTCGACTTTCTATTGAATCTTCCAATTGTTACATTATAATTTGTACTCAGAATTTTTTTTTTTTTTATATTCTCATTTATCAATAAATGGGTGGCTCCCTTTCAGCAATAATAATATGGTTTATTCTATGGGTATTTAAACCTACTCTCACTCTCACCTTCTTCTTTATATCAACAACTCACGGATTTGAAATAGGGTGACACCGGATTTGAAACAGGGTGACACCGTTCTCTTAATAATATTTCCCTCCAACCTTTTCTCTAACAGCTCTACTTGAACCTCCTCTTTCAGAATAGGGCACCTTATAACCTCTTTTGTACATACGATGTGTGTTCCCTTACCTTATACTCATGGCTTTATTAGTTCCTGGACTGGTACAGGTAACTCCGCCAACCCCCTTTAAAACTTTTCACGACCCGCCGCAACGCCTTACGTTGGAGACTCCCTAACAACTCCACCCTCATTTTTAAAAAATTATGTGCTCTATTCTCCCATATTCGCTATTTACTTTCATCTCTCCCTTTCCCCCTGCCTACATTCACTCTCGCATCTGTGTCCCCCCTACTGACCCGTGTTTATCTCACTTTACCTCCAGAAATTCTTATGATGTCTAATACCCATGCAAAACTAACTCTGACCGGTTTAATTTCATTGTCTAACTCTAACACCTGTTTACTGAAATCAATTACTGTTTTATTAAAAAATCTTTACCCAAAATCCAACTTTTACCACATTTTATATTCATTTAAATCCAGCTTTTCAATTAATTTAAATTAATTACCTCAAATTAATTTAATTACGTTAATTGCAATAATTTAAATTACTTCAATTACATTATAAAATTTCAATAATGTCAATTACTTTATCAAAATAAAATATAGTTATCACTCACTCAAAACTGTAAACATTGCTTACAAAAACTGCCATGTATGCACACAACACTGTAATTATTTTGACTGTAATATCTTTACCATTACATTATAAAATATTAATAGTTACATACTGTTAATCATTTCATCACTTATCATTATCATCATGTACTCAATAAGAATTATCAATGTTAAGTACCCAAAATACAATGTACATACACATAATATAACCTATTATACAATCCATACTGCCTGTAATCTCAATATATAAACACCTTTTATGTTTAATTATTTATCATTTATTATAAAATTCAATTCAAAATAAATTTCTCAAATTGATTACCAAAGTTTCACATCTTTTAAATTAATTAATCCATCTCAAATTAATTTAATTCCATCATTTTTCAAAACATTGCAAGTTACTTTAATTACATTATTCAAAACAATTTCAATTCATCTAATTTCCTTATAAAATTCACAATTACATCCTGTTAATTATTTAGTCAAATGAAATATTATTATTATTATTATTATTATTATAAAATCAATCCCTACTACAAACCTTTGTTACATAAAATACTGTGTACAACATAACCTATTACACAAATACATTAGTACCAATACACATTTATATACAATCTGTTTTACATTAATAGTCATTGTTTACCAAAAAATCATTCCTTTATTCAGCCAATATTTAAACCCACTACTTTCACATAATTAATTGTTCATCAATAATAAATGTCTAACCATCATCATCAAAATTTAGTGTGATATTATTCCAACACTTTTCATTTTTGTTTACATTTATTATATTATCTTTTTTAATATAATACCCATTTATACCCAGGTAAGTGCTTATTCTCAAAATACTCATCACATTTGTACTGTGCTGTTTACTTTATAAGGTAAGTCTTTATTTTATTAACTCTCTCTCTCTATTTATACTCTGTCTTAACTCTTCATGACCTCTATTCACCTTAAATATTCCTCCCTCTCTCTCTCTCTCTCGCTCTCTCTCTCTCACTCATAATACCTCTTCCAATTAATTTCACATCTTCATTCCATGCAGAGGGCAATACAACAACATTAAAATACCATCTGGCCTTACCAGATACACAAAAACAACTTATTGGACTATTTGCCGACCCATTGTCACCCAAATATCCTATTGAGAAAATCTTACTCTAACAACACTTGTGAAGCTTTTCTTCACATATAACCCGGGAAAATCTGCCCCCTGCCCATGATATTCACTTAAACTCTCTTCGTACTCTCTCACTAATACTCCTCTAACCTCAACTCTCAATGTATTCTCGTTATCACTACCATTACTTACTGTATCATTCTTAGATACTCCATTTTCAACTATATTATCATTATCATTATTACGTGTTATTTTGCTATGATAGTTATCATTATTTTCATTCTCACTTACCTTGTTCTCCACCACTTTATTATTTATATTCTCGTTACACTTACCTGTATCTATTTTCTTTCATTTCGTTCTTTCATATTAGCCTATTAGATAGTTTTGCCATATTATTAATTATTTGTTTTTGTATATTAATTAACCTATTAAAACCCTATATCCCATGATGGGCCTACTTCGTTTTCCCAAAATACCCCACACATAAAATCGTTATCAATACGTAAAAGCAAACACACAATAATTTCACAGGCACGTTACACTACCCAAACATAACCATAAAATATATGTTTAACATATCCAATAATTTCACAAATATGCCATTACCCAAAACCTATGTTCTGCATCTCAAATAGGTCTACCTCGTATAAAATTTTGCCAGGATCCTGACAGGGGTTCCCGATTGTTAAGAAACACACATTTTTCTTTTTTACAAACCATAATTTTACTTACCCTGATTCCGTTCAACTTACCTTTTTAATAAAAACACCCAGAAGAATCCAAACTCGTTCAAAGGGTAGCCACGATGTTTTCAGTTATACATCAAAACCATCATACTCACCCTTAATTAATTTAGATCATGTAATGCCCTTAGATCAGAAAACTCACAGGTTTCGTTTAGATGAATTCTCGATGCAGAACTCATGTTATGGGTGTGACGTCATAATTAGTTTAACACATTTTTATGCTATTTAAACGAACTCTTTTATTTCAATCACTTTTAAAATACTTTTCTTTTCTTTATGAAATATTATTTACTCTTATCTCTATCATATAAAAATTGTCTTATACTACTCTACATAAACACACCAGTACTTTTACTTTTAACGTTTTTCCCAAATTTCTTCACACACGCTAGTTACAGATTTTCTTCTACCCCCCGTTTATTTAATGAGCTCTTTTATATTTTGTCACCAGACAAAAGGCTTGCCGCATGACAAATGGCGCCAATCGTACACTCTAGTGTTTTTGGTGGCACTAAAAAGGACCGTGTGGCGAGAAGGCTGATGTTGGTCGTGCCACACTGAGATGTTCGGCGGCTGCGCCCGCTGTTCGTGGTGCACTGCAGTCCTCCTCTTCTTTCAGCATCGGTTGTAGAGTCGGCTGCTGTCCCAGCGAAATCATCCCTGGCGCGGAACTGGAGGGCGAAGACGCAAGAACGCCAGTTCTATTCTTCGGCCGTTCGTTCCGGCTGACTCCGCATCGATGTCGTCTGAGAGAGGAGAGGAGATGAAGTGCGTCCGATGGCGTGGCGTTGAAGAGTGCGTCAAAATTTTCTGCCGGCCCAGATTTTATGCACTAACCGGGATCGCTGTTTGGCTCGCTGTGTCCACCACTGGTACCAGAGAGCAGATGTTCGCATACCACTGCCATCACAATTTGT
Source organism: Magicicada septendecula (assembly GCA_034769895.1). Taxonomy (NCBI): domain Eukaryota; kingdom Metazoa; phylum Arthropoda; class Insecta; order Hemiptera; family Cicadidae; genus Magicicada; species Magicicada septendecula. Next base: position 878,623 of record JAWRYS010001651.1, on the reverse strand, counting down.
TAAATTATTGGCCAATATAGTTATTTATTTATTGTACTTAACTGCACGTGCCATCCGCCATTTTTCTTAGTTCACTTTCACTTCATCACAAAGAACACTGCTTTATACGTTCCACTCTAAGAATTCATTTTTTAATGACACTCTCATATTCTTCTTTACATAATGTTTGGGGCAGGCCGCACGTACTTACATGCGCGGCCTCCCGTCACTTTTTTACTGAGACGGTGCTGGACTTTCGACTACACTGTTTGAGTGATGCTGTCTGGCTCCCCGTTTTTGCCATCGGAAACTCACAATGGGACCTGAATTTATTCCCTGGAGAAGTCTCAACTCGTGACGAGCAGCCAGTTGAACATCTGTAGCAGTAACAACAGTCTACCCTCCTCATCATGTGGTAACAACTGAACATCAGGTGAAAATTTTCCTTTTTATTCAAGCTCGACCTCCGCGACATACTTTTACTCTGAACACAACTAATATCATAAAAGTAAAATTACATTTCCATTTGTACTTAACTTGCAGTTAGTGCATTGAACGATCAGAACCGAACATGCCCGTTTGTGATGTGCACAGTTATAGCTGAGTGCTATTAAAATGTATTTATTAATAAGTTCAATAATTGTATTGTGGGGGTAGCAGGCATCTCCAGACCATTGTTCTTTCATCTATACCTTTTCTAGTTAATTCTTTTATATCCAGCTGAACTAACGTGTAGTGTGCTTTCATGATTTACCAGGGTTAATGATATGCCAGGGTTTCCTGTGCAATAGTCTAAATAGTTTATCCTTTACTTTTTTAAATTTGCCTTACCCTTTTTGGTTGCAAATTTTACTGAACTTCCGTATCTTTCATTTTTTTTTTTTAATAATTAATTCTGGAATTCTGTTTGTTTCATTTTGCGGGTTCATGTTAATACAAGAGGTGCATGTCGGAAGCATGCGGTATAGGTCATATTTTAATCCGACCGTAATTATTATAGTAAATTCCGGTATCACACCCTAGCCTTTAATTTTCTGATTTGTCTTTTATATACTTTAATTATTCATATTTCTGAATCTCGGTTTACAATCGGGCTGTTTATGCTGGCAACCTTGTCAGTCCTGGGTTGTCACTGCTCTAGTATTATATGAATTTAACTTGCGTATGTATCATTTATTAGTTATGAAAAGGGCACACAAAATTTACATGTATTAATGGCTGTCATGCTGTTTGTTGAGTTATTGAATTAAGTGTTAATTATCTGTAAAGCATAGACAGATTTAAATGGTAATGATTAATTATTGCTGAGAGGATACTGATGTGTTGTAAAATGAAATCTAGTTATTTAACGTTTAAAAGCCACTAGGAGAGGGTACATGAAATCTTTCATTATTTCGGACAGGTCATTCATGAAACTTAATATGAACCTTACTTAATAAGTGGCATAGCCCCATTCGTGGGAAGTATATGGAATATGTAACTATTGTTGATAGGTCACTTTGGAGACTTAAGGTAAATTAATTTGTCAATTGTTAAAGCCACTTGAAGAGTATATAAAATAATTAATCATTGCTAAGAAGTCACTTGTAGTATTTAATATGAATTTTACTGTTAATTGTTGTTTAATTGACCATTGATGTTTTATTTCTGGAAGGCTTTATATATGTTAATGTAATTGTAGAGTGACCCTAGAAGATATTGCTATTGAATATATATATTGTAGCATAACAGAATTATCACCTTAAAACTTAACTTAATACAACATTAAAAAAGAAAAAAAAGAAGAACTTATCAGTAATGAGTGAAAAATAAATGGTTGAAAATGAATTCAATAAGCTGATCATTATAGTCAATAAAATGTTAAAAAATAAACTCAATAACAAAGAAAACTCTTGGTCCAAATAAAACAAACCATCTATATAAAACCCAGTGCAACATCAATATACCCAGTAGGATATGGAGCAGTAATGAAAAAGTAATAAGGGGCAAATTATTAAATTAGTGACATCAGAAGATCCCAAATACAAAAATAATCACCTACTCATAAGGAGCAGTAAAATACAAAACGATAACATACTGATAAGGAGCAGTAAATGAAAAAATAATCAGGTACAACTCATTGAATTGATGACATGAGGACCTAAAAATACAAAAATAAGAAAATACTCATAGAATAAGAAATAAGAAACAAACTATTTCAAGTTTCATACAAGGAATACAGAATAAAGAAAGGCTATTCCCAAGATATTAGGAAGAACATGTACCAATTAAACAGAGTTAAAACAATGACAAACGTTAAACCCAGTAACCCAAGTTACATGATACATTACCATTGAACTAAATTGTAAAATAAATATAAGAATAATTTAAGAACAAGACATAATAAGAGTGAAGGACTACCATAGTGTAGAAACAAATAAAAGACTACCATTAGTGTAGAGAATAGAAGGTGAAATACCCTAATAAAAAATAATAAGAGTTAGAGACTACCATGAGTGTAGAGAATAACAAAGTGATATACCATAATCAAAAATAGTGAAAGAAATAAAATTATTTAAAAGACTACCATTAATGTAGAAAATAAAAGGTGTTACAATAAGAAACCTAAAAATAAAAGACAGATAATGACTGAAAATATTATTAGTAACAAGAAAGTTTAAAAATAATATATAAGGAAATGATAGATATAAGATGTTTTTATTATAATTAAATTATATATAGAAAATGATAGGTATAAGATGTTTTTGTTATAATTAAATAATATAGTTAAAAATGATAGGTATAAGATGTTTTTATTATAATTAAATGATATATAAAAAATGATAGATATAAGATGTTATGTTATACTTAAATAATGTTCACTAATTTCAAAGTTTTGTCAAGGCAGGGAAGGCAAGAAGATATTATTATATTTTGAATTGTAAACCATATAAATAATAAAATAACAAAATAGTCAAAAAACCAAATAGCAAAGCAAAACCATAGTTTAGACCAAAATCAAATATTACCATAGAGTCAAATCCAAAAGGATAAACTCAATAAAACTGTATATAATTAGCAGAAATTAGTCAATGTAAAATATAGATATTTAAATATAATCATCACAGAAATAAATAATAGCAAATGCAATGACCAGAAGATAAAATTAACTTTATTGAAAATATGTAATATAAGGCCTAACAAGGGACTCGGTACAATTAAAATGTGAATTAATCAGCATTAGAGTGTTATAACAACAAATTGTTAACAACAAAGAATAATAATGAAGGGAGTAAAATTATTTAAGGAAAATGTTAACTCAACATGAATTGTTAACCATTTAATTACTAATTATGTGAAAAATAATAAGGCCTATAAAAAATATCAAAAAATGTAAAAATTAAGCTTATTTGAAACCCATTAGGTCAAGTGATATATTGAATTATGTAAAATTAGAACAAGAATATTGCTAGGTAGTTAAATATTCACAAAATAAACAAATAATTAAGTTATAGCAATAAATAGGCAAAATTGTCATATATTTTTATAATATCAGATCTAAGCCAAGGCGACAGCTGATTCCAGACAATGGGAAGGAGAATAAGATATTTCGGAAATTACCATATTAAGATGACGATTTAAGTCATCAGTTAATTGTTAAACGTGAACGTGTACGGATCAGAAAGTACCGACAGAAGATCCGAAATTTATAAATGGTTTGGAAAAATTGAAGTGCAATCTCAGAAAACATTACGGGGGTTATCAACTGAAAGTTAACACCAAATAACTTAACTAATAACTGAAACTAAAACGAATAACAGTAATAATATGATCCAACACAAGAGCACAAGGAACCAACCGCCATATTGAAAAATTAACTCAACACCAATTCCAATAGAACAACGAACGCAAACAGATTTTGGAACACGGAACACTACACGAATAATCCAGCACAAAACAACATCGCCGAGTAGAAGAGAACACTACAACTAAGTATCCAGAGGGACCACATCACCGCAGAGTACGAGATCCACCATTATATTTGAGGTGTAAGACGAAACATAGAAGTCAGCGTGGGTAGCAGAAATACGAAGCGGACGGCAGCCATACTTTTATTTGCACAACGAGCTGTACACAGCCTTCCGGAACCAGTGACGATGTGACGTCATACACTACTGCTTGGTTCGAAAATTTATTTATTCAATGACATTATTTTCTGAATATATGTTACTTTTATGGAATAGTATTTAAGTTTGAATTAACTGTAAGTACTGTATCTTATAACTTGCCCTTCTCTGACCATTTCGACAGTTCAAAGAACTCAATTAATTAATTTCTGTAATTTCATATATTTGTCTAGTGACACAATCGACCTGAGTCGAGTCTTAGCCGCAACCATTTGTCGATGCACGTAAGATTGGCGCACAATTTTCAAAATAAATATCAGAATTGTTTTAAATACTCGTGTCTATTATTATTTGGATTATAAAAATTAGTTTTTTCTTTCTTCCTAACATAATTTAGAAGATTACAAAAAAATCAAGAAGAAGAAGAAGAGGAGCTGAGATAGAAGAGAGTATACTTCGATCCAGTTGACATAATAAGATTAACACAGTGAAACAAATATTTCGTCGTAAAGACATACACAATAATAAAATATAAAATAATAAAAATAATTAATTAATTAATCAATTAAACAAATAAAATAAATAAAAACCTTATAAATTTTTTTAAATTAAATTAATAAACTATAAAATTTTTTTTGTTATTATCAACATAAATATTATTTTTGATAACACCGTTTTATTACAATATATACATATATATATATATATATATATATATTGTAACGTTACTTGTATCTACGTTAAACCCCACTGTTATGAGCGCCAATTTTGTAACGTTACTTACGAAATAATAATGTTAAAATTTGAAAAATAAAATAAAAATATTTTCAAAAAATTATAATTTTGTTTTCTGAAAAAAATATTTGTTTCGTGTTTCTTTTTTTTACTGGTATTTAAGAAATAATTGTTGTTATTGTCTGGTGTTAAAATTTGAATTGTATTATGGTTGATAGTGTAGTGGTGTCACTTTCTATAAATCACTTCTAAGTTAATCTGGTTAACTCCGGTACTGGTCGATAGACGGCTCTTGTTCTTCTTCAATGTGCTCTTTATTTTCGTAAATACCGCCTTTCGGTTAGTCCGTGTCCTTGAATTAACTTATCCTTTAATTATATTTAAAGAAAAATTCAACCAATTTGCATAATTAGAAGGTTTATTAACAATTTATTAAAAAATATCGATAGTAATCGATTGCTGACAACAGTATCGACTCGTTACTCAGGGCCGGTCGACAAATACTTTACATTAACAGTGTATATAATATATGTTCTTTTAACAGTTATGTTAGAATAGCCAGAGAAGGGTAGGGCCAAGAAAGTATAACACTTACAATTAAAATGTCTTAAAACTAACAATTACAACGTTATTAATGAATATAGAAAGTTTATATAGTAATTTTCGAACCAAATGCAGACTAGAAAGTCATTTGTTCCACCTCGAAGAGAATGATGGGAAAATCAAAATGGCCAACAGAAGTATGCGTAGTTGAATGTCTATCACCTCGACGAATATTTCTTCCAATAAAGATGTCCTTTCACTGTTTATTTGTCTCAGCAATTGTGGATATTAGTTCTGGAGTTAAATGAGTGTTCCTGGTGTATTGTTTATTAGTTCACTTGGTGTAAATGTGTGTTATTATGTCTAATTCACTTTGGTTAAATGTCTCGTATATAACCCTTTTTGTTTCGTCCGTAAAATTTATTTGTAGTGATGTTATTTCAATTATTTAGGCGTATGTGGTTCTGTTTATCTGTAATGCACTGTTTATTGTTTGTTTTCACTGCTTCTCAAGTAAAAAATTCAAATTAAAAAAATTACCAAATTGTACTGAACTCGGTTTAATTATCGTACGCCATTAGTATAGGTTATACGGAGCAAAACCTCGTTTAAGTGTTCGCTTCAACGGATAATAATTAACTGTTCTCATTTCCTTCATCTCCTGAAAATCTTAGCCAATTTAATATATATCATACATTGTTTCAAATTACCTTAGCCTCCGATACATTTTATTTGAATACATTATACACGGAAAATATTTTTGTTATTATTTAACTGTATGAAATACTAAATACATATTTGGTTTCTTTAATCTATTTTGCTTATTTTGATACTAATTAATATAGTTTTACAAAGTTTTTATTTAAAAAAGTTATATTTCTTTCATGTTGGAAAAGTAGGCTTAATTTTGTGTTTCCTGTTCTTGTCTAGATAATAGCCATTTTCTCTGATATAATTATTATTATACTGAATCTAAGATTGATATAATTGTTTATCTTTCCTTAATTTCTTGCAATTTTGTTCATTAGTTATTGTTTTTAAATATAATTCATTTATCTATGACTCCTCCTCTGAAATTTTAGTTAATACATTTCATTTTTATTTATAATTTTACTTATCTTCTGACAATATCTTTATAAAGTATAAGTTACATTGTATTACTATATGGTGGGTTTATCTTACATAAATTTCATCAGTTTAGTTGGTTTATAGGACTAGATTTGTCCATTATAATGTAGTCTAAATTTACTATCTGGCCTAGACTTTATCTGTTGTTACTTACAAAGTTTTTAATAATACAGTTAGTTCATACCCTTTTCTGACCTTCTATTCTATATAATATTCATTAATAATTTGTTCTTTTACTACTATAACATTTAGTATTGATTTTAAACAATTAAAACATAACAATTATTTAACATTAAATCTGGTATTTAGAATCATACCCTTTTTGTACTGATTACTTACAGTAACTTCTAAAAAACATTTTACTATATAGGAATGATATACACATTCAGATATGGCATTCCTAATTCAAACTACTAACAAAATAACATTTGATAAATACTAGGATTAATCTCTATTTCTAAATCTTATTTATAGAGTTAATATATGGAAATTGGAACCTAACATATTGTTCCATTAAATTTTTTAACACTCCCTTAAAACTATTTGTTTGCAGTCTTATCTGTTTTTCTTAATTTTAGGGATGTATTCCCCGTCACTTTATGTACTAACTCAAAGCTATCTATTTATACTATTTATTCCATTGAATTTCTCATATAAACAGTGGCATTTTATTAGAAAGAGTATTCATTGCTCCTTCACCATATTATTTGATTAAATATCATTCATGATACTATTTTAAAAAACACTTAAAAGTTATTTAAATGTACTGTAATTCATGTACCTTCTCAAAGTTTATTTATGATAATCTAATAACTTGCACTTGTCCCTGGTTATTTCTTGATACTATCACTAGTCCTTTCATAGTTTTATAATATCAAATTGTTTAATCATGGGGGAACTGTTAAGATTTGTCTATTTAAATTATACAATAACTTTCTTGGGTGCACTTCTACTTAGCACTTTAAACACTTTTTGTTTTTATTAGTTTTACATGAGTTTATGGTTTGTTGGGATGTTATACTTTCTATTGTGACATTTACTTTCTTTTGGGGTTTTTGTTTTCTCGCTATTGGGTTTCTTTTGGGTATTGGTCGTGTTCTACTTCCTTTATTCTATGTGATCTTCACTTGTCCCTGTTCATGAGGTATATTTGTTTGTTTTAGGTATCTTCTTTCTTCATTCTTGGTTTCTTCAGTACCATTTCGTTATTATTCACTTTCGTTTATACTGGGCTGTTTACTTGGTCTGGGTAGCTTCCTTGCCTATTCCTATCCTACCTGGGTATTATTGTTATTTTAATTTTAGTTTTCTGGGGTTTTACTTTGTTGTACATTCATATTAGTTGCAGATTTTTTTCTTTGTTTACTTTTTCTTGTTATAATGGTAATTCATAGTGCTTTTTATTTGGTTCTCATTTGGATTTTTCTGGATATCCCATATACTTGATTTTTACTAATGATCATTTGGTAACTGATTTAAGTGGATTATCTGTCATGCTACAATATATATATTACAACGATAATTTTACATAAATGTAGGCATGTCAGGCCTCACGTTCAAGGGCGACATTCTTTATACAACGATACATACTATTAAATGTATGCGTGTCGAGCCCCAAGTTCAAGGGCGACAAAATTATACAACGAATTTTATATGTAAATTCGATATACTCTAATTCATGCAGGTTGTATAATGATACCAGGTGTAACTATAATAAGAGTATTTTTATTTATCAGTATTTAAAACTCATATTTATTATTTATTCAATATTATCAATATTCATAAACATCATTAATAATTGTCGGTCCGATATTGCTCATTATTAAATGTTTATATCTTATGATATGCAACATTACACATATTTAAAAAAATCTCTTATATCTAAACATGTTAATAATCTTATATCTAGACATGTTAATAAATTAGTTTATTAATTAAATATAAAAATGAAAATATTTTTATATTGAAATAAATCTTCTTATCTCAGATCTGACCTCTACTCGCTCAGTCTATACCAATGTTTAAAATTCAATTTAAATTTATATTAATTTCTTGTAGACTGGCATTTGTTTTATTATTCAACTTTAAATTAATCTTTGCTATACTTCAAATATCAAATCAATTTACTATTTATTTTGATAATAAACTCTACTCTCTCTACTTTAAATTCTCCTTCATTTATTAATTCTTTTTATATGCGATCGCTCATTCTTACGACTAAATATTTATCTACATTTTAAAATATTAGTACTAAGTATAAACTTTTCTTTGTTTTAATTTACTGTCTTTTGATATCGTCTTTATGAGCTCTTTTTTAAAAATCATTAAAATGCATTACGCATGTCAACTCGAGTTCTGATGATCTTACGACTGTTGTCCGGGGTCCACCGTTGTCCAGAGTTAGTTTCCCATTCCTCCTGTCCTGGCGTGTTCCTGGATACGTCTAGAGTCCAGCGTCGTTCTACAGCAGCATGTTCCTGGATACGTCTAGAGTCCAGCGTCGCTCTACAGCAGTATGTGTTCCTGGATACGTCTAGAGTCCAGCGTCGCTCTACAGCTTTTCCGTATATACTCTTGGTAGAGTTACTATTTCGGTATTTACTTTTTCCGGAATATTGTCGTGAATTTAACAAATGTTATTTCTTTCGTTACTGCGACTTGTAATAGAAATAAAAATAAACTGTTCTGTCAACGGACAGCATGTCCGACTCCAACTGTGTCTTGAAATGAAGAGAAGGGTTTTTGGTCGAACATTTAATTTATACCCTCTCGAGATTCCACGCCATTTGGCTCAAAAATTGTCCTGTCGATACCTGCATATCTCGTGACAGCCCCCACTCCCAAACCTTTTCATCTATTTGCAATTATTAGCAAATAGCAATGTTATGCACGGAATCGAGATAGCACAAATCATAGCTAATCCGATTAAGCACTCACTATATTAATTTGAGCGTCTTAGGGTAATTTCCGTATTTTTTGGCACATTTATTTTGCACTGTCTTTGCATAACGTGTTCTATTAATGTCATCTTTTCACTGGGGATAACTATAAATTTTACACACACTTTGGTGCCTTTGGTTTGATCATACACTAATTAGTTTTCGCACAGTGAATTAAAATAATTATTTTAATAATTACTTGGGGCGGGTTGCTGAGATTCCTGTCTTGACATGCATCACTAACACACACAAGATACATGTGTAACACACATACAATTGAACAGGTGTTCACTGCGTGTCAGAACAGGTTAATTTCTCCCCTAATCTAACAATGAAATATTTTTACAATCTCAGACCTGTCCATTTACCCGTAACTTATACAAATTATACAAAATTTATATTTATTTAAATTAATGCCTAATACAGCGTATGGCTGTATCGTTGCAATATATATGTATATATATATATATATATATATATATAAACGTATCTTCACATCAGTTCACCATCATGTTACAGGAGGCATCAATTCTTGAATTTTTTCAACCCCACTGTAGAAAAAGTACTAATTATCAGAGGCATTTTATTTTACCACCATCAGATTCAGTGATAAAAACCGCATAAGAAAAGTACCACAATTTTTGTTTATACACTCCAAAATGTACATAACAATAACCTCCAATTCTAACACAACAGTTTTCTTCAGTTATACACATCAATTGCGCAACAGAAGATTCTAAACCTTTAACAGGTCACTCCAATTGTTACTCTGTATTCAGCTGTAAGAATTGATGAGTCAATGATGTAGAATTGGGCTGTATAATTATTTTATACATTTTTGGTCCCCCCACCACTGACCGTCACGGTCAGCTGTCACCTCCAGACACTGCTGTGGTGGCCACCTTTAACAGACTCTACGCCATCTCTGTTCTACACCGCTATAGGCTACTCACAGAATTTAAATTTCAAATAGATAAAATTTGAAGATAAATCCGAATGCGTTTATATTAGAAGTTTGCCCTTGCTTGTATTATCAGGTTATTTTAACTTTACTTTTATAAATTAAAAGAAAATATTATTTTACTGTGTAAACATGAACTCCCGAGTAATATCAACCTAACAAGTTCTGATTCTTGAAATTCTACTGATACTTGTGTTTTATATGCAGAAGAGAATTGTGTGTTCGCGTGCATGCCTAAATCAACTCTGCATTCAGCCAGTTGATCTCCCATTGTACTAAACCACAATAATTGGCTTTGTTATGCTTAATCCGTGCACTTTGTTATCTTTCATTAAACTGTATAGGCCTATATTACCAGTATTATTCGTTCATTATTTTCAAGGACTTTCTCAGAAGCCACCTGCAGTAAACATCCTGTGTTTTGGCTATCGTACTGTAAACAGTATTTCTTATCACATGATGTCTGTCTTTCTCTCTCACTCACACTCACCTACATGTAAACCAGAAAGTCTCAACAGCTTCGTAAGTAACACGTTATACGACACATTACATGCAGAATCTGATACAACCTCAGTTCTGTTTAACTATTCCAGTGTAACAGTGTCGTAGTTAACATTAATTCGCCATATTCTCGACAGATCCCAGTTCCATTGAATTTTTGCAAAATAAGCACATTCGTTATCACGGTTAGCAGTGCGAGCGCGGTCATTCAACGATATTATATACACACGAGAATAATTCTAACAGATGGCAGTGTACGAAATAAGATTGTCGCACGTAAATTGCATTGTGCAAGGGTACTTGGTCACAAAAATTGAAATTACTGTTTGATACAGTTAGGACGATAGTTTTTACCTACACTTATGTGCAGGGCCCGGGCTTAGGTTAATGGCACCCTGGGCAAGACTTAACTCAGACGCCCCCCACCACCCACCACCCACACCAGATTTTAAGGAGACAATAAAAACATCAAATTTTAATGACTAAAAATGTTTTATTTAATTCTATTAAATACATATTATTTCAATAGCTCAAAACAACTAACTGTCATATATGGTACCTTCAAAATGTTTAAGAAATACAAAACTTTTAAATTAGGTTACAGATTTTTTCCTAGCATTCAGTTTAGCAAATCTATTTAATTTAATTAATTATGTAAAATTACAATAGTTGAAAAAACACAAAATACTAGTAACACATCTTCAAGATTTTTTAGAAGCAAAAAAATTGTAAATGGTTGTTTTTTTTCCTAGCTTTAAGCTTAGCAAATCTATCAATGATTTCTGTAAAATTTGTTTTCAAGGTGATGTCTCTCTCTCAGCACATTAATACTGAAGAGTTGAGCTTTCTGTCTGTGAAGACCTTTTCGCATTCTTCACTCTTGTCAGTACAGAAAATCCTCTTTCAGCAGTACAGTTCGTGATTGGTAAGGTGAGGAAGATCCTTAAGGCTATTTCCAAGTTAGGAAATGTGATACCCAAGTTGTTCTGTTTAATGTGTGTAAACATTTGTGGTATCCGTTGTATCTGTTCCAAATCAATATAAGCTTTGAAGTGGCAACATTCATTCAGCAAATCTCCATTAATGTCATCATCATAAAACTGAGTCAACTTTGTAGCTGCTTTTATTATCGCTTCATTTGTAGTTTCTGATAACAGTAGTGTCAATATTTCAAATCGATCCAACAAAGCATCATGCGATTCTCTCCTCCTTGCTAAGTTTACTAGTAGGAATCAATTATTGTACTATACACGTTAACCCTAATGCAGCCTTTCGTCAAGATCGCTTTCAACCCCACGGGTTTCATCTGCAAATATTTTCCATCTTCTATTCGTGTTGTAGGTGGGTGTTTTGCAATCTAAAATTTCTGTAGCAGTTTTTCGTACGTGTTAAACTCTTCCCTTTTATCTTTTATAAAAGTTTCCAAGGTTCGTAGCTGTTTGGAACCTGCTAAAAGATCAAGAGTGTGTTTTTGCAAGTTATTGTTTCATTTATCAACACATTCTTAAATATCATTCCAAAAAAGTGACATGAAAGTGGTTTGGAAATTTTGGAATTTTAATTCAATGCCTTGATCTTCCAACCTCACAGCAGGTTTAACACCTGGGTCTTCAGATATTTCTTGAAGGCAACTTTGTATTTCTTTATAGCCTTTCACTAGAGCTTTTACTACTTCCGCCCTTGCAGACCAATGGCTATCCGACAAAGATTTGACCACTGGAGTTTTGTTTTTCTCAAGATGCGTTTTCAAAAGCTCCCATCTGTATGTAGATGCTGAGAGAAAGTTGTAAAGTTCTTGTACAAAAGAAAAAAATATTAATACTTCTGTACAACACTTGGCAGCTGTAGAACCTACAAGGTTAAGCGAGTGTGCAGCACATGGCACATAGTCTGCAAATTTATTCTGCCCCTTAATCCTGGCTTGAAGTCCTTTGTAGGGGCCTGAAATATTAGATGCATTGTCGTAGCTTTGCCCCCATGCAGTTTTTAATTTCTAAGCCCAATTCTGTCAGACATTTCAATAAAGCTTCTTCTAGTTGGTCAGATGAATGACGAACACGTGGTAGGAGCTTAAATAAACGTTCTTTAGGTTCTGCTTCCATCAAAGATATATATCGAAGCACTACTGATAATTGATCCGTGTGAGAGCAGTCTGGAGTCGAATCGACAATGAGAGAGTAGTACTTGGCATCCTTTACTTCTTGTGAAATTGTTTCTAGAACACAACTTGCCATAATGTGAATAAATTCGTCACGGGATTGAGCTGATAAGTAAGACACATGACCTGAACCTTTATTAGCATATTTTGAAAGATGCTGTGAAAGGAAAGGATCATATTCACTAATCAATTCCAAACATCCCAGATAAAGGCCATTTGAGGTAGACTCAATACGTTCATTGTCTCCCTGAAAAGGCAAGCCTCGTGATGAAAGACATCTTACAACAGAAACTATTCTTCATAACACATTTTGCCAGTATGTTACTTCTTCTACATACTGATTTGATAGCAAAGTTTTTATTTTGATGGATTTTTTCGCCTTGTTATGTAAGTAAGAATATTATATCTGTGATTAGGCGACTGCTCGTGTTGTTTGATCAACTCGCTGCCATGTTTCCAATCGTTAAACCCGGAAGAAAATTGTGTTTTGTTAATATTTTGTTGAAATAAGCAACAAGGAACACAAAATAGCTTGCCTGTAGACTGGGAGTACAGCAGTCACTTCCTTATGAAGGTTTCCCCATTTAGGAGCAATTTAAACAAATTAGTTGATAAAGTGCGCTTTACTTCATTTTTGTAAATGCGCTCAGACCCTCAAAAATCTGTATTTGTCTTGTTCAGGAGAATTTTCTAAAATATGATCAACAACAACAGATAAATCCACTTTCCAAGTAGCAGGATCTTGTAGAATAAATGTTTTAGGTAGTTGGCCTAGCGTTTGGGAGCTGCTTTTAGATAAATCTGGCTGTTGTCCATTCAAGATATCAGTTACTGGACTAATAGGCTCGGTATTAACATCTGCATCTGCGGTATTATTCAACAAAGGTGTAATTGATTTATTTGAGCCTACAGCATCGTGGTCACTTAGGTCTTCCTTGTCGTAACTTGAATGATTGGTTAGGTCTACTTGTTTTTTATTGGTAGATGATGGTTCGTCTTCATCTAAAAAGTCAGTGTCTGTGGCTGTACATTTGTACTCGGCTGAGTTGTAGGGGTGAAAAATAACCCAATTTTGAGAAACTTTTTAAAAAATGTGCCTCCTTGTTTTGTCTTTTGAAAACACGTTTCCTGTTGTCAGCACCACTTAGTTTTTTATTCATTTTGTGTTTTATCGAGACCAAAATATCTCAGCACCAACTATTAAACACTAAAACACAAACACAAAACACAACACAAACCAAGTTTGGTCGAGTTTACACTGTAGTACTGGAGTTAATATCACAAGTCATTAACAAAAGAAAACTGTCAAATCTGCTAATAGCAATATAGTGTGTCATGTATGAATGGATTTTAATTTTTACTGGCAAATAAGAAAATACGACTATACGGTACGTAAACAAAAACATACACTAATACTAAGTACAATCCAATTCATCGAACACGATCACATCGGTTGGCATCAGGGCCGGCCCCAGCGCTTCTTCCACCCTGTGCAGTATTTATGAGTGCCGTCCCCTCCCTATTTTAACTCTGAACACATTCACGCACACTAGACCTACTCTAAAGATACGGGGATTGCCTTCAAATGACGACTAGGAATGTATGCATTGTTGTGTTTATCAAATAACTAGAACTTTTTCGCGTTTGCGGAAGTGGCGAAAGCATGCGGCTATATAGCTTTATCTGAAATGGAAGGTGATTTCCTTTGTCTCCAACGCCAGACATATCAGCCTAGACGAAAAAATAAATTCGTCGGTGTGATTTACAAAGACTACACTAGGGAAACAACAAACTATAATGAAGATGAACGTTTGACAGTTTTTATCTGTGATGAAATAACTGAAATTATACATAATTATACATATTTCACTACTGGAGAACACATTTTTTTTGCACAACGAAGTAAACGCGATAACATTGAAAGCGCATACTGAAAGGAAACATGAAAGAGGAAATGACTGTATTCTTTTTTTTTTACTGCAGTGTAAACAAGTTTGTTGTCAGTAAGAGTTGCAATTTACTGATATTGAGTAACGATATCAGGCGACATCCGCCGCTGATCGTTTATCAAAAGGCTATACGTCAAACATAAGCAAAAGGCTATAAGGCAAACATCACACACACCACACACACACACACACACACACACACACACATACACACACACAGAGGAAACTATGTGTAATATAATATTATTCATTACATATTCCTTAGCACGTGCCCGCGTGCATTCGAACGTAGTTCCCTTCATTCCTAGAATTTTAACAATAACACTCAACTGTCTACTGTCTTAGACTTAACGCGTATTGTTTTTCGTTCCTTGGCGCCCCCTTGGACCAGGCGCCCTGGGCATTTGCCCAGTCAGCCCATTTAAAGCCCGGGGTCTGCTTGTGTGGTGAGTATACAACCACAAAGTTTTGCGCTGACAAGGTCGTTGTCTCCCCATACTGCTACAAACTGAAAGCATTATTACGCGTTAAATCTGTGCTCCATAATCCCGTAGTAGTACGGAACGGTCAGTCGCGGTCCGGATTTTTTAGTTCCTGTAAGTGGGGTACATACGCAATCGATCAAGTCATTATGGACCGCCGTTAAACGTCGCAACAGGCATGAATGCGGAAAACTAACCAAATTCAGCTTTATTCATACCTCTGTTATATAACAAATAGAGATATCGCTACAAAGATAATTATTTATTTTCCAAAAAATGTGGACAGAGTCGTGCATACTAACCGTGTAAATAGTTATTAAATGTGTATTAAAAGAGTGTTAGGTTTTAGTATAAATGGTTAGCTTTATACATACTAATTTTGTGCTGTGTATAATCTACAGATGTTAATTGAACTGAAGCTAACTCACTTAAAATACGTTGCAAGAACTCCCTTATCCGGGTCAATTGGGGCCAATGTGGATGATATAAAATACTGATATGAGAATTACAAAAATAGGGAAGGCCCAAAGAAATGAGAAAGCACTATGCTGTACATTATTTGCATACATCACAAAAAAAGATACACTAAAAAATAAATTTTTATAATACCTGTATGTATCATCAGTGGCGTAGCTAGGCTTAATGGTGCCCGGTGCAAGGAGATCGTCGGTCGCCTCTCCTTTACAATTAAGAGGGGACAAAAGAGCAAAAATGATGGCCAATCCAGTGAACAAAGTACAGTACTTAATAAATACAAATGTGTAGATTTGTGTAAGAAAACACGTCCAGCAAACGTCTTAAGAATATTTGTTAAGTCAAAATTAAGAAATTACATATTATAATATTACTGGTAGATAGTTTGTATACATTTATTAGTAACAAATGTAGACTGTAAAATGTAGTAAATAAAAAAAATTTTAACATAAAAATGTTCTAATAAACATGCAAATTCATTGTAGGTCTAAAGCGCATCGTCAAAACAATATCCTAAAGCATCATAAAGTTAAACAAAAAACTACACTAAAAATAATAAACTTAATAAATTACAATTACATGTAGCCATCATTAATTAGTAACCTAATGCGAAGCACAATAGGCCTACATAGACTTATACCAAGCAACAGCGGCGCTCACATTACAGGCCTACTTAGTACTTAAATAAACCATTATAACGTGATTGAACACATTTGTTATAAATTATAAAGTACTCAAGTAAATATTATAAAAAGTAATATACTGTAGTAGTTATCAAAAAGAAACTTATGTGAACTGTACAAACGTTACATATTGTGTTGCATTATATATAGGTTGCGATGTTCTGGATGCGCGTTTAATTGATGTTCTGTACAAATTATGTCATGTGACTTCTAAACTAAATGAAGTATGGTAAAAAATGTATACAGCTCCCCTCTGTCTGTGTACCTCTGTCTCACTTTCTTGCTCTCTCTCTCTCTTTCTCTCTCTCTCACCCCCTCTCACTCCCTCTCTCTCTCTCTCTCTCTCCTTATTCGTGCTATTTCTTTCCCTTATTTTTATTAAAGAAAGAGCCAAGGAGGTTATGTACATTTACACCTGCCGGACACCTCTAAGGGTGCCTCTGTAAGAAACAATAAAATTTCTCAAGTGTTCATGAAATATGAAGGACACTGGAACATGGTAAATGTATAGTAATGTTTATTTGGCTGAGACAAGATAAACGCGAAACATGATGACATTTCTGGTGGGAAGAATGTTTCCTACGGACTGAGGCGGGAATGGATAATGCATTTTGCAAACTGGCGTCTACGTCACACACGTCCATCTTTTCTACAAACATTGTGCACAGTTTAATCTGAGTTGTGGTATCGCGAACTCAGAAATGGTTATTATACGTCAGCCACTACTATGTACAGTGATATGTGTTGTGTCTATTCGGCGTTAACACCACAGGTCTCCAGCACAGAGACAAGATTTCTCATTCACCAGAATCCCGCCAACACGAGTACCTACTCAAGGTCAAATAACATTCTTAATGTTTTAATGACAGAAGTGTATGTTTAAAAAAAAAAACTACTGTTTTGGCTGACACATGTATACACATCTCTGTCTGAACTCGCAACCTCTTATTTATCAGCTGGCTGTCTTTACATTTCCACCAAACATGTTCCAGAAAATCATATTAAAATAATATGAATATTTTATAGTAAAAACATAATAAAAATAAAAATAACAAATAATAATAATAACAATTTGTAAGCTTAAACATTCATAACGTAAAAGAGTTTTTCAACGTTCCTTTCTCCCCCTCCTCCTAAGACACACGCACGCTCTCTCTCTCTCTCTCTCTCACACACACACACACACACAAATAAAATATGTATTAGACTACATTATTGTCTGATGTCCAATGTCCAATCATCTATCGCAGTGGTCTCAAGGCCCCTTTCAGTTCAGAGTCTATACTCTCTCCCTGCAGCTACTTCTTCGACTGCCTGGTATTCTTCCTTCCTTGTGTTTCTACTCTAACATGTGTTTTAGAAATCTCTGCTCATTTGTTGTACATGTCCAGAGTAGATTAGCAGTTTATTATCTGATCTGTCTACAGTCGTTACTTTGTCTTATATTTCTTTATTATCTACCACTACATCATTGTTGGCCTTCTCATTCTGCGGATAAATGAAATTCTTCTTCGCTTGCATCTGGAAGTACTATGTCATCAGCATATTATAGATTACAAACCTTCTTACTTAACATGACACTTAACTTCTTACAGAATATGACATACGTATTGGTTTGTAATGAAAACGAAGACTTTCAACTTCGTTACTCACAATCCTGGCAGCTTTCTGGCTAATAATCCTTATGCACTACATGGCCGAGATTATCGAACATGAAGGAGCAGACTATGTAAAATGACTCTTGGGTACCAGGATCTGATGGCGATCGTACAGTACGCAAATCTGGAAAACTGGACAGGTTTTTAACCATGACCTGCAATCCGAAATGGACAGATATAACTTCTTAACTTGGTGAAAATGAAAAATCTGCCGATCATCGTGATAGGTTTCTGGAGTGTTTGTTGTAAACTCAACTAGTGATAAAAATGATTTACTAAAAAATCGCTCTTTGTGAGCAGTTGTTATCCTACACATATGTATTGTTGAATCCCTGAAACGTGATTAATACACTACCTCATGCTTATCCTAAGTTTTGTGCGGAGAAATACCTGACCCAGTCAGTTTTCCAAGGATTCATAAAATTGTTATCTCGAATGATACATGGATCTTGTAGAGCTCATAATGCTAATGTTCCTTGCATGATTGATGGAATATGTACACACAATAACCGAGCAACTTTTTACGTTAAACTATTGAAAATAACAATGGTTGTCCGAAGTACCGGAGACGAGATGACGGAATTGTTGAACTACAAGGAATATATCATTTGATAATCGTGATTTGTTGTCCACAATCTCTTCCTAATTCTACAGTACAATGCTCACATCAATATTGAAAACCGATAAATACATGTATAAATAGGCTTACCATACGTCCCCGTTTGACTGGGATTGTCCCGGTTTGACAACCTGATCCTGGGGTCCCCGCCAGTTTGTCAATTGTCCCGGTTTGAAAAGTTATTCCATATAAAAAAATTGAATTACCGCATAATAAATGGAATGGTCCGCTGGCTTCAGTGTTGCCAATTTGACTTTTTTGTGGCAACATGTAGATGTAGCCTAATAATTTGTCATCATCGTGGCCGTGACTTAACAGTTAAAGACTCTTCCACAAATTCAATTGGTAACTATGACTGGCATCGTTTGAATTATAATGAACATTTTGTTGGTTGTATTTAGTGTTAGCTTGATGCCGTGATTACCATAATGTGATAGCGCTCACTGCTAGATTGTGTCTAAAGTATGACATAAATACAGTGGAACTTGGTTATTACGGCATCGGCTGTTACGTCAACTTGGGTGTAGCGTTATTTTGTCATAAGTCCGGTCAAACTGATATCTTTAATATTATAAAAATTCCCGGTTTTAACGTCACTAAATATTGTACTACTCTGTTATAGTGTCAAAAATTTCTCAGATATTTTACTCTAAATTTCATATAAACGTATATATGTGCGCGCGCTACGCCCATGGCTACAGACATACATTGTATGCAAGCGATGAGCACTGTAACAGGACCACCGGCGCCAGCCAGTGTCTGGCAACTGACATGTCTCCCCACCACTCTCACCGGGTCAGTAGCACTGCGCGTCTCGAGGCTATTGTTCACGCCAAGCTGTTACAGTACTTACTGTACAGTATTGTTTACACGTAGTCTCGTCTCTGTTTTTGGCTGTTATTGTTTTTGTATCTGCTCGTACTGTGACAGTTTCTTTTGTGTGTTTTATAACTTAAGTTTCGGTAGCCACTGTTTATAAAATTTTATACAGTAATCATGGCAAGTTCTAGTACAAAAAGAAAGGTTCTATCTATTCAAGAGAAAGTACGTGTAATTAGATCATATGAAAGCGGACATAAAATAGCTGATGTATGCCATGAGTTTGGTTTAGTGAATTCTACTGTAGGTTCAATTTTAAAAAACAAGGACAAAATTCTAAAAAAATTTGAGGAAGATGGAGAAAAAATTAAAAAAATTAGGAAATGTGAACATGGTGATGTGGATGCAGCATTATTGAAATGGTTCAAACAGTGTCGATGTTCAGATATTCCTGTGAGTGGACCAATTCTGAAAGAGAAAGCTACAGAATTCGGAAAATTGTTTGGTATTGATTTTATGTGCTCCAACGGATGGCTAGATTGATTTAAGGCCCGACACTCGATTTCCTTTGCAAAAATTTGTGGTGAGGCAAAATACGTAGATCTGAACGTTACAGGCGATTGGGTGCGTAACACTTGGCCAGAAATTAGACGATCATATAAGATGAAGAAATCTTTAATGGAGATGAAGCCGGAATTTTTTATAAATTAACTCCAGATAAGACTTTCAAATTTAAAAATGAAAAGTGCGTTGGTGGGAAGCTCTCTAAACAAGAGAGTTACAGCACAAAGAGTTACAGTTTTTGTTTGTGCGAACATGACGGGAACCGAAAAAAGGAAACTTTTAGTTATCGGGAAAAGTTGGCATCCTAGATGTTTTAAAAACATCAAAAAACTTCCTGTAAGTTACACTGCCAACAAAAAAGCGTGGATGACTTCTAGTATTTTTGAAGATGAACTAAGAAAGTGGGATAAAGAACTGTCATCGAAAAACAGAAAAATTCTACTTCTAGTTGACAACTGTGCAGCCCATCCAAAATTAAATTTGACAAACATTAATCTGGTCTTCTTACCGGCCAACTGTACGAGTGTCCTGCAACCTATGGACCAAGGCGTCATTAGAAGCCTAAAGTGTCACTACCACAAGCAACTTTAAAAAAAAATTATTTTCTGTATGGACACGGCGCAACCTGCCACAATTTCACTCTTAGATGCAATATAATTCCTAGACGACTCTTGGAAGAGTGTAACACAGAAGACGATAGCAAAATGCTTTAGTAAAGCACAACTCGTACATGAAAATTTACCCAATGATGACGAAGACGACGACTTGCCACTCTCGGAGTGGATTAAGAAATTCGACATAAATGAATTTGGAAATGAACTTGATTCCTATGCATCAGTGGATGACCAAGTAGAAACATTCCAAGTGTTGAGTGACACAGAAATTATCGCGGAAGTAAAAAACATAGAAGCAGAAAATAGTGTTGAAGAAGGTGCTGAGCAAGAGGAGGATGCCGACATCGTTTGTCCGACAGTACAGGAAGCAATGAGAGCCGCCGAAACTCTTTCACAATTTTACTGCTTTAGAGAGACGTCTGACGACACGTTCAATGCAGCGCAGCATCTCCACAGCACAACAGAAAGAATTTATTTTTCAGAAAGGAGCGTTCAAAAGAAAATTACGGATTACTTTCGACAGTAAGCCTAAATGTTAGTTACATGTAGACTTACTTTCTTTTTGATCTTTTAAAATATTCTTCATGCTGTTTGTATAAATGAAATGCAGTTTGTAAACTTTAGAATAAATATCACGAATAATGTTAATAATGCAAAGATCTTTTTTTTTATTTCTCCTTCCTTACTAGTGATTAAAAAGGGTCTTTTATAACGACTCTTTTATAACGTCACTCGGACATAACGTCATTATTTTTTGGTCCCTTCAATGACGTTATAACCAAGTTCCACTGTAGTTCCAAGAGTGTGTCATTTCAAGAACATCAAGATGCCGAAAAGGGACAGCACATTTACTGATGCTTTAAAGCAAGATTATCCATTTTTGAAAAAAGTGTGTGGTTATGAGGACAGTGTAAAGTGTGAACATTGTTTGTCTGAATTTTCAGTTTCTCATGGCAGGCGTTCAGACATAAAAGAACATTTGAAAAGTACAAAGCATAAAGCTAGTTTAACTGCAATTGCTGGTTCCTCAACAATTTTGTCATTTTTTAAAAGTGCCGATCCCGTCGACAAAGATATTTTAATTGCTGCTAAGGAAGCTACTTTGCTTTCCACACTGCTGCTCACGATTTAAGTTTCAAAACTGCAGATTGTTCTTCAAAATTAATATCTAAGTTCTTTGAACCTAAGTTTGGTCTCGCCCGAACGAAATGTGAGGCTATCATTATAAACATGATTGCACCAATGGCAGTTAAAGAACTCAATGACGATTTGAGTACATCAAATTTTGTGACACTAACAATCGATGCTTCTAACAGAAAAGCAATTAAGATTGTCCCCTGTAATGTGCGGTACTTTGTGCCAGAACAAGGAGTGAAAGTTAAGCTTCTAGAACTTCAGTCAGTTTCTGGTGAAACTTCCGAGATATTGGCAAACTATTTAGTATCAGTTATAAAGAAAAATGACTTAGTACAGAAAGTCGTTGGATTTTGTGGTGATAATTGCAACACAAATTTTGGAGGCGTAAAACGCAAAGGAGTAAATAATGTTTATGTTCGACCGAAGAAAGAATTGGCAAAAAATATTGTGGGTATTGGTTGTGGTGCTCATATAGTCCACAACTGCCTGGAAACTGCAGTAGATGTGCTACCTATTGAAGTAGAAGCTCTTGTAGTAAAAATATACAAATATTTCTACATTTATACTGTACACATTGAGTACAAAAACGTTCTACAACATGGTACCACCCGGTTCCTTTCCCTGCTTACAGCTATTGAGAGATTACTTCTCATGTATAAAGGACTTAAGTCTTACTTTTTATCCCAAGAACAGTGCCCGAAAATGATAAAAGAGTTCTTTGAGAGTGATAGTGGAGAAATGTATTTGTGGTTTGTTCGTGGACAGCTTACCTTGTTTAATAAAACAATCTTGGCTATGGAGAAAACTGTAGCTAGTGCAACCGATATTGTGATTGAACTGGAAAATCTGAAACACAATCTTCAAGAAAGGCGCGACAATAAATTTGTACCACAAGAAGCTAAGAAACTATTGAAGAAACTTGAGGACGAGGATTGTGGTATCAATTCTGTTAATATAATAAGAGAGTTTACAGATTTTTATGACCGATGTTTCTTCTATATTGAGCTGTGGGAAAATAGTTTTGGTGGAGCAGAATCATTTACGTGGATAAACAACAATGCCATTACATGGCCCGAAATTGAGATAGCTGGTGAAAAAATCAACGAAACGCTTGGAAAACCAGCCATAATAATGGATGAACTGTTTGATGAAGTGGTGGTTGCCAAAGCATTTTGGTCTTTGTTCGAGAATAAAACTCGGTACTTTTTTGCTGAAATGGATTTATTGTAAACACACTAAATTTGAAGATACATGGATTTTACAATCTGAATTTTACTGTACTCTTGTGTCTGTCTCGGTTCACGGCCAACTCGTAACTAACTGCTAACTAACTCGACACCACACCACCAGTTCCTGTCCTGCAGAGCGCAGCACACACTTGGAAGACGCCGCACAGTTGAAGAATGCTGAACATCCCGCCCGCCTTGAAAGTATGTGGCCTTTCAATTTGTGTTTTCGATGGAAAAAGTCATCACCCGCTGCAGGAGTCCATGTGAGGTTTGCACTGTGGCGACACGAGGAACTCCATCTTGACCAGCATGCAGCTCTCTAATACGTCCCAGGTTCCACATGAGGGGTGGTCTGAACTCCTCCTTGATGAGGACCAAGGATCCCACTTGTATTGGTGTTGCGGAAGAAGTCCATTTCGTGCACTGTTGCAGTGTAGACAGGTACTCTGTGGACCATCGTTTCCCGAAGAATTGCATCAGTTGTTGAACTTGTTGCCAGCGGTTAATTCGGTTGATTGGGGTTACAGATAAGTCAGGTTCAGGGAAGGAAGTAATTGGGGAACCAATTAGAAAATGCCCTGGGGTTAACGGCTGAAGATCGTTGGGATCGGAAGAAAGTGAGGTAAGGGGGCGTGAATTGACACAGGTTTCAATCTGACATAACAACGTGTTCAATTCTTCGAATGTTAATTGGATATTCCCAACAACTCGCTTTATGTGATGTTTTACAGTTTTGACGTCTGCCTCCCACAAGCCACCAAAATGTGGTGAATTTGCTGGAATGAAGTGCCAATTTATATTTTCTTCTGCTAAGGATTGTGTTAAGTACTCCTTATTTTCCCTTATGAATTTCCTTAATTCTTGTAATTCATTTCTTGCTCCTACAAAATTTGTTGCATTGTCGCTGTATATGTTAGTGACCCTTCCTCGTCTGGACATAAAGCGTCTTAACGCAGCTAGAAAGGCTGATGTTGTGAGACTTGCAACGATTTCAATGTGGATACTCTTGGTGGCCATGCAGATAAAAAGTGCAATGTAAGCCTTGTATGGAGCTGATTTTCGTTGCATAAGTCGTTTGATAAATATTGGGCCACAATAATCAATACCACAGTTTATGAATGGTCGGTCAGGAATAACACGGCATGCCGGTAAGTTTCCCACTGGTTGAAATATGACATTTGCATGGGCGTATCCAGCTCAAAACGGAAGGGGGGCAGTTTTCGAAAATCAACCTCTTTGATGGCGGGGGGGAGGGTCCATAGTGCCATACTATATAATAAACAATACATAGTAAACAATAACATAAGGAAGAATAACATTTATTAAAAAAAATTGTTTAAACAATAGTTTTTAAGGATTAGTTACAAATTTTCTAACTACAGCTCCTTGTTCCTTTTTTGCGAAAACTCGACGATGAATGCTTAGCATGGCTAAGCATTTAACTTATTTTTACCAATACTTATTCTTAACCATGTTTTAATAAACAATAATAAAAGGAAGAACACCATTTATTAAAAGAAATTAATTCTTGAACAATAGCTTGCGAGGATTAGTTGCAAATTTTCGAATTACTGCTTCCATTAATCGCTCCTTGTTTACTAAAACCCATTCACGGTGAATGCTTACCACGGCTAATCCATTTAATATATTTTCACCAATAGTACTTCTTAACCATGTTTTAATTCGGCGAAGAGAACTGAATGAACGCTCTATACTGCTTGTTGTGCAGGGCTGTGAGAGCAATATCAGTAGCGCCTTTCTAATGGCCGGGAAAAACAATTCGCTCTTTTTTAAAACTTCAGTGATGTCTGATGCTTCTTGTACCTCATTCCACATTTTAAACCACAATTCCCTTTCCCCCGTTGATGCCTTCCAAATTGTGAAATGTTGCACAAGATGCAGTACTTTCTTTCCATTCCTCCAATGAAGCATCTCTCATGTTACTCGGATGGAAATGTGTCAATGAAAATGCAAGCGATTTGTCTGAAGAAAATCTAACTTCTAAAGATGATATGATGGAATCCAAGTAAGGAATTATTAGAGACCTTCTCCAAAATTCGGATAGATTTTCAGCAAGAGGATTACTTCTATGCTTTTGTCGGCCAGAAACACGAGTGGCGGTTATATCAATATTCAAATGCTTTGCAATGTCATATGTTTCTTTCAAAACGTCATCTGTGATGCTCTCTGCATCTTTCCGATGATCTCTTAGCATGTCGAGAATAGTTTGAATGTGCTGGTTGGCTTTGACTATGTCAAGTGTCTTCAATTGAAGTGTATTTGCTATGGGTTGCAGTATAGCGGAATACTTTGCAATTAATGCTACTGAGACAATAAATGAAGATCTGCACGCCGATGCATGCATTTGATATGCTTTATTTCTGGTTGCTACATTTCGCTCTTCAGCTAATATCTCTAATGCTTCAACAATATTGACGAAGTTATCCTTAAAAACATGAATGCTCTTGTACTTTTCTGACCATCTAGTCTCACACAATTTAGGAATGTTTGCAATAAGCTTGCGTCGTAAAACGGACTCGCGAAAAAATGTGATTATCTCCTTGATAGTTCCAACGCAGTTTCGAATTTCTGGGATAAGGTTTAAGTCGTTCATGACCAGGTTTAGCTTGTGCGAGGAGCAATGGAAGTATAAGGCTTTTTTGTACTTTTGCCTCAAGATTGCCTGCACACCCCCTTCTTTGCCAGACACGGTGGAACATCCGTCGAAACCTAATCCCACACACTTATCAGGGTCTAGATTTAAGTTTGTAACTAAATCATCAATAGCTTTGGCAATACTTCTGGCATCAAGTCCTTCAATCTCTACAAAGCCTAAAAATTCCTCTTTGATTTCATTGGCCTTTTCATCAAAGAAACGTAATCCAATAGACAGCTGTTCTTTTCCAGAAATATCTGCGGTTTCATCAGCTAGAATGCTGTAAGCGCAAGCTTCTTTAACCCTTGTGATGATTTGTTCCCTGATTATAGCATCACAGAGATCAATTATTTCATTTTGAATCGGTATGACGCGTTTTTTGGTCCATGCCTTTATAAAAAATTTAGTAAGATTACCAAGAGGTATTAATAGGTTAACTAGGTGAAATATGGTACACATAGTAACTGACCGAAAGCACGTTGGAGAATAATTTATACTAAGCTTCTTTTAACTATTGTATTTGCATAAGCTAAAAGTAAGCTAAAGTATAATTGTATAATTTTTATAACATTTTTTTTAGAAAAATAATTTTAATTATATAAATATATGAGACTTTCAAAGCCATGCTTAATCATGTAAAATAAACGATGATGATTGCTAGAACATACTTAAAGTTGTTCCTTTGTGCAAAATTGGACAAAGTAAAGCACGCAATTTGCCTTTCTTCTTCAACAATAGCTTAACTTCTTCAACGTTTTAACCTCTACGTGATTGTTCGTTTCAGTTCTTATGTTTAAAAAAAAAACCAATAATGTAAGCTCACATTTGTTTTAATGATCACCTGAGATCATCTTATAACTAAGCAAATGAACAATGAACTGTTAAATAGAAAAAATAGTTTAAGTGGTTGCTTTAATTAATACTGCAACGCTTCTTCGTCATTCGCATATTAGGAATAATCATGAGTCAATATTTGACTCTGACTGTTGTATAGCTAGATATATCTCGTGTATAATAAAAAGCTGATAATTGTGGGTTTTGGAATGGAATAATTGGTAGGGCTAAACGTGCACTTACGGATTTTATTCTAGCAATTATTTGAGAGCAAGGATAGGTTACACTGTTATAAGCCCCAAAACCTCCCCTGGTTAGGCTCATGAGTGAAACTGACTACAGGAAGGTGGTTATTTTATTAATTGAAAAATATAACTCATGTTTTTATGTACTCATAATGATAAATCATACATTAGCGAGAAATGGGACTTTCCAGGACATTTAGGAGTTTCTGAGACGGTTGTGGCTTCTCTTTTACGTAAAACGTGACTATTCCGGAGCCATGTCCTGATTTGTCCACGACGAAATTCGGTTAAAAAACAAATTTTTCGCAAAACCACCGTTTAGGTTAGGTTAGGATAGTTTTAAAATACACATACCAGTGAAAAAAAAACTCGAAAAAGGGTGAAAAAGTACTTTGAGCGAAAATTATAGGGTTGAAAAAACAATGTCCAGGATAATACCGTTTCCGTTTTATACATTTAAATATATATGTAAATTGTAATATTGGTTATTTTGCCCACATGCCCAATTTTGCCTAAATAACACATACAAGTGTAGATAACCAAATAAAAGTCCTTACTTACCACAACATTTTCTAATATCCATTTATCTTTCAGTGTAGCCTATGGCTTCTTCCTGTAGTAAAAATTGTGGTAATTGACTTCTTAATGTCGTAAAAATTGTTACTTGCGAAAGTAACTTCGCCGCACTCACTCTAACGATAAGTACTGTAAGAGTTGTGTTCTAATAAGAAAAAGAGGTTGTAGTTCTTATCACTTCTCACTTCTCAGAGATGGCGTCATGGCGTGTAACAGTAAGAGTTGCAAGTTACATAAGCTAATCTTATGAGAAATCGTAAGGTTATAGTTCTTATAACTTCTCATAGATGACGCGAGTGTCTATTTCGTAATTAGTTTCTTTCATTTTGAAATATCAACAACCAGTCTGTTAATAAATTATTTACAAATTGGTTTTTTAAATTTTTTCCAGTTTGTTGTAAGGGGGGCAGCTGCCCTCCCTTGCCCCCCCCCCTGGATACGCCCATGGACATTTGGATTATTTCTTGAGCTGATTACACATTTCTTGATTATTCACTTGGTCAGTAGCTTGCCATTTATTGGCCAAAATTGTCTTCTCACTTGTGCTAGTAGTGCCTGTGGTCCTGAATGCATGGATATTACGTGTTCTCTTCTTATAATCAATTCTGTTATATAGTCCTTTTCAGGAAGTAAAATTGGATGTTTCTGATCATAGTGAATTTTTGCTTGCGTCAATCTACCGCCCACCCTGATAATTCCGTTTGAATCTACGAAGGGGGCTAGAGAACATATATTGCTTCGCTTCTTGATCTGGCCGGTGTAGTTGAGATCGTGGATTTCTTCACTAAAATACAATAATTGAATTTGTCTAATCAAGAATACCCTTGCGTTTTGAATTTCTTCTACCATGAGTGGACCACATTTTATGTTATTTGCAGGAGTCTTCAGATTGTGAATAAAACGTTTGCAATAGGCAGTTATACGCAGAAGTTTAGCCCAACATGAGTATTTTGTTTTCAATTCAAAGGTTGAATTTATGGACGTATGTGCGATGGTCGTCTTTCTCTCTTCTAGCTGTATGGACTTGCAGGTTGTAGAATTGGAGTCACACGATAAGCTGCTTGGCCAGCATTCTCTTTCTTCTGCTAACCATGCAGGTCCAGTCCACCACAAGGCACAGTTAATCAACTCCTTGGGGAACACACCTCGTGACAAAATATCCGCCGGGTTTTGTTGAGACTTAATATGATACCAAGTTCCATGTTTAGTTGCTGTCTGAATTTCAGAGACTCTATTAGCGACAAAGGTTTTCCATGTATTTGGAGGCGAAGCCAACCAATGGAGTAGTATTGTAGAGTCAGTCCAAAATGTGTATGAGTTAATGTTGCTTCCCAACGTATTTGAGATCTTCTTGGTAAGACGAGCTAATAGTACTGCTCCACAAAGTTCCAATCGAGGGAGAGAAATGTTTTTTATAGGGGCTACTCGTGATTTTGCGCACAAAAGATATGTTGAAGTTTTACCATTGACGTCTGTACATCGCAGATATATACAGGCACCAAAGCATCTCTCTGATGCATCGCAAAATCCATGAAATTCTATTGTGGAAACATCAAGAAGGGAGGTTACGCGACGACTGATGACTAATTTGTTTAACTCCTCAAGTTGTTTCTTGTATTGAGTCCAAGTGTTGTAAATATGTGTTGGAACCGTTTCATCCCATGATATTTCCAGCTGCCATAAAGTCTGCATTAGCACCTTAACCTTTACCAGCACTGGAGATATAAGACCTAATGGATCAAACAATCTGCATATTTCTGATAGTATTGACCTCTTTGTTACAGGACCAATTGCTATGTATGGTGTTGTAATGAAAAGTGTCTGTATCAGGTTCCCAGAGTCTTTTTTGTATCATGTCCACCTTGTATAGAGTATTCACTCTCTATGTTGTCTGAATCTATAAATTCTAATAACTGTGGATTATTAGAACACCATTTATGAAGCTCAAAACCACCTCGTTTAAGTAAAAGCAGTAATTCTCTCTGTAGTCGTTGTACTGTTTCCATGGAATTGCAACCAGTAAGAACATCATCTACGTAAAAATCATTCTTGATACATCTTGAAGCAAGAGGAAATTCCACTGACTCCAAGTCTGCTAGATAGTGAAGAGATTATATCGCAAGATACGGAGCAGCGGATGTGCCGTATGTGACAGTGTTCAATTTGTACATTTGAATAGGTTCATCTGAGTCCCTTCGCCAGACGATACGCTGGAAATCTCTGTGACTTGGATGCATTAGAACTTGTCGATACATTTGTTTAATATCGGCGCAAAAAAACATATCTGGGGAGGCGGAACGACAACAAAATATCAATTAGATCACGTTGTATGGTTGGACCCACCATCAATGCTTGGTTCAGAGATATTCCTGTTGACGTCCTTGAAGATGCGTCAAAAATGACTCGAATTTTTGTATTCAAACTTGAGTTCTTTATGACCGGGTGATGTGGCATGTAGTAGTGATCCTCAGGTTCACGCTCTTCTTCGATGAGTTCCATGTGATTAGATTTGTGATATTCATCCATAAAGGCAACATACGACTCTCTTAATGATGCATGGCTTGACAGTCGCTGTTCTAAGCTCTTGAGTCGGGTTTCAGCTTGTTCACGAGATGAACCAAGTTGACTGATTTCCTTTGAGAATGGCAATTGAACCATAATGCGCCCAGTATCGGTTCTGCTGACATGAGACATATAATGCTCTTCACATTCTTGTTCTTGTTTCGATAAAGGGTGTCGGTTTTCACAGTTTTCAACTTCCCAAAATGCTGACATAAGTTCTTCAAGATTTAAATTGTGACTGAAATTACAAACCGTTTGTTTTTTAATATGGTTGCTATTTTGATTGTTTGTTCTCCCACACACGATCCAACCTAACACTGTTTTTTGCAAGGTAGGTTGATTATCGTGTTTAATCTGTCCAATACACAACAGACTGAAGAAAATATCAGCTCCAAGTAATCCATCTACCTTGTGCGGTACGTGGAATTGTGGATCTGCAAGGTTAATGTTTTTAGGTATATGTAACAAATTACGATCTGTGTGGGCTGTTGGCAGTTCGTCTGTAATTCGTGGTATGACAGAGAATTCCAATTCTTGTTGGAAGCCATTATATCTTGACTTGATGACTGTACGAACAGTATGTCGTATTGCAGTAGTTTTTGTATTTATTCCAGTCACTAACATAGGGGACTTAAGACGTTTCAATCCTAATGATGTGGCCAGAGATTCAGTCATGAAATGTGACTGAGATCCTGAGTCAAGCGAAAGGCGACATGAGAAAACTGCTCCTTGAGAATCTTGTATGTTTACCACTGCTGTGGCTAGTAAAACATTGTCATTGGTATTGGAACAAATTGCAACCGTCGGCTTATTGAGCAACTCTGATTGCGAAGCTGAAGTTTGTGAAGTTGACTGAGGCGGTGATGAAGGTTTGGACATGGGTTGCTGAGAGTTCAAGTGCAACAAACTATTATGACGCTTGTTGCAGGTTTTACATGAATGAGTGTTTTCACAGGTTGCTGCCTTATGACCTGGTTTCAAACAATTGATACAGAGTTGAAGTTCTTTGACCTTAGTGATTCGATCACATGGATTCAACTTCAGGAAATGTTGACATTGAAATAGCTGGTGGAATTTACTGCACTAGCCATTTTTGTAAATTGGTGGATACAAATGCGGTCTGAAAATCTTGTGACGGTTTTCTTTGAGGTGTGGCATTAACTGGGCGTGATTTGAGCTTAGAATGCATTTTCTGACCCTCTTCGCAACCTTCCAAAATCTTGCTTCTGTTTTCCAAGAAGTTGATAGTTTCGGAATAAGTTGCCAGTTCCGTTGTGGATGTACTGGCTTCCCACGCATGCCTGGTTGATTGGTCGAATTTGTTTACAATAAGATATGTAATTACTGCATCCCACTGCTGAACTGGCTGTCCAAGAGATTTTAGTGCTCTCATATGCTTTTGAATATTGTCTGAAAAATGTCTAATGGAAGTGGCTGATTCTTTGTCTAAAACTGAAAGATTGAATAATGATTGCAAATGTTTGTATATGATTAATTTCTTGTTATCATATCTTGCCTTCAGCAAATCCCAGGCGACCTGATAATTGGCTGATGAGGCTTCCAATGAATGAATAATCTGGCTTGCGCCATTCCGTAATGTTGATTTTAAGTAATGAAAGCGTTGAACATCACTCAGTGAATTGTTGTCATGAATTAAGGCTCTAAATGAATCTTGGAAAGAAGGCCATTCGTCATATGAACCTCTGAATGTGGGGAGATTGATTTGAGGTAACTTAACTTGTGGTTCTGTGAGAGTTGAGTTGGTAATATGGCTGTTGTTAGATGATACTGGAGTCTGGATAGAAATGATCATGTCCTGAATCTTAGCACGTAAGTTAAAATATTTGTCTTCGAAATCTTCATTCTGAATTTCTGATGTATTTAAATCTTCTATCTGTATGTCTTCGATCTCTGTCTGTGTTGTATTAAATTCCTTCCAACACTCGTTTAGAATATCTAATCTAGTGGATAACAAATTGACAGATTGTTGGCTGGGATCAAAATTATTAATGAATGTGTTTATGCGAGTGAGTCTGCCCTTAGTTTGTCCACGGCGACATACTAATGTGTCGTGTTTGGCCCTTTGAATTGTTGCATCTGATTGTGATTCGTTATTCGTATTGACTTGTTAATTTCTTTAACTTTGTGTTAAAAACACGTATTATTTGTGAATTGTCGAGAAGTCTGTGTCACTTATCACGGTGTAATGAAATTAAGGATATTGAATGTTACAATACAATGAGTTGCGGGAGTGGTAATTACCAGATGCGTTGGCGATAAGAATACTTAGAAATGATAATGAGTGTACAGCAGTAACGTGAAACAAGGTGTGGTTGTGAAAGGTAATGAAAACAATGTTGGCCACTTATCTGTTGTTGAGTGATGAGTGCGCTGATGTGGTTCACTGCGATGCTAGATGGAGTGGCCTTGAGTTGCTGCACTGTAGATACAATGAGTACAGTAGTGAACAATAAAACTGCCACGTACTGTTGTCAACACTGAGTTGCACGACACTAAATTAACAACTGTGTTGCACTAATCACTCACGCAATCACGTCACGAAATCACGTCGGGGTCACCAAAATGTTCGAGAATAAAACTCTGTACTTTTTTGCTGAAATGGATTTATTATAAACACACTAAATTTGAAGATACATGGATTTTACAATCTGAATTTTACTGTACTCTTGTGTCTGTCTCGGTTCACAGCCAACTCGTAACTAACTGCTAACTAACTCGACACCACACCACCAGTTCCTGTCCTGCAGAGCGCAGCACACACTTGGAAGACGCCGCGCAGTTGAAGAATGCTGAACAGTCTTCAAACTGTGACAACTGGAAAACCAATAACTTGAACTGTCAAGATAAATGGGTTCAACTGTTCCGGCATTTCAAGAATTGAAATATTTCTGTGGATAATCTCAGCCATTTTGTTGAGTACATTTTCTGCCTGAAAGGCTCTTCTGCTCCTGTTGAAAGGGCATTTTCAATTAAGAAAATATATGGTCTGAAGAACGAGGTAAAATGGCGGAATCCACAGTGAAAGGTCTAATGATTTGTAAATTAAACATTGAACTTAGCTGTAGTGAATTTTATGACAAACTTAAGAATGACACACCGTTTCTAAAAAAGGTCCACACCAGTAACAAATATGAATGGTTTCAACCAGCTGATAAATAGGTTTTTGCAGTAAGAACATAAGGTAGTTTTGTTCCTCATATAGTAAAATATGTATCTATTTTGTAATTGTAATTCTATGTGATTGTGAATGCGTGAACCCACTTTTAGTATTCTGTAATATGTACCCACGTTGGCCTAATTGTGTAACTGAGGCGTAGAAAGCTTAAAGTTACATAATAATTAAGACTTGATATTTTCAAAATTGCATGACAAATTATTTTACAAGTGTCCCGGTTTGAGAAGAAAAAATTATGGTAAGCCTATGTATAAATAATGTGACTCAACATGTATGCAATTCGTAAGATGTCAGTGACGATCATTAACTGGATATGTTGTAACTATAACATACACGAATATGCCATACTTTAGCTCTCATCAGATATTCTGTGCCTTCATTCAAAATAAAAGCATGATCAGTCACATACAATCTTTGCTTAGCTGTGCTTGAAGATAGATATTATAATGTGTATTAGGGCAGGGGATGAGAATGCAATCCAAGGACCTGCAACAAAACGCACAACACTGATGAAATCATGGTTTGATTTTAATCAATGCGATCCCTGTGCTTGTCAATTCCTGTATAATGGCATTTCAGGACTTTACAGATTCACTGACAATAAATGGATTCCAGGAAATAGAGATGGTTGCAAAATGATAGGGAGAATGTACGCTGTCGCACCAAACGATCATAACAGATTTTATATACGTATGTTACTACTTCATATTAAAGGAGGAACATCATTAACATGTCCATGCGTCTACAGCAGTACATACGCAACTTATAGCCATACAAAGGAGCAGCTCTTGCACGTGGGTTACTTGAAATTGACACAGATTGGCACAAATGTTGGGAGGAAATGCAGAGCACATACTGTACATGTCGTGCCAACTTCGAGAGTTGTTCTCATTAATGTGCTACTTCTACAAACCAACATCACTGTTTCAAGTGTAAACGATTATCAAAATTAAATATCACTATAATATTGACGACTCGGAACACTAAGTTTTTTATAAGTAAAAACGTAAAGTTTTACCTTACAGATTAAACCGGCTTACACCTATAGAAGGCTTCATCAAAGGCTGTCATAAGTAGCGCTGTTCGTCTTGTTGGTGACGAGATAGTTTTTCGAAAGATCGAAGCTGTGTGTGTGTGGTGAGATGTGTTCGAATAATGCGTGCGATTTGAATTGTGTCTGTTCGTTTAGGATGTCGTTTTTATTTGTTTCTGTGTGTTTGTATATTTCTAATTGTTCTAAGAGTGTCTAGTTTTCGGCCTTTTGTGTGTACGTGTAGTATGTTCATGTTATTGTCGATGTTTTTATATGTGTGGTTTGCTTCAATGAGGTGGTTTGCGAAGGTAGATTCTGTAGTGGTGTGGAGTGCTTTTGTGTGTTCAATGTATCTCTGTTTGAAGCTACGTCCTGTCTGGCCTATGTAGAATTTATTGCAATTTGAACAATTTAGCTTATATACACCGGGTAGATCGAATTTGTTTTGTGCTTTGGGCATGGGTTTTGATAGTGTGTGTTCTGTTTTGTTAGTAGTTTTGTAAGCGATTCTGTATTCTGCTTTTTTGAATTTGTGGGCAATTTTTTCTGTTTGTTTGTTGATGTATGTTAGTGTTATGAATTTGTTGTTTTCTGTCTTTGTCTGTTGTTTGTTTTGTGTTTTGTGTAGGAGTTTACTGACTATTGTTCTGTCATAACCGTTAGATTCTGCTAGATATTGTATCATGTTTAGTTCGTCTTTGTAGTCTATTTCATCTAAGGGGATGTTGTTAAGTCTATGTATCATGGTTCTAAAAGCAGCTAGTTTGTGTTGTATTGGGTGATTGGAGGTGTTGTGTATTAGTGTGTCGGTTGTAGTTGGTTTTCTGTATATACTGAATTTGTGCCTGTGTTCTAGTTTTGTGATGGAGAGGTCTAAGAAGTTTATGGTATTGTTGTGTACGTATTCGGCAGTGAAGGTTATGTTTTTATGTATTTTGTTTATGTGCGTTAGTAACTGTTCACATTGTCTTTTGTTTCCCCTGTATAGTATTAGAATGTCATCAACGTATCTGTGCCAATATAGTATTTTATGTGAGTGTCTGTCATTGTTTGTGAGTATTTTTGTTTTTTCTAAGTGTTGGAGGAAGACTTCTGCTAGAATGCTGGATATGGGGGAGCCCATGGGTAGGCCATCGTTCTGTGTGTAGTATTTATTGTTATAAGTAAAGTAGTTTTGTTTTGTGATAATGTTCAGAGTTTCTGTTATTTCATTGATAAGTTCGTCTGGTGTGTTGTTCTGTTTGAGTTTGTTTTGTAGGATGGTGATTGTTTCAGAGATGGGGATGTTTGTGTACAGGTTTTTAATGTCAAAGGAGGCTAATGTGGCGTTATGGGGGATGTGTATGTCTTTTATTTTTGTTACTAGGTCAGTGTTGTTTTTTACTGCAATGTTGTTGTCTATTTGTGTGTGTTGTCTAATAATTTTGTCTAGATATTTTGCCAGTTTGTGTGCAGGGGCATTACGGTAGTTGATAATGGGGCGGATCGGAATGTCTTCTTTATGGATTTTGGGAAGCGCTTGGAGATTATCAAAACACTAATGTAGACGATACGCAGGCCCTTGAAGGAAATGCAGCATTGCAGGACATAGATTACATTCTAAGAAGTAATGGTTTGGAGTGCAGGAGCATCGGCCTGCCAATACCAAATAATCCAATGCTTATTAACCCTGTATCCAATGTGAATGAAGACGCCAGTCATGGTGCTAATATACATAGCAAATTAAATGAAAAACAGAAATTAGTTGTAAATAAAATTATGTGGGCCATAGCAGGCGAGACAATTGAGAAGTTGTTCTTCTTAGAAGCCGCAGCATATGTAGCATGTCCTACGTATTCGCAAATATTCTGAATATTGTTAGGGAACAAGCTCATTTAGCATTAGCAACAAAATGGACATGCAAACCTGCGCAATTCTTGGCTGCAGGAGTTATACTCCATTAGTTATTTGGTCTTCTTGTTCCAGTGTTGCCTTCTTCAGTTTCCTCCATTAAGGCTAAGTCAGGAAAAGCTACAGTTCCACACAAAGAGTCAGTTATTCTAACTGATGAAATGTCAACGATCTCTGCAGTAGCAGTATGGACACTTCATTTACTTCGAAACATAATGAAGTGTATTGTTCGGTGTATACTTCGAGACATCAATTATAAAGTATAGTTCAGATGGATGGAAAAGTGATACTTTTAGTGGAGACTTCAGACAGGTCTTAAGGTTAGTCCCAAAGGCGGGACAAACAAACAAAACTTTGACCTTTATAACCATACTCCATTTGACATAAAATATGTGTGCCAGTGCTAATGAACTACAATTTGTGGAGTGGAAACTTCGATTGGGGAACAGAACTTTTCCTGTGATGGAAACACAGCATGATGGAAATATTTTTAATATTGTAATAAATTTAATATATCAGATGAGTCTGTTGAGATTCTGATGTAATCACAGCCCCACTGTTTGGGCTAGCCAATTTGTAATAAAAATCAATAAATTGAGTCTGTATGTTCTTAATTGGTGTGTGGCTCTCGATGTCTTACTGGCCTGAAACACTTCCTTAAGTTTCCCCGTTGGTCGAGTTCCAATTGCAGCAAGACCTGTCAGATAGCGTAATGTTGATGAAGAAATATATGTTCAGCTTCACCAAAAGTTTCAAAACAAAAATTGTTGTTTTGAAGAAAATAAAAAAAAATGTGTTCAAAAAAAAAATATAATTAAAAAAAATTATAATTTTATTAATTAATTAATTATAATCAATTAATTAATAGAGTGCTGTGAAGTTTTAAAAGGTGTAACACTCTTCTGAAAAATTTTATTGAAGTTCTGGTATATTTTAAATAAACTACCACCACTCATAAGATTGTCTTCAAACCAATCGATACTTGTTTACCTTTTTATTTTTTAGGTTATCTTCACTTATAGGTGGTAAAGTCCTGGTAGATTATTAATTAGAATTATATTAGTGATAACTAGTAATATTTATGAAATAAAGAACTATTTAGTGTTGAAAAGTGTTAATGTTTTATTAGTTAATGGCAATATTGCCTCTTATCGATTATAATATCGATTCTCAGGATATCAAAAAAGTTACAAAGTATATTATATAAAATTCATACAGGGTTCTTTAAACAGCCAATTATTATCAAAGTCAGAGAAATCGGGCCAATATTTAAAAAGTATAACGTTACAACAAATTAATAATTATTACTAAATACAGACATTGAATAATAAATTTGAAAATAATATAATTGTTTTCACCAACAGCTGATATGATCACGGAGAAGGCATTGGGATTGTCAAAGAAAGATGGCTGCCGTCAAGCTGGTCCAAATGTTGCTCGATTCTGCTACGTTCCGAATAATGTATTTTCTGGCAGTATTCCTGTTCTGGTGTCTGCAAATCTCTTGTTAAATGTTGTGTAGTGCCTGGTGTAATGTTTCTGGGTTGTATTTTGTGTATCTGTGTAAATATAAGTTCAAACACTTTTCCCTATTCCGACACTAATATGTTTATTGTATTATACAGTTTTCTGGTGTTTTGTGGTGTTTTTCGGAGTAGATATGTATTGTTCAGTGTTATTTAGTGTTTTTTGATTGTTTTTGTCACAATGTAGATGTTCTGGAAGGATTTTATAAGTCACTCTCGATTTCACAAAAACGTACTATTCACTCCTCGACATTACAGTTTTATGTAAGGTTAGATTCGTCATAAAACGCTTATCATGTTAACCGTTCAAATACCAATAATCAACTACCTTATTTCCTCCAGTTTCAACTAAACTCTTAGCCAATATAATATTATTCTTAACATTGTTCAAATATATTTTCATATCCTGTGCATATATAATAATACACTATATGATTGCCTAAACTTTGGTTATTTATCAATTTTATTCACTAGATGTTATTTAAATTAATCTTTCAGTTCATTCGGCTTATTTTAAGATTAAATAATGCCGTTTTATAGTGTTTTCTGTCCAAAATTAGTAATTTTACTTTCATTTTGGTATTCTCTGAAAAGTCAAAACATCTCCAAAATTTACTTCCTGTTATAATGTAAATTCAGCCATTTTATCAGTTATATTTAATATTAATAATCTTATATTGTATTAAAAGGTTTATATTCCCTTATTTTCTTGTAATTAATTGAATTAGTTGTATTCTGAAACATTATTCTGAAATATATGACTCCCATGTCCAAATTTCTGAGTTTAGTCATTTTCATTTTTATTTATAATTCTGAATATAATTTATTAAAATCTTTCTAAATGGTATGTGCAATTATATGGCTTGATCTCAAGTTTATTTTGTCTAAACCCCTTTTGTTTATTTGCATTTAAATGATTAATTTCTCTGTTTTGATGAAGTTTGGTTTTCTTTCTCTGGCCTATGTTTTATAACAATTTTTCCTTACAAAATATTTTACAAACAATATATGATGTGTGATACCCTCTCTGACTTTTAAATATAGTCTTATTAACTAAACATTTTTCCAAATTACACAGTAACAATTAGTATTGGTTACAATACTAATAACAGTTAAACAAATAAAGAATATTTTTTTAAATAAATGGTTGTCTTCAACCTTCAAACATTTTCCAACAAAATCCTTATTTCTAACATGGAAATACGGTTTACAAAAAAGGTTTTTTACTAACTAAAATCTTAATTACTTCCTACTATTTACAAGTAGTAATTATTTTTATAGTTCTGATGTTAGTTGTATCAGACCCAAACAAATGGCCTTATATCTAACACATTTTTAAACATCTTATACTATATACATAAAAACCTTATATCTATATTCTTGTTGCTAACTATTATTATAAGTAAGATTCTACAGTTTTCATACCGTCTTTTACACATTGTCTTTGGGAAATTGTACCCTGTCATAAATAAATAAATAGCATAAATTGTTCAAAAAGTATTATGAAATCTGTTTTTATTTTTGCATATAAAACAAAATGTTATTTTAAACAGATTTATGTCTTATAAGTAACATATTCTCACAGTACACATTTCAAGTCATTGAAAATTGCATATTTCATTGTATTCAATGTTTGTGATTGCCAAGAATGAAACACAAGGTTTATGTTCTATAATACCCAAAACTATCACTGGTTCACTTTGCACTTTTATATTATGTTATTGCTAAATGGTCATATAGTCTTATTAACATAATAAATTGGTTAGTGTTTTACAATGGAGATTTGTTCCATGGGTACTATATTATTGTTTCATCTTAGTTCACAGGCAACTTTTACTTTATTCACTTCTCTCTCTTAAATTTATATACATGTGGTTTTCATTTCGTTATACTTTTATTGGTTAATGATTTATTTTGGGGTATTGGGATTTGGGTGTCTTTTATAAGAGCATGACATCTTCTTCAGGATACTGCCTTCTTCTTCTTTCATCAGTCTTCTTTTCTCCTGCCTTCTGGGACTGGTATCTTCTCCATCTTCTTCTTGATGCCATCAGGTTTCTTGGGATCTTCTCCATCTTCTTCTTGATTTTAGAAATACACCACCTGTATTGGTTGATCTTGGCTTATTTTAGGGTTTCTATTCTATTTATTCTTCCTCGTTGTGGGTTTGGTCATATTCTGTACTGGTTGGATATTCACTTTCTTACCTTCCTGGGTTATACCTTGAAAACCTTTGGTTATGAGACTGGTTTTGGATGACTCATCACTAGTAACTCCTTTTATTTGAACTTGTATTTTCTTTATAATAATGATTTCTTTCCACAGTTGCTATGAATTAATCTATTTATATTAAACTTAATGCTTTCTTCCAAATTTAAATATTATAACTTTATTATTCTAATGATCAATTGCCATTCAATATTATGCATACATCTGTCACGTTACAGATTGCTCTCCTCCAGAAGTAATTATTTCAGACATGTTTATGGATGAAATAATTTCTTATGATAATTTCATCATTTCTTATAATTCATTTTCTTCTCCATTTTTATATCGACTTTTTTATATTAGTTTTATTAATTTTATATATATGGTTACTTGTTTTAGTACTGATCCTTTTCGGATAGTTAGTGTCTTCTGAGATATATTATAATTGTAATACATTTTCTTTCTTTATCAACTTCGTGTTGCATCCTTGGGATATTAATTCCCTAACATTCCCTATCACGTGGGCTGGGGCAGATCAGAGGGGCACTGTACGCTATTTCTCTGCTGGCCATACACCACTTCTATAAATTGAGTACAGAGGCATATCCATCCCTGCTCAAAAAAAAACATAATGCTGCTGGAATTATCTTCAGTCAGTCATCGAATAAATAAATAAAAAGTAGTCTCATTTTCGACTTATAAAAATATCTTTGGATTCTTCACTTCGTAGTCTCTCAGATTATCTCACATTTTCTATCTTAATAAATCTTCATAATTATTATTATACTCATTATATATATATATTTCCAAAACTCTTAACTTGTCTGATATATTTATTTTAATTATGGTTGAAAACCGTTCTTTTAATAATTCTGGTTACTGTTTACAGTGTAACTCTCTTTCTTCTCCATCTGAATTCTCTTTATATTTTCTTCTGGTTACTCATGGTATTAGCATGGTCTTTATATATAGTCTTTCTTATTCATTATTTGAATGGTCTTAATATATTATATTTAATTTTTTAACTTTGTATCTTTACATTAGATATACAGGTTGTTATATTGATCATTTTCTTTAAACATTTTGGTTGTTTCCTTTCTCTTAGAAAGTTATTAATCCACCTTCGCATTTATTAACAACATTAATTCATTTATATTATATTTCATGTGGTATTTCTTCTCTTTACATTTCATATAGGTCTTATTATTATCACTTGTTCGAAATCATCTCCATCTGTTTGGTATGAGTTGTTCTTCTTTGCTCTTAATTAACTGTTTTCATTATCGTTTCATAGGTAATTAGTCTCTTTGCTTCCAAATTTTTTCCTCTCTTGCATATTACACTCTTTTGTGTTATTCTTCTCTACTCCTTCAAATGCTATTGTGAATATCTAGCATTTATTCTGGATTAAAATTAATTCTTCTTTTCTGAATTAATCACTTTATTTTCTTCTCAATTCAATTATAATTGGCACATAATTATTTTTTGGAACTTGGTTAGTTTTAATGTAAAATTCAAACTATTCTTTTTATTTAATTGAAAAATATTTCTCATAAATCCTTGTAATATGTTGATCTTATCTTGTTTCAAAATTCTGACGTTCTATCAACATTCATATTCTGTTTAATTCATTTATTCCCAGAATTGTTTCATTCAGAATTGTTTATAGTACTGTGATCTTACCATTATCTCTTAATGTTTTGGTATTTCTCCAAATTCAAATTCTTCTTAATTATTTACCATAAAATTTTCTCACAAACTTAGTTATAGTAAGTTGGTCTTACTTCATTTTTAAATTTTCTTGTATATTAAATTCAAAATTCTTTTCTTCTTAATTCTTCCAAAATGTTTTTCTCATAATTCAGTGGTAGTAAGCTGTGTTTACATAATTTTAAATTTTTAATATTAAGTTCAAAATTCAAAATTCTCTCTCTTTCTCTTTCTTCTATAAAGTTTTGTTCCAAATTATCATTTAAATTTTTTAAATTAGTTGAATTCAAAATACTCTCTCTTTCTCTTTCTTCCAAAAAGTTTTGTTCCAAATTATCAGGTTGTAAGTTGTTCTTACATATTTTAGAATTTTTTAAAATTAAATTCAAAATTCTCTCTCTGTCTCTTTCTTCTTTCTTCCATAAAGTTTTTTCTCAAATTATTATGTTGTAAGTTGCTCTTACATATTTTAGAATTTTTTTTTTTAATATTTAAATTAAAAATTCTCTCTCTGTCTCTTTCTTCTTTCTTCCATAGTGTTTTCTCAAATTATTAGGTTGTAAGTTGTGCTTACATATTTTAGAATTTTTTTTTTTTTAAATTAAGTTCAAAATTCCCAACTCATTCTTCATAATATTTCTTCATAGAAGCTTGATTGTACACTCCTTTGATTTTTCCTGAAACGATTTCCTTCAACTCATATGTATTGTTATGCTTATCATTTACCACAACATATGGTTATATATTGTACTCTACACTGGACCATATTATTTATATTTTTGCAAGTTGATCTTCTCTTCCAAAAGTTCAGTTCGTATGTCTTTCAGATAGTGGTTACTTATAATAGTGATGTTTTTATGCTGGTTTTCTTGTCGCCATACATCCTTTTCTAACCCAGGAAGTATAAGCAGTAACGGGTCATTGTTGTTGATTACTGCCTCCTCTCGTTTAAAGTATTTTGGTCATTGTTCATGTTATTATTGACCGAGGCATCGTTCGGGAAACTCTGGTTTGTTTCCTGACGTTCTGTACCCTGGGTGAGGTTTAACGCCCTGTTCTGTTGTCTGCCAAGATCCTCCAGGCTGGTACTTCGTCTTCCCTGTTCGTGTCTTGGGCCGTCTCGTTTCACACTCCTCCATCTTCGGTCGGCACCGTGGAAGCTGCTCCTCCTCAGTTGATAATATCTCCTGGGTCCGCGATCTTCTGCTCTTATAAAATTTACCCGAGGGCGCGACACTCGGTTATTATTATTGCTATTATTGTTATTACTACAATTATTATTATGGTAATTTCGGTTAGGTGGGTAAGGTCTGTCACCATTATTGTTGGGATATGGATTTCTCTGACTGTATGGGACATTATTATGTTGGTAAAAATTGTTTCTATTATTTGGATAAGGGTTGTTATTCCTCACGCCGTTAAAATTACCGTTAAACTGGTTATTACGCGGCTGGTTGTTAGGGCCGTCGTAATTACTGGGCTGGTTCCGGTTACTTGTATGGTTATTGCCGTTATTGGGGTAGGTAGTCGGCCTTGCTTCTGGTCTCTCATTTCTCTTCCTGCTCTGCCGATAATACTCCTCGTTCTCGTATCCCTCTAATAACTCGGTCATCGCCTGGATCGTCTTGATCTGGCTACCTCTCCGGGCCCTGATAATGTCCTCATCATAATGATACGATATCTTGTTCACTAAACATTCTTCTGGGATTGCCGGCTCGAGGTGTTTTGCCATGCACACCTTCCCCAAGAAATATGCCGTCATACTGCTACCTAATTGTGCCCTGTATCTTCCATTACAAATATTGTCACGGATCAAGTTCTGGGTGGTCTCAGACCAGTATTTTGTCTTAAACATTTTCCGGAACTGTTGGTAGTCGGGTATTTCACTCCGGTTGGCCATCCACCAATTATCAGTTATTTCTCGGAAAGACTCGTCTAATATCTCCCTGCTATGGCTCCATTGGGTAATTTTATGTTTGGCGAGATATTCTTCTACCCTAGCCAGGAACTCCATCGGCTTGCGTTTGTATTGCCGGAAGTTGAGCCACTCTCGGCTTTCGTTAACGGGCAATCCAGTGAAATGAGTCGGTCTGTTTCTTATCGCCTCCATCTCCTCTCAGCTTTGTCGCACCTG
The DNA here is from genome assembly GCA_034769895.1 of Magicicada septendecula. Lineage (NCBI taxonomy): Eukaryota > Metazoa > Arthropoda > Insecta > Hemiptera > Cicadidae > Magicicada > Magicicada septendecula. The sequence goes on along the minus strand of JAWRYS010001651.1, from coordinate 834,775 downwards.
ACCGGTGATACTGGCCATGGTCTCTTGTATATCATTACATCGTTCTGTGACTTGGTTGCGTACCTTTCCAAATTCTTCTTGATTTTCCTTCCTCTGTTCTTCTACCTTCCTACGACTATGTTCTTCAATATTTGTGAACTTGATGTTCACCACTTCTTTAAACTCATTCACCTCCTTTTCGGTCTGGTTGCACTTTCCATCAATCTCTCGAATCTGTCGATTGACCATTATATTTTCTTCTTCCATCTTCTTATTCATCGCTTTCTTGTTAACATTGATTTCCTTATTCAGTTCTTCTCGCAACAATTCCATTCTTTCGTCCAGTTTGTCCAAATTCTCCTGATTTACCTCTCTTAATTCTTCTCTCAAAATTTGATTGTCCTCTCTCAATTCTTCCAACTTCTCCCCCATCTTCTCTTCTAACTTCTTGTTATCTTCTTTCAACTCTTCCTTCAATTGTCGGTTGTTCTTCTCTATCTTCTTCCTGGTTTCATCGATTTTCTGATTGGTGTTCTCAATTTTATTCATCAATTCTTCTTTAGTCGCCTTGAATTCTTCCTTGAACGATTGGTTGTCTTCCTTCAATTCTTCCATGTTCTTGTTCATCCCAGTCAACTCTTCTTTTGTGGATTGATTATCCTCCTTCAATTCTTTTAACTTTTCTCCCATCCTCTCTTCCATCTTCTTGCTGTTTTCTTCCATCTTCTCTTCCATCTTCTTGCTGGTTTCTTCTATCTTCTTATTTGTTTCTTCCTTGCTGGATTTGATATCTTCTTTCAGAGACTGGTTATCATTTCCCATTTTCTTACTGTTTTCGTCTATCTTCTTGTTATTATCCTCCATCTTGGACTCTAGGTTCTTATTAGTATCTCCAATAGCATCCATTTTCTTACTCATTGATTTGTTTTCTTCTTTTGTGGATTCCATTTGCTTACTTAACTGTAAGAACATTTCCATTATCCTATCCATTTTACTCTCTTCCGTTACTTTGGATTTTTCTATATGTCTTTCCTGGACATTTACTTCCCCTGTTTGCGTGGGTATCTCCAGTTGTTCAGTTTGTTTGGACAACACCGGGGGTAATGACTCTTCCACCTCCACTGGCGTCGCCTCTTTATTGTCCATTTCAATTTCTAATTCTTTTTCGGCCTCCGCCGCCCGTTTCTTGGAAGTTGCACGTCGTTGCATTTTCCCTTGAAATTCTCTGGCTTTGTAGCTGTTGCCTCGCTCCAACTAGTGATTGTGCAGAATGTATTGGCCTTCCAATCGCTAATTAAAGCCCCTAAAGTTGTGCGCCAATTTGTAATAAAAATCAATAAATTGAGTCTGTATGTTCTTAATTGTTGTGTGGCTCTCGACGTCTTACTGGCCTGAAACACTTCCTTAAGTTTCCCCGTTGGTCGAGTTCCAATTGCAGCAAGACCTGTCAGATAGCGTAATGTTGATGAAGAAATATATGTTCAGCTTCACCAAAAGTTTCAAAACAAAAATTGTTGTTTTGAAGAAAATAAAAAAAAATGTGTTAAAAAAAAATATATAATTAAAAAAAATTATAATTTTATTAATTAATTAATTATAATCAATTAATTAATAGAGTGCTGTGAAGTTTTAAAAGGTGTAACACTCTTCTGAAAAATTTTATTGAAGTTCTGGTATATTTTAAATAAACTACCACCACTCATAAGATTGTCTTCAAACCAATCGATACTTGTTTACCTTTTTATTTTTTAGGTTATCTTCACTTATAGGTGGTAAAGTCCTGGTAGATTATTAATTAGAATTATATTAGTGATAACTAGTAATATTTATGAAATAAAGAACTATTTAGTGTTGAAAAGTGTTAATGTTTTATTAGTTAATGGCAATATTGCCTCTTATCGATTATAATATCGATTCTCAGGATATCAAAAAAGTTACAAAGTATATTATATAAAATTCATACAGGGTTCTTTAAACAGCCAATTATTATCAAAGTCAGAGAAATCGGGCCAATATTTAAAAAGTATAACGTTACAACAAATTAATAATTATTACTAAATACAGACATTGAATAATAAATTTGAAAATAATATAATTGTTTTCACCAACAGCTGATATGATCACGGAGAAGGCATTGGGATTGTCAAAGAAAGATGGCTGCCGTCAAGCTGGTCCAAATGTTGCTCGATTCTGCTACGTTCCGAATAATGTATTTTTTGGCAGTATTCCTGTTCTGGTGTCTGCAAATCTCTTGTTAAATGTTGTGTAGTGCCTGGTGTAATGTTTCTGGGTTGTATTTTGTGTATCTGTGTAAATATAAGTTCAAACACTTTTCCCTATTCCGACACTAATATGTTTATTGTATTATACAGTTTTCTGGTGTTTTGTGGTGTTTTTCGGAGTAGATATGTATTGTTCAGTGTTATTTAGTGTTTTTTGATTGTTTTTGTCACAATGTAGATGTTCTGGAAGGATTTTATAAGTCACTCTCGATTTCACAAAAACGTACTATTCACTCCTCGACATTACAGTTTTATGTAAGGTTAGATTCGTCATAAAACGCTTATCATGTTAACCGTTCAAATACCAATAATCAACTACCTTATTTCCTCCAGTTTCAACTAAACTCTTAGCCAATATAATATTATTCTTAACATTGTTCAAATATATTTTCATATCCTGTGCATATATAATAATACACTATATGATTGCCTAAACTTTGGTTATTTATCAATTTTATTCACTAGATGTTATTTAAATTAATCTTTCAGTTCATTCGGCTTATTTTAAGATTAAATAATGCCGTTTTATAGTGTTTTCTGTCCAAAATTAGTAATTTTACTTTCATTTTGGTATTCTCTGAAAAGTCAAAACATCTCCAAAATTTACTTCCTGTTATAATGTAAATTCAGCCATTTTATCAGTTATATTTAATATTAATAATCTTATATTGTATTAAAAGGTTTATATTCCCTTATTTTCTTGTAATTAATTGAATTAGTTGTATTCTGAAACATTATTCTGAAATATATGACTCCCATGTCCAAATTTCTGAGTTTAGTCATTTTCATTTTTATTTATAATTCTGAATATAATTTATTAAAATCTTTCTAAATGGTATGTGCAATTATATGGCTTGATCTCAAGTTTATTTTGTCTAAACCCCTTTTGTTTATTTGCATTTAAATGATTAATTTCTCTGTTTTGATGAAGTTTGGTTTTCTTTCTCTGGCCTATGTTTTATAACAATTTTTCCTTACAAAATATTTTACAAACAATATATGATGTGTGATACCCTCTCTGACTTTTAAATATAGTCTTATTAACTAAACATTTTTCCAAATTACACAGTAACAATTAGTATTGGTTACAATACTAATAACAGTTAAACAAATAAAGAATATTTTTTTAAATAAATGGTTGTCTTCAACCTTCAAACATTTTCCAACAAAATCCTTATTTCTAACATGGAAATACGGTTTACAAAAAAGGTTTTTTACTAACTAAAATCTTAATTACTTCCTACTATTTACAAGTAGTAATTATTTTTATAGTTCTGATGTTAGTTGTATCAGACCCAAACAAATGGCCTTATATCTAACACATTTTTAAACATCTTATACTATATACATAAAAACCTTATATCTATATTCTTGTTGCTAACTATTATTATAAGTAAGATTCTACAGTTTTCATACCGTCTTTTACACATTGTCTTTGGGAAATTGTACCCTGTCATAAATAAATAAATAGCATAAATTGTTCAAAAAGTATTATGAAATCTGTTTTTCTTTTTGCATATAAAACAAAATGTTATTTTAAACAGATTTATGTCTTATAAGTAACATATTCTCACAGTACACATTTCAAGTCATTGAAAATTGCATATTTCATTGTATTCAATGTTTGTGATTGCCAAGAATGAAACACAAGGTTTATGTTCTATAATACCCAAAACTATCACTGGTTCACTTTGCACTTTTATATTATGTTATTGCTAAATGGTCGTATAGTCTTATTAACATAATAAATTGGTTAGTGTTTTACAATGGAGATTTGTTCCATGGGTACTATATTATTGTTTCATCTTAGTTCACAGGCAACTTTTACTTTATTCACTTCTCTCTCTTAAATTTATATACATGTGGTTTTCATTTCGTTATACTTTTATTGGTTAATGATTTATTTTGGGGTATTGGGATTTGGGTGTCTTTTATAAGAGCATGACATCTTCTTCAGGATACTGCCTTCTTCTTCTTTCATCAGTCTTCTTTTCTCCTGCCTTCTGGGACTGGTATCTTCTCCATCTTCTTCTTGATGCCATCAGGTTTCTTGGGATCTTCTTCATCTTCTTCTTGATTTTAGAAATACACCACCTGTATTGGTTGATCTTGGCTTATTTTAGGGTTTCTATTCTATTTATTCTTCCTCGTTGTGGGTTTGGTCATATTCTGTACTGCTTGGATATTCACTTTCTTACCTTCCTGGGTTATACCTTGAAAACCTTTGGTTATGAGACTGGTTTTGGATGACTCATCACTAGTAACTCCTTTTATTTGAACTTGTATTTTCTTTATAATAATGATTTCTTTCCACAGTTGCTATGAATTAATCTATTTATATTAAACTTAATGCTTTCTTCCAAATTTAAATATTATAACTTTATTATTCTAATGATCAATTGCCATTCAATATTATGCATACATCTGTCACGTTACAATATTCCCAGCAAATTTATATGCAAGAAATATTCAGTTGCTAACCATATATTTGGCAAAATTAATTGGATGGAAATAATGCAAATAATTTCAAATAATAAGTTTATAAATAAAATAAAATAGTGTTTTTAGAAACTCAAACCCGAATTATTGAGTGTCCGTTAAACGACAACTGCAACCTGATCAACCAGAGCTGTGCTGTGTTTACATTCAGGGGATTTTGACAGAGTAGGCCTACTGCAGTGTAGACTTGATCTATGCCAAGATGGTGATACGGCATATACAAAGAACGTCGTATACACAGAAATACTTTTAAAGAACGACGCAACCACCTAGGCTACTTTTATCACCGACGGACTAACAGCGCAAAACTGGTGGGAATAAAGTTTGTTTCTGAGTTTATTGAAATATTAAATAAAAGGAATTCTTAATAAACTTGTGTCTCATTTCATTGAAATAACTTTAAACATTCTCAATAAATTGGCATTATTGCTCCACCAAACCACCAGTTAGTTACAAAATTTTACACTCTTCATCTGAAAATCGCATATAGCTTAAAGAATATAAACTAAAGTGTACATTTCTGGCAAGCTACTGTCATTGTACCACTGAGTTTTCAATCATGAGAATATTTTTCTGTATTAGCGTTGTAATAATCAAACAACGGGGACAAAAACACAATTTTTATTATATTATTCAAAAACTGTATATTATTCTTTATACGCAAAACTATCTAAAAAATATAGTTGTCATTGACACTCTAACTAAATAATAATTTTAAATAATTGCACCCTTTCACTAAAATATGTTCTTCGTTTGTACTTTACAATATAAGCTTTTGTTATATTTAATGGAAGATTAAACAATAAATAAAAATATGCAAAACACAATGCGCTTATTAATCAGTAATGTTCAGAATATTTTAAAACATTTCCTCTTATTCGTTGGAAAAAATTTAAGAAAATTAAGCGTAATGGTTATACCACGCAAACTAAGCAAAGACCCGCATGACAATGAGAAAAAAATTCATGTAGACTGTCATCATAGTGTCAGCAGTAAACAAGTTGCAAGTGTCCTTTTGCTATGAGTGAGTTTTGGCGCGCTTTGCCCGAAGAAAACTGGCAACGCTGTATACACACAACATGGATACGAACGTATTGTGGCAACGTGTGTATGGAGTTCACAAATTATAATAAGCATGGCACGGTTGCCACAACAATGGACATCGAGTGTATCCATAATAAGTTGGTGTGTATACAAAAATTAATGAAATTGTCAAAATCAGAGGTAAAAGATCTAAGCTGTAACGTGTTTAACTCTGATGCTACCACTTGTACGTGTGTATGAACCTGTGCCACTAATGCTGAGAGATGTGTGCGTGTGTGTGTGTGAAGGGAGAGATAAGATAATTGTCGGACAATGTGTGTGTGTGTGTGTGTGTGTGTGTGTGAAGAGATAAGATAATTGATGCTCCAGTAGTGTCAGGTTCTTCCTCTTCATCCTCAGTTTTTTGTTGTTTACTTTAAATATTGCCTGAAAGGTATCTTTGTCCGCCATCGTTTGAAAACCGCCATCATTGGCACACTATTCAAACTAGTTCACGATATCATTATTATCACACTTATTGATTGAGTCGTTGACTTTTGAAGCGACCAGCGACTCTGAAATTTTACTTATTACTATATCATTTCCTGCTTCCTCTTCTTGTGCTGCAGCGTTGTCCTTTTGTTTTTCTTCGTATTTGTTTTCCTCCTTTATCGATTTATTCCAATCTCGTTTTAAATTGCAAGCCTCAGTTGAATACAACACGTCCACGATCATGTAGCAACAATCTTTCAAATTAATTTTAAAGGAAAAAAAGACAAAACACTATCAACATGATCGTTTTCAGCAGAGCAGCTGACGTAAAATGTTGCTTTCTGTAAACTTTCTTTAAAGCTGCAATAATGCTTTGATCAATCGGCTGAGTGGAGCCAGTGGTGGTGCCAGAATTCAACAGTGAATAAATCATTTTCTTGCTCCAACATTTCCGTGGAAGGATGTGCCGGTGCATTATCTATCACCAACAGCACTTTTCCATTTTCTTTGCCGACATTTTTGTGAAATTCTTCACTTGGGGTATTAAGGTGTTGTCATACAAGTCGACAAACACTTCGGTGTTCATCCATGCCTTTCTCTGAATTTTGTAAATTAAAAGGATTTTTGCATTTTTAAAATATCGAGGTTTTTTTAATTACCCATTAGGAACATTTGAGATTTTGTGTGTTCCTTGGGCAATAGCACAAACCATCAGAGTGGCCCGGTCCTTACTTATTTTATACCCTGGGGCCTAATGTTCATGTTTATATTCCAATGTTTTAGATGATAGGAATTTTCAGAAAAAGACCCGCTTCGCCCGCGTTGTACAGAACGTCTAAATCGTACTTGCCGTCTTTAAGAATTTATGCGAATTTGTTGACAAATGAAGTCGTACTTGGAACATCCGCAGTTATTTTTTCGCCTTGACTAGGCAGCCCTGCGCTCAGCTTGCCTTGCAAAATGTTGGTAGTGTATCCAAGGAAAAAATATATTACTCGCAAGCTCCAAAGGGAAATTAATAGCCGGACGGATATTATGGATAATGACCATGCAAAGAAGGACAAGAAGAAGGCATTAGGAAAATTAATTTAAAAACTATTTCCTTTAGGAAAATAAAAATTGCTACCTGGAACATGAGAGATATACAACATAAAACAGACGAATTGAAAGAAGAACTAAAAGAAAGGAAAGTGGATGTATCAGTATTAACAGAAACCAAAAAGAAAAACAGAAAGGAAGTACAAACTTAAAATACTATTCAATGTTGTATACTGGTGTCAACATAAATATCCGAGGAACTCAAGGAGGAGTGACAACTTAATAAATGAAGAATTTAAAAGGACTATAAGACGCTATGAGTAGATAAGCCAAAGAGTAATTTCAGTAAAATTAAGAGTGGAAAGAGCGAGTCTAACAGTGGTGGGAGTTTATGCACTGGAGGAAGGAAGGAAAAGGAATCTCATGAATTCTACCAACAACTGCAAAGAGTAATTTATAAGGTAAATAAAAATGACTTCCTCGTTATTGCAGGCGACTTAAACGCCCATATTTAAAATGTACCCAATTCCCGATGTTTATGGTAATAATACAGAAAAAATACTGAATACAATGGAAATAGCTTACTTAATTTTGCAAGCGTTAATAATCTCAGTATTACCAATACTTTTTTAGACATAAGGAGATACAGAAATACATCTGGACTGAAAGAGGTGCCTGTTCTATAATAGATTATATTATTGTTAATCAAAAAATGATGAACCTAGTTCTGGACACAAGAGTATTTAGAGGAAGTGACATCCATACTAACCATCTACTGATTAGTAAGATTAATTTGTTAATAAAATGGTACAGGAACTCGAATAAGAAAACGAAAAGACAGAGCAAGGAAGATCAATTCAAAGTACGGCTTTTGGAAAAGGACTCCATAAAAGATTTGTATCAATTAATCGGAATTTTTCGTTACATCTGAAATGGTGGAGGTCCCTACGTCGTATCGATCAACTAAAACACGACCGGATTCACAATTTTTTAACCACTTTACAATTTCCAGTTTATTTTTAAGTGACAAAACAACTTTCTTTCTATTCGGCATTCTACAGAAGTCAAACCCATGAAATCAGACAGACCGGAGCAAAACAACTGACGACCTAATGTGCGATAAATGACATGTACTAAAAAAAAAATGCGAGAACCGAAAATTACTCATGAATGTTTTAAATTCAAACTGAAGCAAGCACATTTATATTGTCTGAACACTACGATCTGAAACATTCGCTATCAAAACGTTCTTTTTTATATTTGCTTATAACTTACTTCTATCTTAACTTATCCATTTTTAATTATAAACTGAAACAACTCTGAATTCACGCACTATTAAGAAGTTTCTTAAGACTCATACACCACCTTCGATATCATAACCTATATCTTTATTTATAAGAACCGTGGACTCTGGTCTGGCCGTCTTTCGCGGGATCCGACCTAAGACTCCCCGGGTTCTGTGGACGGACTCCGGGGAAAGCCTGTAAGACGACTCCCGCAATATTACCTACCCGGGAGGCTTCTAACTATGCCGGGACACCGCCTGCTTTTTACGGCATCCAGGCCGGTCGATCTCCCGCGCTAGGACTTTGTCAGAAACCTCCCCGGGGTACGGAAGGTTCTCCGAAGCCCGAAAAGCCGTCGACATGCCAGGCACGCGCTGGAACTCTGGCCCGGCCGTTTATCGCGAGATCCGACCTAAGACTCACGGGTTTCGTGGACGGACTCCGGGGAAGGCCCGTCGTACAACACCCGCGCTATTCCCTACGCGGGAGGCTTCTACCTAAGCCGGGAGACCGCCTGCTTTTTCCGACATCCAGGCCGGTCGAATTCCCGTGCTAGGACATTGTCAGAGACCTCCCCTGGGTACGGAAAGTTATCCGAAGCCCGAAAAAGCCGTCGACATGCCGGGCGAGGCGCTGGAACTCTGCCCGGCCGTTTTTCGCGAGATCCGACCTAAAACTCCCCGCGTGTCATGGAAGGACTCCGGGGAAGGCCCGTCTGACGACTCCCGCGCTATTCCCTATGCGGGAGGCTTCTATCTATGGCGGGACACCGCCTGCTTTTTCCGACATCCAGGCCGGTCGAACTCCCGCGCTAGGACATTGTCAGAGACCTCCCCTGGGTACGAAAGGTTCACCGAAGCCCGGAAAAGCCGTCGACATGCCAGGCACGCGCTGGAACTCTGGCCCGGCCGTTTATCGCGAGATCCGACCTAAGACTCCCCGGATTTCGTGGACGGACTCCGGGGAAGGCCACACGTACAACACCCGCGCTATTCCCTACGCGGGAGGCTTCTACCTATGCCGGGAGACCGCCTGCTCTTTCCGACATCCAGGCCGGTCGAATTCCCGTGCTAGGACATTGTCAGAGACCTCCCCTGGGTACGGAAAGTTCTCCGAAGCCCGAAAAAGCCGTCGACATGCCGGGCGACGCGCTGGAACTCTGGCCGGCCGTTTTTCGCAGGATCCGACCGAGGACTTCCCGGGTTCCGTGGACGAACTCCGGGGAAGGCCCGTCGGACGACTCCCGCGCTATTCCCTATGCAGGAGGCTTCTACCTATGCCGGGGACACCGCCTGCTTTTTCCGACATCCAGGCCGGTCGAACTCCCGCGCTAGGACATTGTCAGAGACCTCCCCTGGGTACGGAAGATTCTCCGAAGGCCGAAAAAGACGTCGACATGCCGGGCGAGGCGCTGGAAATCTGGCCCGGCCGTTTTTCGCGAGATCCGACATAAGACTCCCCGGGTTCCGTGGACGGACTCCGGGGAAGGACCGTAAGACGACTCCCGCAACATTCCCTACCCGGGAGGCTTCTACCTATGCCGGGACATCGCCTGCTTTTTCCAGCATCCAGGCCGGTCGATCTCCCGCGGTAGGACTTTGTCAGAGACCTCCCTGGGGAACGGAAGGTTCTCCGAAGCCCGGAAAAGCCGTCGACAAGTCAGGCAAGCGCTGGAACTCTGGCCCGGCCGTTTTTCGCAGGATCCGACCGAGGACTTCCCGGGTTCCGTGGACGGACTCCGGGTAAGGCCCGTCGGACGACTCCCACGCTATTCCCTATGCAGGAGGCTTCTACCTATGCCGGGGACACCGCCTGCTTTTTCCGACATCCAGGCCGGTCGAACTCCCGCGCTAGGACATTGTCAGAGACCTCCCCTGGGTACGGAAGGTTCTCCGAAGGCCGAAAAAGCCGTCGACATGCCGGGCGAGGCGCTGGAAATCTGGCCCGGCCGTTTTTCGCGAGATCCGACATAAGACTCCCCGGGTTCCGTGAACGGACTCCGGGGAAGGCCCGTCGGACGACTCCCGCAATATTCCCTACGCAGGAGGGATCTACCTATGCCGGGACACCGCCTGCTTTTTCCGGCATCCAGGCCAGTCGAACTCCCGCGCTAGGACATTGTCTGAGACCTCCCCGGGGTACGGAAGTTTCTCTGAAGCCTGAAAAGCGTCCACATACCGGGTGAGGCGCTGGAACTCTGGCCCGCCCGTTTTTCGCGAGATCCGACCTAAGACTCCCCGGGTTCCGTGGACGGACTCTGGGGAATGCCCGTCGGACATCTCCCGCGCTATTCCCTACACAGGAGGCTTCTACCTATGCCGGGACACCGCCTGCTTTTTCCGGCATCCAGGCCGGTTGAACTCCCGCGCTAGGACTTGGTCAGAGACCTCCCCGGGGTACGGAAGTTTCCCCGAAGGCCGGTACGACATGCCGGGCGAGTCGCTGGAACTCTGGCCCGGCCGTTTTTCGCGAGATCCGACATAAGACTCCCCGGGTTCCATGGACGGACTCCGGGGAAGGCCCGTCGGACGACTCCCGGGCTAGTCTCTACGCGGGATGCCTCCACCGAAGCCATGGCAACCAGAATGCATTCTATTGGGTTGCCATGGTAACCAGATCTAAAAGTTTTTAAGACCCTAAAGGACCCTCGCCCACCAAAGGATCGTATCGAAAAAAACATCTGTCCTGTGTTGGTTCTCTCGTTGCGTAAAATATTTGTACCAAGTTTGGTTGAAATCGGTCCAGTAGTTTAGGAGAAGATGTGGAACATACATACATACATACATATATACATACATATATACAATGACTTTTATTTATATTAAGATAAGCCCTCAAGATTCTGAGTGTAATTATGTAGATTCATATATACAAAGTTTATATATATATATAGACATAACGAGTAAAAGTGTATAAAACGAGTTTGAATTGATGGGTGAATTGTTACTTGTATAAACGTTTGTATATATTTTGTTCAATTACGGCATCAGTTCAACGTCGTTTGTTGAACACCGATCTGATGGTGAATTATTCTGCATCAAAAATGTTCTACAATCACAGCTAATTTCTATGTGGTATTGGTTAAACTGATGGGCTGCTATATCTATATATACAGGGTGCGGCAGAAAAACCTCCCACATTTAAAAGGCTAACAAAAAAAAAACATGAGCGATGCTATTCTAAATTTTATTACATAATATGAAAGGATACAGAATGCAGTTTATTTCACTTGGTTTTGAAAATATCGCCTAAATGGTGGCCTTCTTCCCCGATACACGTTTCTAATCGATTTCTGAAGTTTTGCATCACTCGCTGGGTGATATCGCTGCAATTTCTTGACGTATAGCAGCCTTCAGTTCATCAATGGTTTGTGGTCGATGTCGGTAAACATTAGCCTTCAGATGGCCCCAAAGAAAAAAATCGCAAGGGGTGAGATCGGGTGATCGTGCGGGCCACCGAATGTCACCATCTAACGAGACCAAGCGCCCAGGAAACAGTTCCCTCAAAACAGCCATCGAGTTTCTGGCTGTGTGGGCAGTGGCCCCATCCTGTTGAAACCACACATTCCGATTTCCAAGTGCGGCGAGTTTTGGTTGCAAAAAGTGTTGTAACATTTGCCACATACCGAGCGGAATTCACTGTAACCGTTTGGCCTTCTTCCTCGAAAAAGTATGGACCATAAACACCACAATTTCCAACAGCACACCAAACAGTAACACGTGGACTGTGTAGAGGCCTTTCATGAAGCTGTCGAGGATTTTGTTGCTGACCCTGTAGACCGAAAATTTGGAACCCATAACAGTATGGTTTTTCTGTCCGGAACAGCATCGCCGCGATTAAGCTCGAAATGTATTCGAAAAGCTCTCTGTGTGGCGATCACAGATTCGTTATTTCGGATAAATGACTCAACAACAAACGCACGATGTATACCAGTCCACGCCATGATGGCAACTGAAACGGCAAGGCACACGCTACCAGAAACCAACACCACGAACCCCCCACTCCACCAGTGCCGGTGCAATGACTCGGCGAAATGTGGCAGGTTTTTCTGCCGCACCTGTATATATATATATAATGTGTAGAAATGCTCTTCATACTTAAGATCAAACACAAAAATAAAATGCTGTTATGTTAAATGGAGTTTCATTGCAAGTCCTGTCACTCTGAGCTCAGTGCAGTTTATGCTTCCGTCTAGGCCACGTGCCTAGTCTTAAAATTTACAAGAGGCCCCCCCCCAAAAAAAAACTTAGAATTTTTTTACAAACATTTTTTTCAAAAACTTTGGGGGAATAAGGCGTCTCATCACTTACATATTCTTCTTTACATAACGTTTGGGGCTGGCCGCGCGTACTTACACGTGCGGCCTCCCGTCACTTTTTTACTGAGACGGTGCTGAACTTTTGACTACACTGTTTGACTAATGGTGACCAACTGGGCGAACCTCGTGCGCATGGTTGCCTACATGCCAGGCCTTAGGCGTTGGCTGCTGCTGTCAACTCGTTCCGTGATTGGTTTAAATGCAGCGAACGGGAATAATTCGCCTTACTTCCGTTATAAAGTTTTGGTTGAAGATTACATATTTTCTCATGCCCTTTCGTGTCCTCTGAGCACATATCACAAAAGGCGGCACACACTCGCACTCTTACACATTCCATTGTTCACCCGTACTTGACTCTGCCTCATACGGTTTCAACCATAGGGTGTTTAATAACAAATGTTACCCAAAATGGTTTGTTACAGATTGTTACAATAATGACGAATTAAAACCCTCTGCTTTATTTGCCCCGTTACAAAAGTAAGGGAACACGCACCCTACATACAAAGAAGTTATCCCGTACCATATTCGAAAAGGAGAGCAGTTCAAGTAGAGTTGGATAGAATGTTGGAGGGAGATATTATTGAGAGATCGGTGTCCCCGTATTCTAACCCATTAGTTGTAGTTATCAAGAAAGATGGGAGGGTACGATTGTACCTAGATGCCCGTAAAATAAATCAGATCATCATTCCGGACCGGGAGTCACCCGAAGCAATAGATGAGATATTTCAAAAATTTAGCGGAGTTAAATACATGACCTCATTAGATTTAACAGCGGGGTATTGGCAGGTCCCGTTAGCATGTGAAAGTAGGAAATACACGGCGTTCCTTTTCAATGGAAAAAATTACCAATTTAAACAGTTACCCTTCGGGCTTAATACCAGTGTGGCCAGTTTTATAAAGTGTAGATGAGATATTACAACCAAACAATTTAGAATTTTTAACCATTTATGTAGATGACATACTGATAGCCTCACGCACGTTTTCAGAACACATGGAGCATTTAGAATATGTGTTAGACAAGTTGCATAAAGGGGGGTTGACTGACAACTGGGAAAAATCTGAGTTTTTACAGAAAGAAATACATTTCTTAGGTTTCATAATTACACCAGAATGGATAAAAGCCAACCCAGAGAAGGTAGAGTCAATTTTGAAATTCCCTGAACCTAGAAATATCAAACAGTTGTAAAGTTTTTTAGGGTTATGCAATTTTTATAGAAAGTTTCAGAAAAACTATGCCCATATAACTTCAAAATTGAGTGAGGTGTTACAAAAGAATAAACAGTGTAGATGGGGAGAAAACGAAAGAAATGCATTTAGCGAGATAAAGGACCACTTTGTTAACATGATTATGATGAATCGCCCTTACTTTGAACGCACATTTTACTTACATACGGACGCTAGCAATGTCGCTCTAGGTGCTGAGTTGTACCAGGAGGACGACTACAAGGAACATCACACCATCGCTTTTGCCAGCCGTACCTTGCTACCGAGTCGAAAGGAATTATACAACAGAGAAGGAATTACTAAGTATTGTCTTTCCCATGACGAAATTCCGAACCTATCTGTTGTGAAATTCTACCATCATCAGGACGGACCACAAGGCATTATCTTTCCTAAACACCTGCAGATTGACACACAACAGACTAACCAGGTGGGTGTTAGCTCTACAAGAGTATAACTTTCCGTGGGAATATATTAAGGGCATGGAAAACAAGATACCCAATACTTTATCCAGGGTAGATACAGAGGGAATGAGAACAGGGAGAGACCTAAAAAAAATAGAAATATTTAGGCTTAGCAGGGAAGATAGACTTTTCAGGGAGGAATTAAAAGACATTCAAACGATGCAGCGATCAGATATAAAATTGGATAAAATAATAGCAAGTTTAGAATCCGACCTAGATAATTCTGTATATAGCCGATATTTTCAAATATATCAAGGGAGTTTATTTAAGAAAGTAGAGGGGGGAGAGTGTGATTGGAGGTTAGTTATACCGGAAGGGGTAGTAGACAAAATAATATGGGATTGTCATATTAGGTATGGGCGTTTTGGGGCTAGAAAATGTGTGAACGTGCTAAAAGAATCGTGCTTATTTAAAAATATGGAACGGTGGGTTAGAAAATTACTACGGGTTTTGATTTAGTCGCAGCGGATCTGTTCGGCTGCTACCCAAAGGGTAGGGGAGGAGTAATGTACATCTTTGTAGTATTAGATACTTTTACTAAATTTGTAAAGCTGTATACTCGGCAACGAGTAGAGTCCTAAGTGAAAAGATAACAAAGGATTCACGTAGTCCTTCAGTCTTCGACTGGTTTGTACCCTCCCTGCATATACCCGTGGTGCGTGTGGTACTGAGACCAAAGGATTATATGATAAAAACCGGGAAACCTAAGGTAATAGTCTCTGATCGTGGGCCTCAATTCATTAGCAGGACTTGGCGACAAACTCTGGGTTGGGAAGGAATTATACCTAAACACACAGCGGTATATCATCCCCAGTCAAACTAGGCCGACAGGGTAATGCGTGAATTAGGTAGAATTTTTCATGCGTATTGCCATACTAAACACATTGAGTGGCCGACATATGTGAATAAGATCGAAGATTGGATAAATTGTACTACACATGAGTCAACCGGGTTTACATCATATGAGTTAGTAAAGGGGACACGCCCACCTAGAATTTTAGAACAACTTTTCAATTATCCACCTGAAAGTAAAACAATAGACGTAAACATAAAATTTAACTCGCTAATGAGAATTTATTGACTAAACGGGAAAGAAGAAAACGGCGCCATGATGGAAAAAGTAAATGGACCAAATATGAGGTAGGTCACTTGGTGTTGGTAAGGAGGCATAATTTATCCAATGCCCAAGATAAAGAAATTAAAAAAATTCTTTTTGTTGTATGAAGGCCCATATGAAATCATAGAAATTAAAATGGACAAAACGTTTGTCTTACAGAATCAAGTAACGCGGGAGATAGTGGGTACCCATAACGCTACAAATTTAAAAATGTATTGGTCGACATAAAATATATGAATAACTAATGTAATTGTAA
The DNA here is from genome assembly GCA_034769895.1 of Magicicada septendecula. Taxonomy (NCBI): domain Eukaryota; kingdom Metazoa; phylum Arthropoda; class Insecta; order Hemiptera; family Cicadidae; genus Magicicada; species Magicicada septendecula. The sequence continues at coordinate 818,800 of JAWRYS010001651.1, read as the reverse complement.
AAATGTTATCAGAAGGGACTATCCCTCATTTTCGGGCGACCACGGTCTCACCAGCACTGGTTGTGGATTTTGGTCTTTTAGGAGTGGACCATGGTTGGAGCCAACCTCATACATGGGGTGGGACAATGATGGTCTTTCCCTACCAAATTGGTAGAAGTAGAAATTTACATAGTGTCAAGAGTGGGGAGGGGGACGCCTTAAGATTCGTGGGTAAAAGTTACAGAAAGAGGTGCGTCAATTGGCACATCCCACGAACCAACGATTGCCTTATTTTTTTTTTTCAAAGCAAAAGTATCGTAAGACAACCTTCAAGTTTAAACAGGTGTTGTTTGCAAGTTATCTCATTCACTAACAGGGTGGTAGGTAATTAAAAAGTTTTTTTTTGTTGAGAAACGAACCGCAAATAACAAATTTTCTGTGTAGCCTGACAGAATCATGGCTTATAGAGATGGAGTCTGTGATGGTCAGACTCCACACGTGAATGAATACGAATTGAAAGCACGTTTGGCAGCGTTAAAGGAGTTGTGTAGAGAGCCTCCAAAATTGGCATTTGTTGTAATGAAGTGAATAGGGTCCAAATTGGTGTATAAAAAAAAAAAAAATGATGTGGAAGGGGGAGTATAACTGATTAGTCAGTTATGGATTATGATGTGATCATAAATCACGTTGAAGTTGATTGTTCTGATGATCTAGATAGCCGTGGTTTTAAATAATTTGCTGTATATCCTGTTTTCCATTGTATAAAGTTAACTGAAGTAGTGTGTCATGTAATAAGGACATTGAAAGAGTAATTGTAGATTTTAATGGAAAGGGAATATTGTTAATTGAATTAATAATGGAATGGGTTAATTTTTTTGTGATTGGAGTTGTAACTTCTACATGAATAAAACTAGAAGGAATAAAATATACCATGTTAGATTAAGGATATTGTCACGACGGTCTACTCGATCGTCGTAGATACAGTGGAAACAAAATAAGAACAAGACAACAATTAAGTCACTAATCACACCTTTAATGTATACAGTAAAACAGTTCGTAATTACCAACACAGTCTACTACAACAAATCAAATCAAAATTGTTCACACACAATATAATGTCACTAATATTAACACAATTGTATTACAATAATTTGTAATTATACCGCCCGATTATAAAATGCAACACTTCACTAATAACTACTTGAACGTACACAGTAATCTCGCTACTATAACTCTCGAACCGCTCTATAAATATCTCGCACTAAAACTGAAAACTAAGGCCGCTACCGCCATGTATTTATAGTCCCGCTCACACACCAGAAGCTTCCAAACTGCGTCTTATCTCTCGTGTGAACTACATAATTAACAGCACACACGCCGAGCACCCAACCAAAGCCCGGCACAGTCGAGAAGATTCTCGCAAAATGTGTCTAGTAGCACGTACGCCACACGCTTACATTCTGGATCTCTCTGAAACGTTCGATAAACACGTAGATTGTTCTGTGACATCGTAACAATATGTACATGTCAACCATGTAAGATGTATGTTAAAAAAAAAAATAAGTAAGTAGATGAAACCAGTACTTTGCAAAAGACAAACCAGTACGGGCTAAGAGGAAACCAAATCAGTTGAGGATATGGCATGGTGAAAGGCCAGTTATTGACGTTTTTATTGAATTGTTACAGAGTCTGGTGATACTGTGGTGACAAGCCTGTCTGACTTTATGGTGTTGGGATCTCGACAAGGGAAGTCCAGTAAGGTCATGTAGGTGCAGCCGCAGTCACCGGACTAGTGGGGTAAGTTACCCATGAGTATAGTAATGAATTATGGGGGGGTTGTGGCGCCATATCCTAGCTGGTCCTCTTGGATTTTAGGCAATGAGAGTTTTTTCTGTTTCGACAGAAAACCTCTCATTGGGGGGGTACTGTAATGGGGCAAACTAAGGGGTTTTTTTTAATTTCATAAATTTCATGTTAACAATCTGTAGCAAACCATGCTAGGCAACGCTTTAAGATCACCAAAGGTGTGACTTTTGTGAACACCCGGTAATCAGTTCGGTACCATGCTGTGCAAGGTACAAAACAAATTATAACGTAATGTGTAAGAGCGGGCATGTGCCGCCTTGTGCAACGTAAAAGTCACATAGATGGTATCCTTACCGCCTTTCACGAGATGTCGAGAAAGGCGCAGGACATTCACCAGCCAATCAGGGAGCAAGTTGATGGCATCGGAAGGTCCACCGAGCGTATTCTCGCCATTTTGGACGCTTTCAGTTGGCCAAAATTCTTCAGACCGCGCGGTCATATAAAAAGTGCTCGAGTAAAATTTTAAAGTCGGCTGACAAATAAAAAGTGAATTCAACGTAAAAACAACCGGAAAGAATATCAGAGTGAACCAGTAACAACAGTCTTACAAATTTAACTGTTCAAAACTTATTTTCAGAGTGTTATATAAAAAAGTGAATCAACAATAGTGGTGAAACCACGTGGAGAGGACTACAACAGGAATGAGTACCTAAAATAATAAACTAACTAACTTACACAGCATTTACCATTTTTATTGGGTGATCAATACGATAAAATAAGTTCAGAGAGCTCTATAAAAAGGGGGTTATTAAAATATAAATCAGTAGAGGTATGAGAGCGTGTGTCATGAAAGCACAGGTTTGTCTATAAAAAGAAAATATCTAAACAACTAGTTACGTAAGATTGTGTTTATAACTATTGTTAGGGGAAGAAATTGTAAATTTAAAGGTTTAGAGTCACGCAACATCACGTTGCCCAATCGCTTGTAAAGTAATCAAAACGGAAAGTTAAAACAACAGAAAGAAGTTAAAATTTGATAACAAATAAAAATGAGCTTGGTTTATCAGAAAAATGTGTTAGTAATTATTAAGCAGCAAAACCCAGTAACCACTTTTACAGGTCATGAGTTCGTATATAGAATCCTGGACTAACGTGTGAAGGTAAGAGCTAAAATTAAATATTGGAAGTTGTGTTTTTTGTTTTTTTATCTTTTCAAAGATTAATTATTAAAAGAAAAGTAACAATGTTGGCCACACCGACTACCGCCATTCAAACACCAATCACAACTGATTCTGCTATATGATGACATGACATATATTAAACATGGCTGACCAATCACTACACTTCGCACCAGTGCTCTGGTACCCCCACATGGTGTCTGTTACATGGTACTCCCACCATGGCCACGTGATATCCCTACTTCAGTCATATTCTACCCCCACCATAGTCACGTCGTACTCACACCCCTGACGTCATAAAATTCAAATTTCCTGCCATGAGGTACTGGTACATGTTATGGCTAAATCATATGGACTGAAAGTGCACATAAAAATGACTTCCATGGGACACCAAATGGTCTCCAACAGTTTTAACCGATAAGTTTACAAATAACAACAATGCTGTTCATTATAACAATAAATGCTTGTCACTATAAACAAATTTATAACTATGTATAATACCTGATCAACAAACTGTTCATTCTCTTCTTTGATGATTTCTTCTTTTACATGCAGTTCTCCTTTTAGGACAGAATTTATAACTGGGGATACATCCTGCAAATTGAACAATTACAAAATTTACTTTGTCTTCTCAGTGGTTTACAGAGTACTATATAAAGAGGTGATCAATACTAAATAAGAAATATATAGAATCACCTATCAATTTTTGCAATAAATATCCATACTCTGTACCTACATGGTGTGTGCACGCGCACGCTCGCACAAATGTGCGATTTTACTTACTTAATCTCATGTAGTTTATATGTATACAACACTATGATACAGTGTTTTGTATATTCTGTTGATTTTTAATTACATATCTACAAACGAATGTGATCCAAATCTCTAGTGGTACATGACACAGAACAACCTAACACATTAGCTATGGGCTAAATAATGGTTATGCACATTACCTGTTCAGTCTCAGCCTCTTCTGGATCTGCTTCTTTCTTTACATTGACCGTTAAAACATCCTACAAATAACAAGGAATTAAAATTTACTTTTATACACATTCATTACCATTATATGAGAATGCTTTATAAGAGGCTGTAAAGGAAACCATAAAGATGTTCAAGACCGTAATAACATTTCATGGAGACTATAAACGTTAAGAGTTAAGAGTTACTGATGGTATGGTTTCTACTCACAGAAAACAAGGTAAATTGAGAACACTATTGAATATTATAAAAAATTATTAGGGGGAAGAAGAGAATCAGGAACAAAAATAGGTAAATATTAAAACTGGTAAAGATAACTGAGAGGAATCAGTGTCAGAGCACATGCCAAATGGAGAAACAAATTTGCTACTGTCACATACTGGATTCTAAATTAAGAAGAAATTCCTCAAATTATATGTTTGCAGTATGCTATTATACAAGCTGCATGTGAAACCTAGACAATAGGGAAAAGTGAAAGACACAACCACAGTATTTGAAATCTGCTGCTGTAGAATATTAAAAATATAGTGGATGGACAAAGTAATTAGAAAACAAAAATTAACAGGTTCTGGAAACAATGGGTGAATGGAGAGGTTTGTGAAGATGAGACAGTGTGGTGAGTCACTATTGGTTGAGACCCGGTAATGACTTTGCTGATGGGCATCCAGTGAGTGGGAAGTACTGCAGAGGAAGGCAGAGACTAGAGTACCCAGGTTGACTGTTCGGTTGTGGGACGATGTAAGCTCTCACAGATAAAGAAGGTGGTTCAGGAAGAGTCAAAGAAGAAGAAGATACAAAGAGTCTGAGAAACATGTCAGAGACATCAGGTGACACCACATTTGCCTCATGAACAGCTGTAAAGCAACATGTTGGTCTGCAGTATTGTTAATTACAGTCATGTAAACAAAAAAAAGGAAAGTCAATTTTGTCTGTTGGAAAGGTATGACTTGATTTTCTGAGTGGCTAAGAGAATGTCGTTAAGAGATTATCATGGATGTGCCAAAAAATAAAGAGTAATATTCTAACCTTTTAGACCAAATAAATTAAAATACTTGTAAAAAAGGGCCAGCTTTAGTATATAAACAGATAGTTTTGTAGTAGGATAATGGAAGACCTCAGACGAGCATTGTTTTTTAAGGCAAAAAATCGCTGAGCTGAAATACAATCTGTTGCAACATCACACTCACTCGCCTGATTTAGCTCTATTTAATTTAAATTATTCCCAAAACTCAGAAATTCCCTGGGGAGGGAGGGATTTTTCTGGAGATGACTGAAAGCGGCAGTAAACGGTTATCAGAGGACCTAGAACAATCTAACTTCTGAATGGAATAAAAGCACTGGAGCATCACTAAACCAAATGTGTTCAACTACATGGAGACTATGCTGAAATATGAAAAGTGATTCCAAAACGAAAAAATACTGGTAGGCCTAAGTCTTTTATTATTAGGCCATGAACTTTTCAAATTGCCCTAGTATATATCTGCACGGTATATGAAAGGATAAATGATCTTATCTACAAAAAGCCACGTTTCAAACGGATTTCCGTCATATATTGTTGCATTAAAGATTATTAGTTATGATAAGGTGATATGAACTTTAATGCTATTACAGTAAGATAACAATTTAATTAAATCAAATGTAATTAATTATCTACTGTCTACTGTAGCGTAAACTTATTAACACACTTTCTACATTAATAGTTTGTTAATCATACAGTTAAAAGTAGCATGCCTACCGTGTCCTTGACTGACTTGTTTATAACTAATCTTGAGAGCAGTGGCTTAGTAAGAAGGGTTAACCTCACTCCCCACGAACGGGTAGGTCATGTATATAAAATCTGTAGGAAGCAATTGTATAGCTAATGGTTACAACATTAAAAGTGGGCAATAAATGGTGAATTTTGGACTCCCCCCACTTGGCACAGGAGCGGGTGGTCAGATAAAAATTCAAATGCAAGTCATGATCACTCATAGAATAGTCAGTTGTGTGCCTGGCTCTTACTATCTGGCTAACAAACATTTGAGACAAAACACAAAGATTTGAGTATGTACATCAATTACATGTCTAATATTGACTTTTAGACATATAATACTAATAATACATACAAGATATAACATAAGACATCTAATACTGATACATTCTGCAGAAACTGGGAGTGAGACAATGCAAGTCAAAACAGCGAAATGAGATGTCACAAGTATCGAGTTCAGGAGAATACCAGGAAGACTTGCGGAGGACAGGACTACCAGAGTGGACAACACAAGAGAATGAGTGATGATAGAATAGTATGAGTTTGTTGACATAATTGGCCAACACAAAGACAGAGGACTGGCAGATCAAAAAAAAAGTTTTAATGCTACTTTGCAACTAACAAACAGACAAGTCTAAATTGGACGAGGGAGGAAGAGAATTGCTTGAAAGTTAGGAGGTTATGGAAAATGCATATTGTCAATGCGAACACTACACAAAAGAATACATGTATAAATCATATTCTGTACAGCAATTAATTACAAATCAATATGATGATAAATAAACTATTATTAATATAAGAAATGAATGTGTGTATAAGATACGTGTATATAACACATGTATCTATTTAATACATACATTAAACAGCAAAAAATATATTTTTATTTTTAAACTTTATACCTTGTCCTCAAATTTGATCTCTTCCATTTTTCAGATGATGGATAAATTGATCTTGTTAACTAACACCTGAAACAAATGAAAACAAGTTGGCAGTCAATGAAGACTAAATCTATATCACCCACAAGTTAGCACAAGAATAACATCTGATTAAGGACACTTTTAGATTAAATGTACATGTCTTTATTAATAAATAATGTCTTCCCATTGTCAGACCTCAATTTAACCAATGAGGATGCCATATCTTAGTGTGGGCAAGGTAATTCATTTAATACAATGAAGTGTTCATGGTTGAAAGGAGATACCGAGACCACTTATGTAGAGGAAAGGTCACATTACTTCTGCACATGTAATTGGAATGAGCTAACGTACAGAAGAGCATTCTACCGACAGCGCTAACTATACTAATGATTCCTGGAAAATGTTTTCCCCATAAAGGTACACTTTTCTTTGAAGCCATACAAACATGTGTCCACAATTTTTTTAACAGTTCGTCATACCATGTTACTTATTTTGAAACAGACTTTGTTTTTAAATTCCTATTTACCAGAAATTATACGACTTTTGACATAATTTTAGAATTATTTTGAGAAGGAAACAACAATTGCTTATCAATTGAATGCTAAAATTTTTATGAAACCTCAGAGTCAAAATGTTTGCAGAAGTTATACAGTATACTCTGTTTCACATAACTTCCAAATTGACAGATGTGGGAATACACTGCAATACTAATAGCAAACTGTTGTTTACAATGTAATTTTGAAGCGTTTGACAGATTTAAAGAGTTGAAATATTTGTTCTGCTTTATCTAGTCTGAAGGCGCATTTCATCTATTTACAGCTTTCATGGTGCAGAAAATTTAATCTAGTCTTAAACAGAAAATCTTTGACAAATAATATTAGAAATCGTGTAGAAATTATAATTTTTAATGACTTGAAATACCATAATGGGCAATGGAACATTATTTCATAGTTTGTAAACTGCATATAAAAAGGAGAACTGGGAGTGATTGAATTCATTATCCGCTGAGACCACTTTGAAGAGTTTTCAAGTACATGAAGGGTAACAGTAATGATATTCATGTCACTCATTTTTGACAGCTTAATAACACATTACTAAAACAAACCACATACAAAAACAGCTAGCAGATCCAAAACGTGATGTGTTATATCACTGAAAAGAGACATTTGTGTAAGCTGATAAGAATTGGCAACATTTATTTGTTGGTATGGGAAGGACATCTTAACATCAGCTATGAATGGCAAAGTGAAAGAGCACCAAATCTGAATTTCTTGTGCATTCCCCAGAGTCAATACTGATGTTATATGAAAGATATTGTAGGATTAAAAACAAAATTATATTTTATATTTTGTTATTTCTTTGAAAAATGCATCTCATTTTCAGAATTTAACATAGTGAAAATAGGGATATCCACCTTGCAATCATATTATGTTTATGTTGAACTGTTTGTTTATAACAAATGGCTGTGCATGGCCAAATAATAATATTCAGTAGTTGGTTAACATACACATTTATGTAATAGATTTTTAGTTTACTTTGTGTATTTTAATAATATCTAATGTCAGTATTGGCTTAATACTGACATTAGATACAATTGGCTTAATACAATACAGTACTGACCAAACCAGAAATATTATATACAATCAGTTTTGGAAACAAATTTCTTACAAGAAACTATAAAACTACTTTATGCCGTCTCCGCCACAAAGCTATTTCATGCACAACATAACATGGCTCCGTTACTGTTACTGTTCAAGCTGAACTGCACTGCCTTTACATTAAACACATTGACTTAAGTAAAAATGTGTATTAAATACATAAAACATATACCGGTATTGACAATAATGTCTAAACAAAAAGTGTTCAGAATCTGAAAGTTTTATTTTGTTTTGGAAGTCTACAAAAAGTTTTATTTCCTTTAGTTAAGTTCAATGCAAATTATATAATAAATCGTTTCAATAATAATGTAGTGAGCATCGTAATTTTCTTGTTTTCATTTGTAAGAACTGTAATAAATTCATTTGTCATTTCAAATTGTCATTAACCTGAGTAACTACAATTCAATTTTTAATGTGCATTGAATCGTTGTGAAAACATTATCACAAAAGCATAGTTATGAGAAATCATCACATATTTACTTATATTCACATGCTTAAAAATATATTCATCTACTGATACTTTCCATAAATGCCACTAACAGCAATTTTATGTATTCTGTTGAATATCTGTATGTTTCATTATTTCATATTTATAGTTATTAGTCACCTTATGGTAGTAGTCAGTTATGCAGGCAGTGTGAGGTTATGTTTGCCCAGGTGTGGGTTATGCAAGCTATAATAATATTACATTTAGTCTTGAACTTGTCCTGTACGTTGTATAACAATATTTGACTATGCCATTACTTTCAGTACATTTGTAACACACTCTTATACTGGTTAAATCCACATACATTAAATTAGTAGTACATTTAGAGCTACCCCCCTCCAAGCTTAGTTTAGACATTGTGTTGTGTTTATAGCATAAGCAGGCCTGAAAAAAGTCTTACATTTATATATGCTGATGTGAAAGTTGGAATTATTAATTCAGACATTAAAACGGAAATAAAAAGTGGTAATTATCGGTATTGTAACCTTTGGTGGTATTGAAGTGAAATATTTTTTTTCTATTCTTCTATGTTATATAAACACGCGAAAAATAATTTTTAATGGCGGTCGAAGCTATTCACGAAGAAAAAAATAAAATAAGTACTCCCATAAGCGCGCATGGAAAGTGAATGAGCGCCATATTAACTGAGTAGTTAGTGGGATCACAGCAGTCGGGCGACGGCGCATTAATGCACAGCGAATAACGAGTTATGACGTCATGCGCGGATTACCTATCACTGCAGTTCATCAAGTTTACGCACTAAGTAACACGCATTTTTGTCTACTACTAAATAAAAGGTACTAAATAAAGAGGATAAATGTCATTTGTCACAGTTAATATGGTGTCTTATGGGAGTAATTATTTTAATTTTTTTTCGTAAATAGGTTCGCCCGCCGTTTAAAATTATTTTTCCCGTGTTTATATTACATAGAACAATAGAAACAAAATATTTCACACACACGCGTGCGCGTACGCTCACAGGAAATGCATGCATATAATGATGAAACTCTTTCTTACCTTAATGTATGGGGGGATACAACTCGGCTGCGGCTCTGAAGAAGGCATGGAGGTGGAATTGTTATGGGTGGCACCTCTTAAACATAAATTCCGCCAGGTATCCCACGAAATGTTTTTTTCTGTGCCCGAATCATGGGATACCCTGTCGCACTTTTCTCCATGCCCTCTCAACCGTGTTTGTGTGAGCGCCGGTAGCGGGGTCCACGAAGTTTTGTTGATGATTCACACATTGGTGAACGAACCCCGCTTCTTCCAGGCACTCATATGCTTTCCAGCAGTCACTGATTATAGTTGTGCCTGGAAGAATCCACTCCTCAATTATGTTGAGGAGATTAGTGGAATCCCGGCGCTCAAGCGGTATTAAAAAACACTTCCCAGAACCGCGTTTCACTCCCCCGAACACCCACTGTCCTTCAATTGCCCTGCCCCGATTATATTTCTGGCGCCCAAATTTTACTTCGTCGACTTCTACAGTCTTTCCAGGGCCCCCCAGCTTAGATGAAGTGCGCTGGGCATCGAAAATAAAAACTTCTCGACAAAAACTGTACCAGTCGACGATGAATTCGGCGCTCACATCATAATTCCACATGAAACGGTGTTGACAAGGTGGAGGGTTATGAAGGATGTAGCAGACCAGGTAAAAGTAGGTTGTGAGAGGATGGTGGGTCTTAGAAAGGAAACTACCTTCTCGTGCAGAACGTTTGATGTCGCATCTCCTCTTTTTTTTGGCAACAACTTCTCGCAAAGATTGACACTGAAAATATAATGTCTCTCTATTCAGTGCTAATAGGTACCCACATGAAGGACAATTTATTGACTCTTTAATTACCCCGTGGGAAATTAAAAAGTCGATAATGTCAGACTCATTCATTCGAATGCAATCGTCCGACTTCCTACTGCACTGAATGTCTTGGTAGGCCATTGCACTATTAAATTGTTTAATTTAATTTTTTAATAAGAATCTGGTGTTTCCTAAACAACAGAAATTTAGTGTCGTTTTTGTTAAATACCAGCCAGTAATGCGAAGTCTACTCAATGCGCGCACACATATACACACGCACACACACACAAGCGAGTTAAAACTGACAACTCGCTTCGCTCCTTAAATTAAAGACTATACTTTATTCAGTCCATACCAGCCAGTAATGCGAAGGCTACTCAATGAGTGTAATTTTTTTTACACTCAAACGATTGTAATTTACAAAAACGACACTCAAAAATAACGCACTATACACAATTCTGTTAATTCGGACCATAATTAAATATCTACTCTCCCTTTGCAATTAAACTCAAACGCTTACTGTGTAGTTCTTCCACGCGGTGACGTCACGCGTTAACAACAGCTGATCGCTAGGTTAAGCGCGGAAGGCCGGAGTGCCCCCCCCTGCGTGAATATGTTCAAAAGTAAAAGGTTAGTGGTGCTATTGTGAATTGTGATCCAAAACTATAGTGAAACAATTTGAAAAATAATAGTATACAGTGATATCAGTGAAGCCGTTATCGCATATAAACGACTGTGTAAGCAAGATATAAGTTAAATGTCATTTGTCACCGTATACACAGTGACAATATGGCGATCATTCACCTTTGCATGTATGCTTATGGGAGTAATTATTTTATTTTTTTCTACGTAAATAGGTTCGAGCGCCGTTTACAATTATTTTTTCCCGTGTTTATATGACATAGAATAGAAAAAATAATATTTCACTTCAATAATTGCCAATTTGTCTAACATGGAATCAATAATTTAATGTTAAATCTGTCAGTTTGTTTATTCCTAGTGAAAACTTAAATTCGTATTCCCAAAGAGAGATAGGCCTATAAATTCTCTTGTATAATAGGTATATAATAACAACGAAGAACCACATTGTTTTTGTTCTTCGTTGAAATTACTTTTTACGAACGTGTCTGCATTATATTAATCCTAATGAAATTAAGCCTAATTATACTTCATACATATCAGTGAATACTATCATTATCTCCACCTTAACCTAACATCCAGTTGTCTTTAAATAAGTAAATTACCTTAGACCTTCTGAAGTATACTATGACTGTAGGTTACTCTACTATAAATTAGTTTCACTAACATAAACTATTCAGTACACCGCTGCGGGTAATAAACTTTTCTAGAGCACGCAAACAACACTTTACTGAGGAATAAGTAAATACGAACCAAACTATTCACCGTATTAACAGGGTTAGTATTACAATACAGTGCCATACAAATCAAACATTGCGAAAGTCATATAGAAACTACCTAATCTTCCAACATAGAAACTATAAAAGTCTTTCATCATAACCTAACACGTAATTATATAAATAAGTAACCGAAGCATGAAATCAAACTCGAGCGAAATGACTTGTAATGCAAATAAGATTTAGGGTCTTGGGGAATAGTCAGCGGCAAAATGTAACTTCCGTCGCCGCGCGTGTACTAAATTACGGTGTCCGATATGTACACCAAATGTTTTCTTCACAAGTAACTAATGCCAGCTTATGGAGGTTATGTACGACAATGTAACTTAAATAAAATTTACTTTGTTCGTGTACATTAAAAGGGTGTATTTATTGTATGGATAAAAGGCTGTATATAACATTAACGGCTGTATTTATTCGAAGTAAGTAATGCCAGCTTATCTAGGTTATGTACGACAATGTAACTTAAATAAAATTTACTTTGTTCGTGTACATTAAAAGGATGTATTTATTGGAAGTACAGAAATTAGTTTACATTTATCGCACATAATTACGGTGCAGAGACGATTTTGGGAGGTTGTGGCTACGATTAATTATTTAACTTAACCTTTTAGATTTTTAAAATTAATTAGACTTAACAGACATTTCCTTAGTTAGTGTACATTCAAAGGCTGTATATAACATTAAAGGCTGTATTTATTCAAAGTACTGGAATTAAAACGTACTTCCAATTTAGAACCTAGTACAATCTAATGTACGCCTATAACCAAACAAGTACATTAAAATCCTTTTTTCAACATAATGCAATAAAAAGCAATGTGCAGTTTCTGTTAACATGCAAATGATTTAAGTATTAATAATGGGTTACAGTGGAATTCAATGTTACTATGGTCTGAATTAATGCAAATAAAATTGGGAGAATCTCGTAAACATATTAAAGAATGCTTGTATATTACACACAAAATTATTACAGTACGGACCTTTGTTAATGAATAGAAACAAATTTGACTCTATACTTTAGTATGTACCAATAAAATTCACCTTTTTTCAAATACCAATATCTGTTGTTTTTTTCATACCCTTAAAAAAAGGTCATTAACAACATACGTTATGAGAAAACGTGTTTACAAATAACCAGCCATTAGTTACTTGTGAAGAAAATAGATATAACATTTACAAACATCAAATCTTCAATTCTCTCCCTATTAGTTTTATAAAAACTGGAGTTTCTACTGCAGGTTTTAAGTCCACTAACTACTTAATTAAATATACATAATTGTTCCTGTATCTTGTTGGGTAACATATTATGCTTCCTACTCATATGTGCAAACAATGTTTTTAATGTACGGTCCTAAAATCTTTATCAACACTTTATATCTTTAAAATTTAGACAAAGTCTAATGAGCAACTTGGCCTAATCTGAATTTACATGACCTGGCTCAGAACAACTTTATTTTGGCAAATACAAAGATGAAGACTGGTTGCAATTTCTTCAGGTCTCACACCTGCTGCCAGGCTTAGTTCTATAACATGATAATGAAGAAAGATATCAGCCCAAACCTGGAACCGCTGTGGGAAGGCTTTACACCATTACCAATAAGATTAATGATGTCATCTAAGAATAACTCATTAGCTTTATTTATACATTTAATGCATCTTAATTAGTACACTAACAGCACTGTTCTGTCTTACAGTAACAAAACACGTTACCGTACACTAACTCAAAATAATTTCTTGTTTTCAGTTTAAGAAAGTTGAAATCGTGTATTTATTTTCTTTTCCATTCACTATTTGTAAAACATGCTTAAAATTAATATGTGCACGCTTACTATATTTAAATCCAATGTTCACTATCCAATAATTACAAATTTTGTGGAATTGTGAAATTAGTAACACTATGTACTAATGTGTGATTATCAGTTGAATTTCTGAATTCCTTTGATTCATTAATAAATCTTACTAATTTGTTTCTTTATGTCTATAATGATTTCTTATTAATTTTTAATCTTTGTGTTTTCATTATTCATTTGTAAATTTTTGCATTTTGTTGTCCATGACATGTTCATTGAGTAACTAATTATCATTAAAACACACAGAGGACTGATCCTCTTTTGCAAGATCATAAGTATGTTTCAAGTATGTTTTTAATTTTTTTAATATGCAATGTAGACACATACAGAGGAGTGTCAGTTTTTTATGTTTTTTAAATAAATAACAATGCGAGGGAGAGAGAGAGAGAGAGAGAGAGAGAGACCAAAAATAACACGTACAGAAATTACATCAGAACTTTTCCTGACAGTAAAAAAATAACTAAATAATGAATGGCAAAGAACATTAACAAAATTAATGGAAATTATAGTTATTATTTGTTGTCTAATGAACAGGTACTAGTAAAGGCAAACTAATTATTGACTTAATAATTTTCTTTATTGAGTATCCAGTTTATTACTGCAGTATGGAGTATAGGTTTTATCTTTTTTAACAATTTTTAATGCAGTTTACTGGAGTAAAATCTTCTTATTGATAATGTTCTTATCAGTTTCATTACCCCATTATTCTTATCTTTTTTTATTATCTCAGAAAATATTTATAGTATACAATTTTAGTTAATGACTTAGTATTTTGTTCTTCATGTATCATGGTCATGAAATGGTTTAAGTTGGGGCCTATTTTATGTAAGGGGAAAACATAACGTTACAATATTGTAATTACTTTTATTTCTATAATTATTTATAAGTATTACTTGTACAAACAAAACTGGCTTAGAAATGGGTCTACTTAGGAAATTATGGAATTCTGCTGAAATTTCTAATAGTTCTGGAAGGGAATTGATCCCCTGATAACCCCCCTCTGCAAGTTGCTCCACTGATCCCACTCTACCAAGAAATCCTGTATTTAGAAGTTCAAAAGAAAGTGATACAGACTCTAAAGATCTCATTGTAGCATTCACTACGTGGTTCATGGTTTAGAGCTTCTTCCCTTATGTGCCTGGTAAGTGAAGGAGAAGGGATCTATTTAACGTGCAAGTTGAAGAATATATTTAATTATTGCACTTAACTTGATATAAGTACTGATTACATTTCAGGATTATTATTTTCAGAAATAATGTATGTAAACCAGTTTTCCCCATATAAAGTTAATTAAAATTCTTTAATGCATAGCATTCCAGGGATTTACAGTAGTAGATTCGTATTACTAAATTTGAATATACACAAATAATTCTCTTTGATTAACCAGAGTTACACACACAAACTAAATGCTGAGTGTCCTCCTAGTATATAAATTCAGCTAAAACAGTATTCCAAAAACTTACCTTGTTACTAGAATATGTGACATGATGAACTTTTCATCATGTGTTCAACTTTGTGTTGGGAGTTAAGCATTTTAATAATTTTTATTTATGCAGGCGTATAGCAAAATCTGATCCATCGTGGAAAAGGAATAAGGCATTTTGTAATAGCAATTAACTGATTAGTTCCTGCTGTATTACCGAATCATATTACAAGACCAATTTTTGTTTAATTGAAAAGATATATTTTAACTGTTTCTTTTGGTGCAATCTGTAAATTCCATGACACACATCCATAAAGGTTTGAAAATATGCTTACTCCAGTTTGATAGGAATAAATTCTCAAAAAACTAATACAAATTTGTTATTTCTGATCACACCAGCTATCCTGTCTATTGGCAATGAGACTTTTATCCAAATTTATCATATAGTATTGTGCCAAGATGTTACACTACATTTGTATACTGTAATACAGTATATTATTTGCAGACTGACAGGGTTATAAAAAATTATGAAAGAATTGTTGCTTTTACAACACCATCCTTTATCAAGTGACTACTCAAATCTGCCAGTTTTTCACAGATCCCCTAGTGATGCTCCAAACATTTCAAGGATTCTCCTGGCCTTAAAAAACTGGACTGGCCTCATTGATTGACATGACTAATGTTAAATTTACTTTGGGATACTTCCAAACATAATACAGTTTACAATAAACAAACAATATATTATGCCTGTCTAATTTTTCCAGAACTGTATACACATAATTTGATCCATATAGAACATTTATTAAACAATAATACTATTTGATGCAAATAATTAAAATATCGGTATGGAGAACAATACATGACTACCATGTTTTGTAACATGCCGAATTTGAGGGATATTTTATTTTATTACATTTTGGGGTTTATAAAAAATATTCATAAATTTAATTTCCATCTGTGACCAGGCCACGTGTTAAAATGAACATCGTGCTAACAAAGGAACAATACGCCTTAACAGTTGTGCAATCTTTGCGAAGGAATGTACCCAGCGTCATTTCCTAGAACTTTGTGAGTGTGTGGCAGTACGACCGAGCACGTCACACCAGCATGCGCGCAGACCGACGCCGACTTGTAAAACTCAAAAATGGCTAGAGACGAAAACTGTACGAGCACATGGTCCATGCTGACGGATGTGAGTCTAAGTCCCGCCTCTTTTGTGACGTCAACCAGTGCCGAACAAATATCATCCACGGCAACACACAAAAAACCTACGTGTGTTAAATGGGACACAACAGTGGCGAAGAAGTAGGTGGCATTGTTTTCCACTTTTAAAAAACGCAATCTAGTTGGCAGTGAACGTAGAGCCGCTCTTAGCAGTCCGCTTACAGACAGTGCCTGCACAGGTACAAGCCCCAAGGGGCTTTTTCAAAATTGATAAATTTTCAGTCAAAAGTGAGTTATCAGTTAAAATAATGTGACAGTGGCGAGATTATTCAGTTAGAGAACATCCGCACCTATTTTCGGACACAATTAATTTAAAAATGCGAAATAGCGAGCTCGAGTGAACCACGTTGCTGGCAGGGGGGTATTTTATAATGTATTAAGGGTTAATTAAAGAAATAATCAGGGGATGGTTTTAAAATAGTGTGAATGTGAGAATGTTTGGCAGGCTGGGCTGTCTGTGTATTAAATAAGGTAAGCTGTTAGAATAAGATAAGTTTAGTAATTGCCGCAGGCATGGAGTACATACAGAAGAGTATTATACTTGTATTTCATTTCCAATGTTGACTAAATAATCTAACAACAGTTTTTTGATGTCTTCTTTAAAAGTTTAAAAAATAAAATTTACTAATTCTCTTCAAAACAAAATGAGTTACGTAAATTATTCCATTAACCTATAAACCACGTTGGCATCTTACGTTCGTGCGAGAATCCTGGACCCAGATAAAACTTTACAGGTAGGTGGTGAATAAATTATGTATTTATATTTTTTAATGGTTTAATAAGCATAACAATGGCGCAGCCGAAAGGGACGATTTTATAAATTAAAAAATTTAAAACAAAATCCACACCTACAAAAGATGCAAGCGTGATTTGGAGGTTAAATGGAAATGAGTACTAATTACATATAAATGATGTTAAGGTGTAGCTAAGGGATACCTAGATTATACTATATTGAATAATACAGAAAATCTTTAAGATTGAAATTTTATGTAGAGCAAAATCTCAGAAATAAGATTAAAATGGAATACGGAGATAAAGTTAGTATGATTGATGTAACTGCCACGGGGGAGGGAGAAATTCATCCAGACCCTAATGTGGTCAAAGAAAGCGTTTTAAATGAATCAGATAATATAAATGATTCAGGAATGGAGACAACTCCAAGCCTGATAGACGAGAATAATTTGACGCAATCGGTAATAATGAGTGGAGCAAAAGCAGAATCTACTCCTGTAATAAATAAAGCAAAAGAGTTGTCGATGGACGATATGTTCAATCTGATAAAAACAATTTCCAAAAATATAAGTAGTAATTTAAACGAGTTAAAAGAACAAAATAAAGAACAAAAGCGTGATTCTGACGTTAAATTTAATAAAATTGATAGCAAGCTTAATGAACAGAAAAACGAAATGCAAGAATTTAAAAGTAGTGTAAATGAGAAATTAGAAATGCAGAACAACAAATTTGATGAATTAAAAAATGATATTCAAGAAATTAATAAACGTTTTGAAAATACTAGTGAAATAATAAAAAATAGTTTGAATAAATTAGAACGGAGTATTGAGAGAATGGGAGTGGATGTGATGAATACAAACAAGAGTGATACAAATGAAAATTATAATGAGATGTATAAAAATGTGGTACCAGAGAATAAGTTAACAAATGATAATGATGATGTCGAAAATAATAAAAATAATATTGAGAATGGTAATGTATTTGAAAAGGTAGTATCAGAGAGTGATACGTTGAAAATAAATAGTGAGAGTACTGACAAAATTGTAGAATGTAATAATGGAATGTTAATGTGTGTTTATGAGTCAGAGAGAAAGTGGAAAGATAGTATAGTGGTAGAATGGGGGCAGAGGGTAAATTTTCCCCTTATTTATGATGATTCAATGTGTTCACAAGTGTTGTTTTTGAAGGGCAAGAGTCCCGTGTTAGTAGAAGATTTGAGTTGTTTATTTTTTTTGTATAAGTTTGTACCCTCTGTCTGGAGTAATATTGAAGGTATGAGATGGTGTTATGATGAGAGAGAGTTAGATAGAGAATTGTGTGTTGATAAAGAGACAGAATTGTATGAATTAAAGAGAGATTATAATGAGTGGAAAGCGATATTAGAAGTGTGTCTAAACAATAATGATTTAATTTATAATAAAAAAGTAACTGACCCAATAATGAATATAATTACTACTGGAGACTTGACAGAAATACATTACGTTGACTTGGTTCATGATTATTGTGATAAGACGAAGGAATTTGATTTGTATGGTTATGACACACAAGATGGCCATTTGTGTGTAACGGAAATTGAAAAGTGTTATCTGAAACAAAGAATAATTTTTGACGATGGCGGGTAAACTATAAAACAATCAATGGACAATTTTAAATGCTTTGTTTTGTGGTTTTGACCTCGTAACCTTGGACATTGAAGTGTGATATAACTGAGTAATCAATGATGAAGACTTGTAAATAAATGCTTAGTGAATTTAATTGTGTATGTTGTAAAGTGTTAGGTAAACAATGTGTATGTAGGTAAGTGTTGTAATAATAATATTAATATTTTGCAATCTAAATAAAATAACAAAATTAATTTTGGAGACAGTCATTAGCGAATTGTAATTGTTTTGATAGCAATGGAACTTGTATTTTCAATAATTAATTTAATTAAAATAATTTGAAATGTTTTAAATATTTTTGATTGATTTAAATGTTGTATAATTGAAATTTTCTAATGGATTTAAATTATTTTAGGAGATGTGAATTTGATAGTAATCAATAAATAAATGATAAATTGTTGAATATGAAATAACACTGTGATTAAATGTTTCAGAGGTAACGTGGAGTTATTGGTGTGTATGGTGTATATATTTTGTGTATGTCAGTATGTGAATAATGGACTGTAAGTATAAATTTTATGATACAAATCAGAGATAATAAAAGGTTTACAGATGTTTAACTCAAATGAAAGAATTTTAACTTCAATAATGAAAATAACTTGAGATAATAATTTAAAAAGTCATAATAACTGAAAGTTGATGTAAAATAAATGTTAATAATAAATTTGAAAAATTTAAGGAATCTAATGGTAGAAAGTGATGAATGATTTAAATAATGATAGATAAAAGAGTTCATGCAAATTTCACATTATAAAGTTTTAGTTAGTTATTAGTATGCTATTGCTGGGGTGGCATGTGCCCCAGTAGATAGCGGAATGGGTTGGGGGTAACAGGGAGTGTTACCTCCATCGGAGGCCAAAGTGGCGAAAATGCACGGCACACCTTTTCGTACAATTACATAATTGTACCCGGATAGACTTTCGTGCCGTGTAGCTAGTGATGAGTATAAAATGCCTGAAGGTAAAGTTTGATTTCCCCGACTTTTCGGGTGATTACTGCCTTACCAGCACTAATCGTGATTTTGGCTAGCGGTCAGCTATGGCCATAATCAAGTCCCTTGACCATAGCTGACTTGAAATTGGTTGATATTAGAAATTAACAGGGGGGTGAAACTAGGAGAAATCCCGGAACTATGGAACAGTGGCTGCCACTCTGTCCGAGTAGGGACAGCACAGCCAGGTGGTAGACCCGTTTTAAGGGCTTATAATTATAAAACGAAGGTATGTCGATACCTAAAATCTTTAAAATGTAAAGCCGAAGCAAGGACAAGGAGATGTTCAATTCCTCCAACTATGCAGTCCTCGTGAACGCACATGGGTGCTACAGTCCAAGAGAAAATACAATAGTGTGTGTGGATTGGGGGGTTGCTCCTGCGAGCAACGAATTTAAATTTCATAACATAAAATGATAAATCAACTTTTGCACTAATAAAATGCTTGTATTACGCTTTGATAAATAGGTGTTCACATATTTATTATACTATGTTTATTCTGTCTCATAAATGTTTTATTTTATTGTGTTATGAATATAGGAATTAAAGAAATAGGTAAGCTATATAATTTTGAAATGTGTTTATGACAAAGTAAATACCTAGACCGACCGGCAGGCGGTTTACATAATTGTACCAGAGTCAGAAAGAGGGGAACAATGATGTGTAGTATGGTAGATGTAAGGATTGCTAAAAATATGTATTTCATAGAATGTGTATAATTTTGAAATGTGTTTGCAGTGAGGTCATTCACCTTGCTAGGAATGTCAGCTGATCAATAGTAGAATGTCACTGATAAATTGTTTATTAATGTCCAAGGTAATTAATGTTAAATATAATGTTTTAAGGTGTTAAAGACGCTATTTCAAATGATGAGAAAAGTAATTTATTGTATTTAAGAATTTTAAATGATTTGTAAAAGATAAAAGATAGATTTTGGGTGATTAATATTTTGTTAGGACATGTAGATCAGTCCAAGTTGAGTTTAAAGTGATACTAGAGATGAAAATGTTGTTATGAATAAATGTAATGATGTAGAATTTGAGAAGTATTGATGTTGACACAGTAGTTATGGGGAATATATGTAGAGTAATGATTGATATATTGATGTTTATAAATGATGATGTTATTTTGTAGTTGAAGTGAGGTAATAAGAGTGTTAATTTGGGGATGGCAATTTTGTAAGAGGGGATAGTGTAGTGTAGGAGTCCGCAACAAAAGGGTTGGGACGGGAAGGGACCGTTTGGCGGGAAGGGGTTGCCTTAGGTAGAATCCAGGAACCAGATTAAGGAAATGAGCTTTTGGGGGGGGGGAAACACTTATCCTAAGTACAAAGGGTTAGAGAATTTTTTTATATATCGAGAGAATGATGTGGATTGAGTTTAATAGTAAGTTGGGTTTAGAGAATTGTTTGATAGATGTTTTGATAGAGATGGGTGTCATATTAGTTAAAGCTGTTGATGAGTATTAGAGTCAAAGAGGGAAAGATTATATGTATACATATCAAGTTGTAAATCAAGTTAGTAGAAATAATTAAATCACCAAAATTAATGGAGATTGTTAAGTACAGAAAAGAGATTCATAGTAAAAATGTAAAATTTTGATTGAACAAGTGACAATTTTAATGGAATTCGAAAATGTAAAGGTATAAAGTGTTTATTTTGAGTAATTTAAATATTAATTTTATTCTTGATCATCATAATATTTTGTTATTTTAGATGTTTTATTTTATTATGTTTTTGTGTTTAAAGATAGAATTTTAAAGATGTTCAATGTATTTTCAGATGTAACTTGTGTATAACTTATGTAGGTCAAGGTTCTTGACTTGACCTAGTTTGATCAGCTGATGGGTGATGTCCTATACTAGACCCGTTTTGGCAAGGAAGTAATGCCGATTTTGCTTTTAATTGATTTGAATAAATTTAAATAATTTAATATTGGGGAAAAAAATATATATATTTTAATAAATTAAAATTTTTTGAATTTAAAATTTTTTGAAAAAAAAAAAAATTTTTTTTGATTTTATGCCTGCCATCTAATGGATGTTTTTGGATTTTTATTACGTTATTGTTGGTGTGTACTAATCGTTTTTTTTATTGAATTGTATTGTTTAGGGTATATATATATATATAATCACATGTTAGTATAAGGAGATTCATGTTTTTCATAAATGTTCAACTTGTTTATTTTCTAATGATAAAAAATAATGAAGAGAATTATTCGATTTAGATAAAAGATTTTAATTTGATTTTTTGGAAAATAGCTGTGGATTTTTAACTTAAATGAAATTGTGTAGCTAAGAATATTTCAATTTTGATAGTATGTAGTCATAAGTGCGTGTGCGAGCCCAGTAACTGCTAAAGGCAGCCCAGTGTGCATGTAAGGGGAAACATAATGGTTGAGGATCTGGCATGATAGTAGCCAGGGATTTGGAGTTTGGGGAGGCATGTTGGAAGGTGAGGTGCGCTGTGGTGCGTATCTGTTCGATTTTATGGTGTTGGGATCTCGTACAGAGAAGTCCAGTGATCTCGTTCAGATGCGGCCATAGTCGCTGAGCCAGGGGGGTTGTTTACCCATGAAGTATAAGAGCTAAGGGGGTTTTTTGGCACCAGTTCCTCACCGGTCCTCTTAGGGGTTGTAGCAATGAGATTTCTTCTGTTTCGGCAGAAGATATCTCATTGGGGGGGGGTATTGTAACGTGCTGAATTTGAGGGATATTTTATTTTATTACATTTTGGGGTTTATAAAAAATATTCATAAATTTAATTTCCATCTGTGACCAGGCCACGTGTTGAAATGAACATCGTGCTAACAAAGGAACAATACGCCTTAACAGTTGTGCAATCTTTGCGAAGGAATGTACCCAGCGTCATTTCCTAGAACTTTGCGAGTGTGTGGCACTACGTCCGAGCGCGTCACACCAGCATGCGCGCAGACCGACGCCGCCTTGTAAAACTCAAAAATGGCTAGAGACGAAAACTGTACGAGCACATGGTCCATGCTGATGGATGTGAGTCTAAGTCCCGCCTCTTTTGTGACGTCAACCAGTGCCGAACAAATATCATCCACGGCAACACACAAAAAACCTACGTGTGTTAAATGGGACACAACAGTGGCGAAGAAGTAGGTGGCATTGTTTTCCACTTTTAAAAAACGCAATCTAGTTGGCAGTGAACGTAGGGCCGCTCTTAGCAGTCCGCTTACAGACAGTGCCTGCACAGGTACAAGCCCCAAGGGGCTTTTTCAAAATTGATAAATTTTCAGTCAAAAGTGAGTTATCAGTTAAAATAATGTGACAGTGGCGAGATTGTTCAGTTAGAGAACATCCGCACCTATTTTCGGACACAATTAATTTAAAAATGCGAAATAGCGAGCTCGAGTGAACCACGTTGCCGGCAGGGGGGTATTTTATAATGTATTAAGGGTTAATTAAAGAAATAATCAGGGGATGGTTTTAAAATAGTGTGAATGTGAGAATGTTTGGTAGGCTGGGCTGTCTGTGTATTAAATAAGGTAAGCTGTTAGAATAAGATAAGTTTAGTAATTGCCGCAGGCATGGAGTACATACAGAAGAGTATTATACTTGTATTTCATTTCCAATGTTGACTAAATAATCTAACAACAGTTTTTTGATGTCTTCTTTAAAAGTTTAAAAAATAAAATTTACTAATTCTCTTCAAAACAAAATGAGTTACGTAAATTATTCCATTAACCTATAAACCACGTTGGCAACCTACGTTCGTGCGAGAATCCTGGACCCAGATAAAACTTTACAGGTAGGTGGTGAATAAATTATGTATTTATATTTTTTAATAGTTTAATTAATATAACAGTTTTAAGATTTATATTTGAAATCATTTTAGAAATGAAATATTTCCACAGAAACTACTTCTATCTTCAGCCTCAACTACAGAATTGTGATCACTAACATATACCACCTCATGTTAGCGCACTCGATTTTCACTGATGATGGCAGTCGACGGCACTTCCGAAACGTATGGTTTTGCAGAAAACATTGGACCACGGCCAAACAGCCTGGGAAGGAATTTTATCAACAAACTACTTCAATGTTGCTGATAATGTAGTACACATATAAAAAATTATCCCCTCCCCTTCACCTATCATTTCCATTTATAGAAAATTATCCCCTCCCCTACCCCTTTTCATTTATAGATATTTCATCTACCTTTCTACAGTGGATTATTATAACCTTTTCAGGATACTTTATTTATCAAAATTAAGTACTGTACTCTTGTTAAAACAAAACGTTGCAGGTAAACTACCCCTTCTCCTTAACCGATCTTCACCAAAATCAACAGACCTTGAGTCCTCTCTACAATATGCAAAAAATTATTTGAATTTGCGGGAGTTATCATTCGCTATAGACAAAATTCTACACACAGACATCTTTCTAAAAATGACTTTTCTTTATGTTTTGAGGGTAGTACAATCAGAATCAGCCCTCACAGGACACTAATTATTAGATACAATTTTTACCTTCATTTAAGCCAGCTTCCACTCACTGTGTACTTTCTCAGAGGCCATAACATGTTCTTTTTAACATTGCCGAACATAAATTGATGTTAAATTAAAAATAAAGTAAAGACTTAGCACCTTAAGTTTGCAACGTGCAAGTTGAAGAATCTATTTAATTATTGCACTTAACTTGATATAAGTACTGATTACATTTCAGGATTATTATTTTCAGAAATAATCTATGTAAACCAGTTTTCCCCATATAAAGTTAATTAAAATTCTTTAATGCATAGCATTCCAGGCATTTACGGTAGTATATTTGTATTACTAAATTTGAATTTACACAAATAATTCTCTTTGATTAACCAGAGTTACACACACAAACTAAATGCTGAGTGTCCTCCTAGTGTATAAATTCAGCTAAAACAGTATTCCAAACACTTACCTTGTTACTATGGTGTCTTCAACGGTTACATTGGTGTATAAATTCGTTATGTCAAATGATGCTAATGTTGAGTTGTGTGGTATATGGATGGGTTCTAGTTTTTTGACAAGTTCTATGTTGTTTTTAACAGAAGTGTTGTTGGTTAGATTTATATGTTTTCTGATTAGTTTATCTAGGTGTCTGGCGATTTTGTGGGAGGTGCTTGTGTGTTATTTATCAAAGGTCAAATGGGTATATTGGGTTTGTGTATTTTCGGTAATGCGTTTAGTTTTGGGGGGTTAGGTTTAATTTCTTTTTAGGTATTTTATGTTTTCTGTTTGGATTATGTATTTTGCGTTATTTATGAATTTGTTTTTGGTATTTTATTGTGGGATCTTTGGTTATTTGAGTTATATTGTTTTTGGAGAAGAATTTCTCAGTTTTATTGTTTATTTCTTAAATATTAGAATTACCTTGGTTCCTTCTTTGCAATTATGTTTACTTCTTCTTTGTTCATTATGACTGTTGTAATTTCTATAGATACTTTTGGTGTGTTTGTTGTAATTTTGTGTTTTACATAATCTTTTGTGATTAAATCATTTGGTGTAAAATGTTCCAGATTATAAAATACACCTAACAGTTTTAACATACAATATATATAGTAACACCTCTATACATAGTAACAGGTATATCAATATGCCTGTAATCACAGGTATGGGAAAGTAATGGCAAATCTTGCATAATCTTGTTATCAGTTATTGTTATTATTCGGCTAGTGCTATTAAATTCATATTGGCCCAAAGTGATCACAAAAGGAATTTATTTTATTTGTTTACAGTCATCATTGTAGATTCCAAGTGGATTTGAAATTTATATAAATTAATTTTCACTCACATGAATGAAGCTGCAACCGTAAACAAATACAGAATATATTTTCTATGACAGCAGACAAGACAGGACACTTGTATTTTGCCTTTTATGTATATACATACATTCAGACATCATTTATTTGGATTGACTTCTGCAAGCTTGAAATCAGATACTAATAATGTTTTATGAATATTAATTACTACACTTTCACATGTGAAACTTACTTTGTTTATTTTCCTCGTACAACGTTTCAGTGTGGTGTTCGCCTTCCTCAGCGAGGTATGATACAGAATGTCCGGAACTTGTAACGGTTTGTCTAGTTGGTAGGTTGTGTGGCAGAGTGTGGAGGTGGAAGGGGGTTACGTAAAATTATAATCCTCAAAGTATAATATTGAATTATTTGGGATGTTTTGTTAAATTGTTACGACGGTCTCACCGATCGTCACATAGTACAGTGGAAACCAAAATAAAACACACTTATTAATTTGCAAATTACATTTATTATATATTTAATTGGTGTTGTTACATGCTTGTTCACTTCTTTTGTTACATTTAAATCAGTGTTGTGTTGTGATTAGCTACGATGGTAGTGTTATTAGTACAGACGAGGATGCTGCAGTTTCTTTTCTTAAAGAAAAAGATTTGGTTCACAATCCTCGTCAATATGGTAATGGACATGATATGATTTTAGCGCTTGGGCAGCAAGAGCGTTGGTGTTGCAATAAGAAGACTTGCCGTGAGTATAAGGTAGTTCGCAAGGACACATTTTTAGAGGGGTCCAGATTACCCCTGAGAACAATAATAAAATTTATTTATGACTGGTGTGAAGGGCGTAGTAGTGTGAAAAACAGTAAAAATCAACTGAAAATCGACAACAAAACATACGCACATTGGACGGCTTACTTAAGACATATCTGTGCCGAAGTCATCATGAGCAACCCACAGAAATTGGAGGACCGAATTTAACAGTTGAAATTCATGAGAGTCTCTTGCCAAGAAAAAAATAATGTTGGCCGGGTGTATCCACAATAGTGGGTTTTCGGAGGATTCTGTCAAGAAACAAAGGAATGTTTCTTGTGTCGTATCGAAGATCGGTCAGCAGCTACCCTCCTACCTCTCATAGTGGCAAATATTGAACCAGGGTCCATTATAATGTCAGATGAATGGCGTTCATACCGTCAAATTGTTAATTTGCCACAACAGTACACTCATTTGACTGTAAACCATAGTTATAACTTTGTGGATCCTCAAACGGGAGCGCATACACAAGGCGTAGAAAGCATGTGGCGGACCTGTAAACGCCGAAACGTGATTGAATGTGGTACGAGAAGGTAACGCTTAGATTCCTATTTAAGTGAGTTCATGTGGCGAACAAGAAATGCAAACCAGGATTTGTTCGAGTTCATGTGGAGGTCCACAGAGGTCCAGAATATCTTTCCAGGTGATGCATCGACAATAATTGTTTACTGGAACAATCTGGGGATTCACAGACACTTAACGCGCTGTATTAATGTAGAAGCGTGTAGAGTCACCTCCTTACCACTCACGACTACCTGTAACAATATTGTAAATAATTATAAGCTGAACACTGTGGAAAAAAGTGCTAAGTGAAGGAAGAAAAAGTGTAATATAAAGAGTGATCAGTAATAACAGAAAAGACTGTTAAAATTAATGATTCACCCCAAATGTATGAAACAAAAGAAACATAGACTATAAGTAAGATTAAGGGAGACATGATTTATATTATTCTGAATGTTCAGCAACATTGTATTAATTAGGATTTAAAGCCAAGTCCCATATTTGTTTCAAGGGAAAAGACTACAATTAGAAGGTTCAATTTGTTTAATTAATTGTATTAAGAGTTAGTTATGTTTAAATATGTTTTGTGTGTAATAATGTTAGTAATATTGTTATTAAGAATATTATGCTATTATGGCTATTATGAATTGTCAAAGAAGAAAAAGGTTGTAAGAAAATAGACACACTGTTATGTATAAAGTACCATAGATACCTAAATTAGGCTCAGACACACTAAATAGAATTAATCAGTCAACAAAATTTGGCAAACTAAGGAAAAAATTACTACTATGGAATGTAAACCAGTTTGTAATAAGTAATAATCCCATCAATCAATGTAATCCCAGCCATAAAGGCACAACTCTGAAGTAGCATGTCTATAATTCCTGTTTTAAGGTAATATTAGTGCTGGAAGGTAATAGAAGCATTAATTTCAGATAATCAAACCACTATAAACTACTCCTTTCCCTTAACCGATCTTCACAAAGAACAATACGTCTTGAGTACTCTACAAATCAGGGCTGTACGCAGAAAATTATTTTATTCAGTTTGAATTTGCGGCTCTTATCGTTTGCCACAGAAAATACCCTTGTTAAAACGTTGCAGGTAAACTACCCCTTTCCGTTAACCGATCTTCACCAAAACCAATAGGTCTTGAGTACTATACAAATCAGGGCTGTATGTAAAAAATTATTTGATTCTAAATATAATTATTACACTACTATTATGTTCCGAGTCGTAGTGTAATAATTATATTTAGTTAATTAATGGACACGTCATGGACAACGAAATCCAAGTATTCGATTCTGTTTGAATTTGTGGCTGTTATCGTTTGCCATAGAAAAAATCTACACACACACACACACACACACACTTTTCGAAAAATGACTTTTCATGTTTTGAGGGTAGTGCAATCAGAATCTGCAAAAATCTCGAACACGATTGTTTTTGCCATCACCATACTTCCATTTCCTTAAGGACATGGAAGTAAAAGGTAAGGGCCTTAACAATATCTACCACTTTTTAGATAAAGAAGGAGTATGCATTACGGTTAATAGCTTATGCTACAAGATACATAAGTGTTTATTTTAAAAATTAGTACAGTAACATACAAGACAGGTTACATGAACAATTGCTGGAAGAAACGGAGAACAAACAGTTACAGTGAGGTCAAAAGACGTAGAATTGAGCACTACAGAGTCAATTGGGTTTGTAAAGAAACATCAAACCCAAAGTACTATCATTACACACAACAATGTACTATAATTACCTAACCAACAACAACACTCATGTAGAGTAGATGTATTATTTAGGAAGTGTCTGTGCCTCAACCCAGTACTAAATCCAGTATACTGTAACAGGATCTACTGTTCCACACTGTAAATAAAGAAGACAGGCAATAATATATATTGTAACGTTTATCCCTTTTTCTTACCTTTAAATCTGTAGTATCTTGTAGTTACCTTGTAGTATTCTATATTGTAATAGATATATTGGTATTGTTTTTGTATTTGTCAGTCTCACCTAACGTTATAGTTAAATTGTGTACCTTTAATTCAATTGTAAAGAAGACTGTTTG
This sequence comes from Magicicada septendecula, assembly GCA_034769895.1. Lineage (NCBI taxonomy): Eukaryota > Metazoa > Arthropoda > Insecta > Hemiptera > Cicadidae > Magicicada > Magicicada septendecula. The sequence goes on along the minus strand of JAWRYS010001651.1, from coordinate 789,810 downwards.
CATTAAATGTAATATAATAATATAACAATATCTATGTGTAGGCTGAGGAGAATGGAATGGCTGTTAATTTACCACTTTACCTGGTATTTTGGTCACTTAACCAAAAATTTGTCCATTTTAAGTACAGACTCTAACCTATCAGATTGCAATGTAACTGGAATTTGTTGAAAACAAGATTAAACTATCACTCATATATTCAAACCCCCGCCACAGAGAGAGGGAGGGGGAAGAGAGAGTTATATATCATTGTTGAATAATTAAGACATTCCTTTTAACAAAAATATACTTTTTAATTAAATTATTACAACTATTTATTTTTACTTTAATTATATTTATGTTTCTGAAGTAATATTAAATACAATACAATATAAAATGCATATTGTTCTTGGTATCCAAGTCACGTATGAATAGTAAATTATAGACAAATAAATCACCTTATATCCGTCGTGTGACTTCGTTACGTCGATTAAAATGACGCGTTTCGGAACATCTGCTCCATCATCAGATTAAATCGCTCTATTGAGGTCGTTAAATAGTTAAAATCACATATTACAAATAATTGCCCACTATGTAATTCACTGGTTTTTCTAAATGGTGCGCACCACGACGAAGCCGATCGGACACTGAATTATTATCTGAGTGATTACGCCTAAGCAGGTTCAATGCTGTATCGTATAGCAGGTTGGATTTAAAATTTAAGTGGTCATTCAATATGAAGTCTCGGCTGTTTATGTTATTATATGCTTTGTATATTTCGAACTTTTCTATTGCGTCCATGTAACGGCCTTTGTTGCGCACATGTAGGGGTATTAAATTAGATTTAAAATCAGTATAATTATGATTGTGTAAGATTAAGTGGCGGGCAAAGTTGGACTTGATATTATTTAACAAAGTGAGATTATTTAGGTGATGTTTTGGTGTGTGCTCTTTAAATCGTTTGAGGAAACCTCTCCCCGTTTGACCAATGTAAAAACTGTTGCAGTCGTTACATGATAATTTATATATGCCGGATTTCTTTTCTAAAGGTATGGGTTTTCTATGACGTAGCATTTTTAATAGACTATTATTTGTTTTGAAGGTAGCGGTAATATTCAATTTATTAAATGTGGAGGTTAGAATATTTGGCATTATATTTATGTATGCGGTAGAAATAAATGTTATTTTTGTATCCTTATCTACTGGGGGCTTGGATTTTCGATTTTATGTTTCTTGATGAGATTATCAATTAACGTGTTTTTGTAACCATTAGCTAAAGCTATATGTTTAATGGTATTCAACTCCTCACGGTAATCATCATCACTGAGAGGCACTGCCAACAATCTGCGGATAAAGTAATTATAAGCTGCCAACTTTTGCGAAAATGGATGATAAGAGTCAGCATGTATTGTCACATCAGTGATAGTCGGTCTTCTATAAATATTAAATTTCAATTTATTTATGTGTTTAATGACAGACAAATCTAAAAAATTAAATTTATTATCCACTTCAGTTTCCAACGTGAATTGAATGTTTTTATAAATACTATTCATATAATGTTTTAGGTTTTCGATCTGTCGTACAGTACCATTGAAAATTAGAAAGGTATCGTCTACATAACGTGCATAAAATATTATATCATTTTTGTATTTTTTATGTGAGAGCAAATGAGAGTTTTCATAAAAATTCAAGTAAACGTCAGCCAATAGACCAGAGAGAGGTGAACCCATGGCCAATCCATCATCCTGAATGAAAAATTGGTTATTGAAAGCAAAGTAATTTTGTTCTAAAATAGTTTCAAGTAAACCAATTAACTCGTTTATCGTCTGTATATTTAATTTGTTATTCTCTAATAAATTTTCTTTTAAGATATTTAGTGTTTCCTTTACTGGTATGTTGGTATACAAATTTACTGTATCAAACGATGCTAACTTATAATTTGGTAGTAGATCAACATTTTTACATTTATTAATAAAATCCGTGTTGTTTATGACACTATGATTGTTTTTTAAATTTATGTTTTCTTTTATTACTTTGACGAGTTTCTTAGCTGTTTTGTATGCGGGCGCTGTGGTAAAATTAACGAGTGGTCTCACCGGTATGTCGTGTTTATGAATTTTGGGTAGGCCAGTGAGTTCGGAAGCTTTAGCATTAATAGGCTTTAGGAAGCGACGTGTGCATTCACTAAACAAATTTACGCAATTATTGATTTTGTTATTGAATGTCTTGACATACATATCAGTAGGATCAGATTTCAAGGTTCTAATATTGTTGTTTGAAATAAAGTCGTTTATTTTCGTTTTATACACATCAAAGTCCATGACAACAAGAGTATTCCCCTTATCGGCCTTAGTAATTAGAGCATTATTATCAACTAATTTAGCTTTGATTTGTTTCAATAACTTAAACTCGTTGGAAAATCTTATATGTTTCTGTAAACCATGAGGTGAATGGTTGTTAAAATTATGGTGTTTTATGGTATTATTAAACTTGTTATTTATTAAAATGCGTTCTTTGGTTTGTAGTTTTGGATCGGTAATTGTTTTTACTGCAGTTTCTGCATAGATAATTTCTTGTACAATTTGGTGTTTATTATTAAGAGGCAGTTATACTTGATGCCTTTATTAAGGATGTTCATTTCGTCTTCATTAAAAGCTATCATAGTTAAATTAGACACACGAGGATAAAATGTGTGTTTACAAGTGATGTCGGTTTCTTGGCGACGTTTAGTCTTCAAATTATGAATTTTACACGTCTGTTTAAAGTATGTATTGTGAGTAACATCTGAGACGTATTTATGTACTGATTCCATAACATTATTTACAATGGCCGGATGAATATCGTTGAAAATATGTAAATGCAATTTATAAAGTCGTGCATTGAGTGTAGATTTCTTAATATACAAAGATTTGATTTCCTCCTTGATCCGAAAAATCTCAGCATGTTTTTTGGTTGCTTTAGCAGCCCTAGAGAGGGCCTTCATATTTATAACTGCATATTTTTGTATTAGATATACGTGACTTTGATACCAAGAACAATATGCATTTTAAATTGGAGGCTAGTCAAGCAAGCATGGTATATAAATATCAAAAGTTAAAATCCAGTTACTAAAAACTAACTTACACATTAAATTTAATAATATCTGTTTAAAAAATCATCTAATACCAAAATATGCAGTTATACAACTGGAATTTGGCCACTAAATGAAAATATATTCAGTATCGAAGAGTTTCTGTGTTCACCTGTAATTGACAGAGAGATAGGAGACAAAAGTAATTATGAAGGAAGATTAACACCAACAAAAGACTGTCAAGAGACCACAGTAGCCGGACCTCCCACGTCGGGAATAAACGAGACATCTGCTAATACCTTATCACAATTGACACCAGAATAAATTCGCCCTTATCCGAAAGCGACTGCAAAAATAAAAAAAAATGCGCTAAGAAGAAAAAGTCAAGTATTCTCACTGACTCCTGTTAAAAAAGCAATTCGTATTGAAGAGGAGGCATGTCAAAAGAAAGAGCCATCAAAACGGAAACTAATCATGAACGATGAAACGAAGGCGATTTGTGGACTATATAGAAACGGTCAAGCAAACTCTCCAAGACTTAAGAAATTGTAACAAATTAGTGGATAGCGTAACTTTTGTTATTTCAGAGGATTCTCGCTAGAAATTACCGGTAACTGCAAGAGGAACCCGCGCTGATATTGTCTAAGTGTGTTTAAAGTCCTCGGCAATGTGGAATGCTATTCAGACTAAATTTGCAAAGCAATATGAGAGCCCATTAAGGAGGAGGAGATGGTGATTTTTCTACAAACTTACTGCACCTCGGTGACGGCAGTGTTCCTAATGACGATAGCTTCACAGAAATTGACGAAACCTGGGACATAGTAAATAGTACAACTGTATTAATTGCTAAAATCTGTGCAAAACGTCAAGTGTTTACTTGATAAAAATTACAAGTGGTTATTCCCAAAGAATCGAATCTGTAAAGGAAAATAATGATACAAGTTTGGAAAAATTTTCTGGGGATAATAAAAAGTACGAAGAATCTATTAACACCGTATTTAATATTGAAAATATAGTGTACTATCTCCAAGAATTTTTGAATTCTTTAAATCAATCTTGCATTCCGCCACAACGGTTCATTCTGAAGGTTGGCACTTCAACAATGTTGTTGAAAAATTTACATCCTCCGAACGTTTGCATAATACAAATTGCAGGTGACATACGCGAATTTCTGTGTCAAGTAGGTAATAGCGTTATTATCGACTCAAAAGCCCTCTTCACGCACACATTCGAATCAGTAGGCTACTGGTTGTTAGTATTACCTGTTTAAGCCTACCTGGTGTAATTACCAACTTATAAATTGTAACATTCTTTACTTTAGTACACACTTGAAGGAAATTAACAGTTTCAAAATTACATCCGTTGCATTTACATAATTTTCATTAAACCTACTTAATATGTAGTAGTGGACGATAAGCTTTTCCAGGTTTTACTAGTACTTGACCTACAACGCTCTGATCTCCTACACTCAGTGCCTCTGTCTTTAATCACTGCTTTTTTTACATAATAATTTTCTCATTCCTGCATAGAATTTACCCGCTCGCACAGAAGGCAACAGAATTTAGTGAATCCAAGCTGCAATCGAAGTAAAACTACGTTACTTTCACATCTCCGTAGGTAGGTAGAATATCCGTCATACTGAATTCTGCTCAATAAAAGTTTCATACTATCACATGACTCCGACATGTAAACAGTATAAACTGAAGGGATTGGTGACCATTTATTTTCAGTGTGAAGTAGTACTGCTTGCAAATTAACCTGTGAGAGTCAGGGCCGCGTTTACGCGCAGGTATCTAAGCTGCAGCCTATGGGCCCGCACCACAAAAAAAAAACTGTTTACAAATTTTAATTTTGAATAGACTAAAATAAAAAATGTCTTAATACCGTGGTGCGGTAAAAATTTGTGTAACTTATAATCATAAAAGACGTCGACGCAGTTAATTCGTGTGGACTAATTCGGCTGAACTCTTCAGTGGTCAACTGATATGAGTGAGTCAGCATTCAGGAAACTCGATCGCTTGGCGTCGCGTGGGACTGGAGGGGGTTTCTCTTGGACCTGCTTTAAGTGAAAATGTTTGCTTGGAAAATGACATTGGATTGTGGCCGGAGTTTATGACACAAGGTAATATAGATTACTGCATAAAAATGGGCGCCACAGCACTTCAAAATTGTGACGGTGATCTATTTGACTGTAAATCTGTACACAGTATTTTGGGATGATATCTTGGGACAAGTAAACAAAACTAGTGAAACTCTGCAGAACCCTAGATTACTAGATTGGACGTGAACACAGCCACCTCAGCACTGACATCGCTAACAAGCTTCATAGGAACAAAACGGGATAGCTTTGAAGAATATGAGGTGAAAGCTGCTGAGTTAACTGATTGCACTGAGTAAGAGAGTGAAACACGGCGCAACCGCAAAATAAACGTGCGTTTGGCACCTCTTGACTGTGTCCCAGTCCAAGTACCAGAAGGTTAAGCTGACCCCATCAGAAAAATTTCGAACCCAGAGTTTCCTACCTGTCATAGATCATTTGAATCTTCATTGCGGCAGAGCTTGAGGCATACAAACTAGTTGATACCCGTTATGGATTTCTCAACAACTTGGATACACTTACTAATGAAGAGATAATTGCAGCAGCTCAAAACTTAGTAGAAACATATAACAATGACTTAGACAATCAATTGGGAAATGAACTGATTCAGTTCAAGGCTTTTACCATGAGTTTCAAAAAGATGATGAGAAAAATGAAAAAGTCATTAGTCAGTTGAGGTGTATGTATAAACTCCTCCTAGAAAGAAATGTCAAAGATTGTTTTCCTAATATCGAGGTCGCTCTAAGAATGCACCTGTCACTTCTCACTAACTGCAGTGGAGAAAGGTCATTTTCAAAATTGAAGTTGATCAAAAACAGGCTTCGAACCTCCATGTTAGAAGACAGGCTCAACGTTTTGGCTTTGCTCAGCATTGAAAGTGAGATTTTAAGACAACTAATTTATGAAGATGTTATAAGTAGATTCATTAGTAGGAAGTGTAGGCGCAAACCTATTAGCGGCTAAGCCATTTCCAAGTTAAGTTAGCCTATATGTAGTAACTACAATTTAGTAGTAAATTGTACACACAGTATTTTCATACATATAAGTGTCATAGTATTGTATAGTACTGTAATATTACTCTACTCACTACTGTAGTAATGTAACTTACTGTAGTATAGTATCGTCTTTTAACACACTGCTAATAAATTCATTTCACACCCAAACTTTGTGTCCTTTTTTTAATATAGTTGTTCATAGCAATGTTAATAAATCGTGTTGAATATCTTAATGATTTTCAATTCTTTTCATTTTTATGTCGTCAATTCATTAACTTCTAAATACTGTACAGTAACATTTTCTACAATTTAGTAATAAAATTTAAATGTTTCTGTTTAGGTTTTTAGTTATAAAATTGCTCTAAAATTCGATTTTTGCAGGTCAATTTTCAAATGGAATACTCCCCAGACCCCCGGTAGGGCCTGCACCTCAGGTTCAGCCTAGGGGTCTACAGATCCTAAATACGGCCCTGGTGAGAGTCTATAAAAAAACTAAGTTACCAAAAACTGCTTGGTAATTTTCAGTTACCAAATCTAGCTTGTGTACAGTGAAATCAAGTTAATATTTAGATTATATAATGAAAAACAAAAAGGGTGGGAAGGGTTGACTTTTTTGTAAAAAGAAATTAATTATTTAATTATAAAAATTATGTATACAGATAATTAGGGAATTATTAAAAATGGAGTAAAATCAATAGGTTAATAAAAGTTCGTAGAAGTCTTGAAAGGAGGGAACGTTAGAAAACTTTTTATGTTAGGAATACTTAAGCCTACAAATCGTGATAGTTATTATTATTATATTATTACTATAAAACAACATTTGTGTTATTTTAATACAAACAGGAGTGAATACAGCCTTCGAATGAATTAGCAGTACGACACGTCAGCCTGCCAACAGACATTAGCTCTGTATATTTATGTGTCAGCCAAAACAGTAGTAGGACTTTTGTAAACATAGACTGTTGTGTCATTACGACATTAAGAATGTTGTTGGCGTGAATTTGACAGAATTTGATTAATGAGACAGATTTCTTTATCTCTGCCCTTGTTTCTCTCTGTCAGTCCCTCTCTCTCTCTCTCTCTCTCTCGCGCGCACACACACGCATGCACGCGATCGCCACTCATACAGTTTCTTCTTTTTCTTGTCACAATTTCAGTGTTACACACAATCCCTCACTGTCCTTTTCCTGCCCCCTCGCACTTTGTTAACTTCTCCATCAAATCCTAACCTATACGTCAAATTAGATCGAAACTAGACACATTTTGTAATAGTTTAATCGATGTGCCTAAACCAGAAAAATTATTGGGTCACTTGTGTGAAAGAAGAAACTTAAATTTATTTACCTTATAACAATTCCCCCTAAATAAAAGGGAAATCCCCAAATTCATATTTCGAAGCCACCTGTTGTAGATAAATCGGTATTTCTCTTGGATACATACGTTTAATCTCATACAAACGTTTTTATGCGTGTTCCCATCAGCACCGACACACCTGTACAGGCTTCTCCATATTTTTCTACACCTGTCCAAATATGACTATACTGATTACAATTGTAATTTCTTCTGCGGTTTGTTTATGACCATAAGATATGTCTTTATAGTTCCTTTTAAATACCATTATTTTCTGCTCATTCATACAAAACTTTTAATTGTTGAATGTGCCAATTCTGATAATCTTTGCCAAACCCAAATATTAATGTTATACGGCGTCACCTTATTATGTATCAAACAAAATAGAACAAATCACTGTTATTTTAGCAGTAGCTTTTTTAAGGAGCCCAGAGTAGGCATACTAGTAGGCCTATACCTACCCGACACACACACATTTGAAGGATCAGTATTTTGTCTTGGAGTTCACTTTCCCAGCTGAGATATTTAGGGACCAGGAACTAGCATTTGAACTTCTATCATCAGCTACATATTGTAAATCCACTTACGTGTAAATCCTAGATAAATGTACAAGCCTATGCACTAAAAGCCTAAGCTATGGTACCTACAATCATCTACGTTTTACTAAAATAATGGTTGCAAGTTAAATTTTTTGATTCATGTTGATGCTTTTGTCTCGAAGAAACCACGTAATTTAATCGGCTTTTCGTATCCGGCCGACGATGGTGTGCTCCCACTTACGAACAGTGGCACTTGCAACTCGTTTCACTTGCGAACACTCAAGTAGATACGACACGTAATTAATTTTTGATACGTGAGAGTACGTCCCACTTGCGAACACACAAACAACGATGTATGTACATCCACCCTGTACATGAAGGGGGATTATCTGTTTATTCGTGAAGTTGTGAAATTGTTGAAGTTGCGCTTCTTAAACGAAAGATGAAAACAGTACAATTTACATTTTCTCCTGTACAAGTACAAAAAACCAATTTAAAAACTGATATCGCCTGTCATAACAGCTGACGTAAAGCATCTATATTGTCTTCTAACTTCGAAATTCTTTTGTTTTTTTATTATTTTTAAATTTGTATTTAATTTAACTTTTATTAATTATTTTTATGATTTCAATTATTTTTTAATGATTCAATTGCGTTTATGTTTTTATAATTCGTTAAATGCATTTTTTGTTACCAACTACGTTTACCAAGTTACAATTTTTATAAAACGCGAGCACACACACACACACACACACACACACACACCCACTTGCATAGCCGCCCCCTCACTCTCTCCCTCTCTCTCTCTTACTCTCTCACTCTAAATTAAAAAGGAAGGTTATTTTTTATTTATTTTTGTTAGTCAACTTGTAGAACAGTCGACGTGATCTTGAGAAACATTCCAACATCAGAATCTTTTTCATATCTTTTAGTTTATCCAATTCAGTATACTTTTTCGTCCTTTTCATAGCTTAAAAATTTCACTCCATCGTTACATCATGTTCTGAATAGATTTCTCTCCCTCAGATTATAAACATTTGATAATGTTTTTTATTCTTGGATGTGGTCTTCCAACGTGGCTGTTTAGTTTCTGATGCGTGCTTGTACGGTATTATTCATTCTATGACGTCGGAAGTAGCAGTTCTGTAACTCCTGTGGCACTAATCATTGTCTAGCTATTGTTCTACGAAATAATTAAAGAACTAATCGAGTTTCTCTTCCTCTGGAATTTGACCATGGATATACTGCCAGCCACATTCTACATCTTTTCGAAGGAAAGCAAGTTAGCACACATTAGGGTTTTTGTGCTCCCTAAGTCATTTGAATGTGTACATGCAAAGTGACTACTGCAGCTTTTGAATTTTCCATTCATGAAAAATTACTTTTAATCTTTCAAACTCTATTTTCTATTGATTTAACCAAAAATCAAGAGCTTAGCTTGCACAACGTCTTCGCCCGGACGGAACCTACTCTCGCCAATTTTCAAACCGGGACAATTGACAAACTGGCCGGGACCCCGGGATCAGGTCGTTAAACCGGGACAATCCCGGTCAAACCGGGACGTATGGTAAGCCTATTTATACATGTATTTATCGGTTTTCAATATTGATGTGAGCATTGTACTGTAGAATTAGGAAGCGATTGTAGAGAACGAATCACGATTATCAAATGATATATTCTTTTTAGTTCAACAATTCCGTCATCTCGTCTCCAGTACTTTGGAAAACCATTGTTATTTTCAATAGTTTAACGTAAAACGTTGCTCGGTTATTATGTGTACATATTCCATCAATCATGCAAGGAACATTAGGATTATAAGCTCTACAAGATCCATGTATCATTCGAGATAACAATTTTATGAATCCTTGGAAAACTGACTGGGTCAGGTATTTCTCCGCACAAAACTTAGGATAAGCCTGAGGTAGCGTATTAATCACTTTTCAGGGATTCAATAATAAATATGTGTAGGATAACAACTGCTCACAATGTGATTTTTTAGTAAATCATTTTTATCACCTATCACGACGATCGGCAGATTTTTGATTTTCACCAAGTTAAGAAGTTATATCTGTCCATTTCGGATTGCAAGTCATGGTTAAAAACCTGTCCAGTTTTCCAGATTTGCGTACTGTACGATCGCCATCAGATCCTGGTACCCAAGAGTCATTTTACGTAGTCTGCTCCTTCATGTTCGATAATCTCGGCCGTGTAGTGTGTAAGGATTATTAGCCAGAAAGCTGCGAGGATTGTGAGTAACGAAGTTGAAACTTTTCGTTTTCATTATGAACCAATACGTATGTCATATTCTGTAAGAAGTTAGACTAAGTGTCATGTTAAGTAAGAAGGTTTGTAATCTATAATATGCTGATGACATAGTACTTCCAGATGCAAGCGAAGAAAAATTTCATTTATCCGCAGAATGAAAAGGCCAACAACGATGTAGTGTTAGATAATAAAGAAATATAAGACAAAATAACGACTGTAGACCGATCAGATAATAAACTGCTAATCTACTCCGGACATGTAAGTTACAACAAATGAGCAGAGATTCCAAAAACACATGTTAGAGTAGAAACACAAGGAAGGAAGAATACCAGGCAGTCGAAGAAGTAGCTGCAGAGAGAGAGTATAGACTCGGAACTGAAAGGGGCCTTGAGACCACTGCGATAGGTGATTGGACATTGGACATCAGACAATAATGTAGTATAATACGTATTTTATTTGTGTGTGTGTGTGTGTGAGAGAGAGAGAGAGAGAGAGAGAGAGAGAGAGAGAGAGAGAGAGAGAGAGCGTGCGTGCGTGTCTTAGGAGGAGGGGAAGAAAGGAACGTTGAAAAACTCTTTTACGTTATGAATGCAAAAACTCTTTTACGTTATGAATGCAAAAACTCTTTTACGTTATGAATGCTTAAGCTTACAAATTGTTATTATTATTATTTTTATTATGTTTTTAATATAAAATATTCATATTATTTTAATATGATTTTCTGGAACATGTTTGGTGGAAACGTAAAAACAAGACAGCTGATAAATAAGAGGCTGCGAGTTCAGACGTAGATGTGTATATATATGTGTCAGCCAAAACAGTAGTATGTTTTGTAAACATACACTTCTGTGTCATTAAAACATTAAGACTGTTATTTGACCTTGAGTAGGTACTCGTGTTGACGGGAATGAGAAATCTTGTCTCTGTACTGGAGACCTGTGGTGTTAACGCTGAATAGACAACAACACATATCACTGTATTGTCTGGCCGCGATTGGAATGCGCGGCTTGGCGTTCCCACCACTAGACCGGCAGATGCATTGTTACTACTTAGTACTACCCATTCAGTATGTACATTCAGAAATAAGAAGTACACATTTTTATAAATTTCTTTTTGTAATGTAATTCTACATCTTATGCTGCTCATTTCTGTATAAATTATATGTCTATAATATAATTTTGTTGATCATAAAAAAATATTCTATCAATTTTTGTTCACCCGTGCAAATTAGTGCAACATTTCAATCAACCAGTGATTGCAATCCTAATACGAAACTTATGGAGTTCATTTTTATAACGTTTTATTCAAAATAATATTTCCTTTATTATGAACATATTTTGATTGTCATAACACTATAAATAGATTTTTGGTCGAATTATTATCTCTGTAATTGTTTAATTCTGTCAGTAAGTGTATTACAATTTGTCGTCTGTGAGGAAGATTTTTATTTCTAAAGATAGACAAATAATGTAAGCAAGAAGTTGTAGTTAATAGTCCAAAGTTATTTTTAATGCAAATTCCAATATCCTACTGCCGATGGTTTAGACAGAATACGTCGTTATTCGAGAAGCTTATACCGCACGCCTCTGGTGACAAGCAAGCCGCTACCGCCACAAAACAAATAGGCCTACTTATGAATGACAATAAAAGAACATAGTATACGTCGTTTTTACTCTTTTAATAAAGGTGTAACAGCCAAAACACGTGTCTGATGACAATAAAAATTATGAAACAAAACTAAGTGCTTTTTGTATTGTGTTAATACAATAATATAAGAATTACTTTACAGGAAACACTAGTTTTAGAAACAAATGTGTCGTGTTGAAGGCCATCCAATCTGTCACAAAGGGAAGGTTTTTCGACATATTTATGACGGGGCATTGTTTGGTGTATACCCTTACACCCGGCGACCACTTTGGTGTTATAAAAAAAGTATAGCAACTGCTGTTTTTGGATGTCGTTTTGTCATTCTGTTCCATGAGTTAAAGTTAGTAGTGATCAGTGTTTATACTTAGTGTATATGTTTAATTTCTTATTAATTGAATAGCGTTTGAATTTTTCGCTCTAAGATAATTAATTGCTCTAAAATATGAAAAAAAGTTGCCCTCCTACTTTTTCGTCATTTTCACCGTGATTCACTACGTTCTTTACCTAAAAACACGATTGAATCTCTTCGAATGTGACAGCCTGGCTTGGGACAGGCATATTTTCCCATATAAGTGAGGAAATATGGCGAGTTACAACTTTTTTTCATATTTTTTATTTTAAAATTTTTATATTAAACATTTTTAAATTTTATTTTCTATTAATTTATATTACCTTTAATTTCTAAATACCTTCCTCTTAATGTTCTGACAAGTCACTGAGGCCGCTCTCTTCACTGTCTTCTTTCTCGCTCACAGCGATGACAAACTGATCTAATGCATTTTCCATTAGTCCGTCTTTTTCCCAATATTCATTTTCCAACATCTTTATGTGGTCACAGCATATTTTCCCAATCTTTATTGGTGACGTGTTTAATGGCCTCTTCTAAAAGCTGGAGAAGGCGCTGAATTCTTAAATCTCCAACATTATTTTCCCGAACGAATCTTTTCATTATTGCCCATATTAATTCTATGGGGTTTAATTCGCAGTTGTAGGGCGGGAGGCGTTCTACTTCGTGTCCATATTGTGCGAAGATTCTATCGATCTTGTAGTCCACTTTAGTCGGTTTATTTTTCTCAATTAGTTCGTACAGTACAGGTTTCCTCATTTCCAGGACAGCTGGAATGTTCGCCTTTGTCAGCCATTCGACCATTGTCTTTTTTGTATCATACCTATTCGGGACCTTGTTCTCTATTTTGCTGTGGCAGGGAGCATTATCCATGATGACGACACTGTTAGCAGGCAAGTTGGGGACGACCTTCTCTGTTACCCACTTCGAAAAATTGTCGTAATTCATTTGACCGTGGTAATCCCCAGTAGCCACATCAGCCCTAAAGAACAGTTGGGCCCCAGGTAGAAATCCCTCCTCAGAGCCAATACCAACAACAATAATCCACTAATACAATACTTCCACTAACACACTCCATCGCTCCAACGACACCGGGTCCTTGCCAACACTTACGAAAAGTTAGGTTGGAGTCGATCTATGACTCATCAAGAAAAAATATGTTTCGATTGTCCTCTCGTATTCTTCGCATACGCATCAAATATCTACACCGCCAATCAATTATTTCGTGCCTCTCTCCACTAAAATTTTCCTCTTGCTCACAGCTCTATTCCATCTGAATCCCATTTCTTTCAGTATCTCTCTCAGTTTAGTTCGTTCAAATGGAAAATTCATTTTCACCTTCAGTTCATTAATAAGTTTCCGCACAGATGGGATTGTCTTCTTGACTAAATAAAACTCTTCGATAGATGACTTTATTATGTTTCTATCGAAACTGTCGACTTCTTTGGCAATCCTTGTTGGAGCTTTCCTTTTTGCTCGGTGAAATTACGGTTCCCTCAGTTTGTAGCTCCCGATGAATTGCCTAAAGTGTTCTTCTAGGCATACCTGTATATGCTTCTGCTCGTTTAGTCGGGATACTGAAAGGGAACATGAGTTTCTTGTCCAAACGTTCTTTTTCCATGGCGGACATCACGTTTCCTAGAACCTTCCTTTCTTTCTCTTGAATCACGTGCCTCTTAGATGGCCCAGGTGAAGATGTTTCACTCCTGATCATACTGGTCAAAAGTTCGAAAGGAGACACAATACACGGCACTTCACTATAGCCTAGTAACTAAATTCTATTAACTAATAAGTAATAAACTCAATTATATACAATTAATAAGTAATACAGAAATCTCAATTATATACACGCCGTTTACGCGCCGACAGCTGATACTGGAATGAGGAGCAGGGAGCGCGTTGTGAGTGTAAGTATGGGAAAAGCTAGTACAAGCGACAAGCCTGCCCATTCCCCCACTTTACCTACCCTGCGCACTCCAATCGCGGCCAGACAGTACATAGCAGTGGCTGACGTGTGTTAACCATTTCTGAGTTCGCGATACCACAACTCAGATTAAACTGTGCACAATGTTTGTAGAAAAGACGGACGTGTGTGACGTAGACGCCAGTTTGCAAAATGTATTATCCGCCTCAGTCCGTAGGAAACATTCTTCCCGCCAGAAATGTAATCACGTTTCGCGTTTATCTTGTCTCAGCCAAATAAACATTACTATGCGTTTACCATGTTCCAGTGTCCTTCATATTTCGTAAACAGTTGAGAAATTATATTATTTCTTACAGAAGCACCCTTAGGGGTGTCCGGCAGGTGTAAATGTACATAACCTCCTTGGCTCATTCTTTAATAAAAATAAGGGAAAGAAATAGAACGAATAAGGAGAGAGAGAGAGAGAGAGAGAGAGAGAGAGAGAGAGAGAGAGAGAGAGAGAGAGAGAGAGAGAGAGAGAGAGAGAGAGAGGGAGAGAGTTAGTGAGAGGGGAGTGTGAGAGAGAGAGCAAGAAAGTGAAACAGAGGTACACAGACAGAGAGGAGCTGTATACATTTTTTACCATACTTCATTTAGTTTAGAAGTCACACGACATAATTTGTACAGAACATCAATTAAACGCGCGTCCAGAACATCGCAACCTATATATAATGCGACACAATATGTAACGTTTGTACAGTTTACATATGTTTCTTTTTGATAACTACTACAGTATATTACATTTTATAATATTTACTTGAGTACTTTATAATTTATAACAAATGTGTTCGATCGCGTTATAATGGTTTATTTAAGTACTAAGTAGGCCTGTAATATGAGCGCCGATGTTGATTGGTATAAGTCTATGTAGGCCTATTGTGCTTCGCATTAGGTTACTAATTAATGATGGCTACATGTAATTGTAATTTATTAAGTTTATTATTTTTAGTGTAGTTTTTTGTTTTAACTTTATGTTGCTTTAGGATATTGTTTTGACGACGCACTTTTGACCTACAATGAATTTGCATCTTTATTAGAACATTTTTGTTAAAAATTTTTTATTTTACTTCATTTTATAGTCTACATTTGTTACTAATAAATGTATACAAACTATCTACCAGTAATATTATAATATGTAATTTCTTAATTTTGACTTAACAAATATTCTTAAGACGTTTGCTGGACGTGTTTTCTTACAAAAATCTACACATTTGTATTTATTAAGTACTGTACTTTGTTCACTGGATTGGCCGTCATTTTTGCTCTTTTGTCCCCTTTTAATTAGCTTAGCTTGCACAACGTCTTCGCCCGGACGGAAACTACTCTCGTCGGACATTTGTGAAGTTCGTCTCGAAGAACAACTTTGTCTGAACACATAAGTTCTTCCTGCACTTACTATGTTCGGTTTCTATCTCGGTATACTAATGATGATTTCAAATTACTTTTTAATTAAAAGGGAGAGAGAGAGATTTGGCTATGCGCGCGCCTGTTGTGCGTGTGTGTTTTTACCACACGCGGGCGCATACAAACAGCCACCCCCATCACTCTCTCTCTCTCTCTCTCTCCCTGAATTAGATACCATTACACCGTAAAGTCATTTCCTGGGTACCCAGATCACATGCTAAATCATGACGGTGACCGAACAAATTGACGGCACTTCTAACATATTCAGAAATCTAGGTATAACAGTTTTTATGTAAGTACTTATCATTAAATACAGCAGGAGTGAAAATGATACTATACTCACAAATTGAATACAAAGTTTGTTAAGCGTTTTGTGAAACAAAAACTGTGCAGATCTGGCTTAATGATTTGGACTACTGTTATGCTTTTACGGTATTCGCAACTGGTATTCAAAATACTGAATTTTGTAAGATAACCATGTTGTTAAGGGTGATCGCAAGTGGGATGAATTTACGGTGTTCGCAACTGGAAGGCTACTGGTTGCAAGTGGGAAGGCCACCCTCCAATGGCAGCCTCTATGTTTGTGGTCAAAATAAGTAACAGGGCAACAAGTCAAACCTGTTCTCTGTCATGGGCAGACCCCGGGCTTTAAATGGGCTGACTGGGCAAATGTCCAGGGCGCCTGGTCCAAGGGGGTGCCAAGGAACGAAAAACAATACGCGTTAAGACTATAAGACAGTAGACAGTTGAGTGTTATTGTTAAAATTCTAGGAATGAAGGAAACTACGTTCGAATGCACGCCGGCACGCGCCAAGGAATATGTAATGAATAATATTATATTACGCATAGTTTCCTCTGTGTGTGTGTGTGATGTTTGCCTTATAGCCTTTTGCTTATATGTTTGACGTATAGCCTTTTGATAAACGATCAGCGGCGAATGTTGCCTGATATCGTTACTCAATATCAGTAACTTGCAACTCTTACTGACAACAAACTTATTTACACTGCGGTAAAAAAAAAATTAATACAGTCATTTCCTCTTTCATGTTTGATGTTTCCTTTCAATATACGCTTTCAATGTTATCGCGTTCACTTCGTTGTGCAAAAAAATGTGTTCTCTTAGTAGTGAAATATGTATAATTTCAGTTATTTCATCACAGATAAAAACTGTCAAACGTTTATCTTCATTATAGTTTGTTGTTTCCCTAGTGTAAAGTGGTGGGGGTGGGGGAGAAAAGTAAAAAAATGAAAGGGGCGGCTATAAGAATGCTTTGCCCAGGGTGCAAGGTACCTGAAATCGGGGCCTGGTCATGGGCTGGATCTGTAGATGTGTGGGGCGCCTCAAACCTATGATTTACATTTAATTATGCTGTTTGTTTCATACATTTTTCAAATTCATTTTACGTTTTATCTGTTTCCCAGTATTGTCTGTAGGCTACAGTAGGTCTTACTCTGATTAAAAATTCGACTTTTAATTTCCCTTTTGTAATTAAATTAATAATGTATCAACCAGCCCTGCTCAGTGCGTCAACTTGCCTCATACGGTAGAACATTGATTCACATTACATTTCATACAAAAACATTACGTATTTCTTTAATAGTTAACTCACAGCTTACCAAATGGTGCCAATGATTTGACAATGAATTAGGCTTCAAAAAAATTTAAAATTAACTTTATTGTTTAGTTCCCAAAAATAATAAAAATTAAAAACAAAAACGTTTAGGCCCGCTTTTTATAATACTGTAAAGGTACATATAATCACCATACAGGTAAATACTCACATAAGATATATTTAAAATAAAGAACTAACACTGAAGAGAAGAAAGGATGAAAAAGGTATAAAGAGAAGTGTATTTTAATATGATTATCCAGTCAACTAAAGAAACGTAATACTAAAAGCAACAGTTGAAAGTAGAACAAGAGACCTAGAGAGCAAAACTTATAAAATCACAGTACAATATGATTTAACTCCAATGACCCAATAGATGGTAAGTGAAAGGATACAAACACCAAATACTATAATTCCAACAAGGACCCAAGAACACCAATTATTATGATCCGACATGGACTAAGAAGACAGAAGAAGAGGATAGAAGAAAATGAAGAAAGAATAACCAGTAGCGCCAGAACAATAAGTGTATATAAGTCAAGAAAGTGTTTACAAAGGAGTACCTTAAAACATAGTGAAACACATAACAAACTATGACTAGTGACTTGACACTGACCTGTAAATATAAAAAGATGCTCAATAATAATGAAAGAAGAGAAAGACATAATGATTGTATAAAACCTAACTAATTGTAGGGTAATAGAGTCAAAGTAAACTCAATGCATAATACCCCAAATGACAGGCTAAGTAGACCAGCATTAATAGCTGATTATTCTATAAATAAACAAGATAAGAATGAGTAAGATAATAAATAATGATCAGATAAGACTAATGCGCAAACACCTTTGGGTAAAACTTGATAACTATACCAAAATATAGAAATAACAGTAAATTTGCATGATGAATTGTTTTCAAGATACAGGGGTTCTAACTAACCTTACAAATGGTACAGAACCATGTGCAAATACTAATAAGTGGCAGTAAAAGCCTGAAGTTTAGTAAGTAAATTACCATAATGAGAAAAGACATTATAGAGGTATCCCAATACTAAATGTAAGTAGATTAAGAGTGTTATTAGTGCATATAAAGTGTAAATACATGGGACTGACAGAGACAGCAAAAGTGTATACACACAAAACACCACAAAACCACTTTAATTTAATTATCCAGGAAAAACCTATCGTATAGATAGATCAAGCAACTCCTGTTACTACTATTACTGGGTAATACTAATGATATAAGATGACAAGCAAGTCAGAATAAATATAAGTTCATGCAAGTGTCTGATCACATAACTGTAAGAAGTAAAAACACTTCAAATAAGGTAAAATCTGTATATTATGAAAATTCCAACATAAAACAACAATCAGTCTTATCCAATAACGATAACTATCAAGTATGAGGGATTAAAACATAAAAATAAATTAATTATATGCAAATTTTGAGAAGGACCGGGGTCCTAAGCCGATGAAAACTTAGCTAAAAATATTCAAAATACAAAATATATACAGTGTACACAAAATCTGAGGTGTACAAAACATATAAAAGACATGTCATGAGATTTATTTAACAAAAGAAATAATCAGGGTGGGCGAATGTTAGGAATAACTATGTAATTAAAACAATCCCTTTTAATAATAAATGGTTTTATAATAATTACATTGTACAATATATTGTATAATAATTATTGTAAAGGTACATATAATCACCATACAGGTAAATACCCACATAAGATGTATTTAAAATAAAGAACTATCACTGAAGAGAAGAAAGGGTGAAAAAGGTATAAAGAAAAGTGTATTTTAATATGATTATCCAGTCAACTAAAGAAAAGTAATAATAAAAGCAACAGCTGAAAGTAGAACAAGAGACCTAGAGAGCAAAACTTATAAAATCACAGTACAATACGATTTAACTCCAATGAACCAATAGATGGTAAGTGAGAGGATACAAACACCAAATACTATAATCCCAACAAGGACCCAAGAACACCAATTATTATGATCCCACATGGACTAAGAAGACAGAAGAAGAGGATAGAAGAAAATGAAGAAAGAATAACCAGTAATGCCAGAACAATAAGTGTATATAATTCAAGAAAAGTGTTTACAAAGGAGTACCTTAAAACATAGTGAAACACATAACAAACTATGACTAGTGACTTGACACTGACCTGTAAATATAAAAAGATGCTCAATAATAATGAAAGAAGAGAAAGACATAATGATTGTATAAAACCTAACTAATTGTAGGGTAATAGAGTCAAAATAAACTCAATGCATAATACTCCAAATGACATGCTAAGTAGACCAGCATTAATAGCTGATTATTCTATAAATAAACAAGATAAGAATGAGTAAGATAATAAATAATGATCAGATAAGACTAATGTGCAAATACCTGTGGGTGAAACTTGATAACTATAGCAAAATATAGAAATAACAGTCAATTTGCATGATGCATTGTTGTCAAGATCCTATCGTATAGATAGATCAAACAACTCCTGTTACTACTATTACTGGGTAATACTAATGATATAAGATGACAAGCAAGTCAGAATAAATATAAGTTCATGCAAGTGTCTGATCACACTAACTGTAAGAAGTAAAAACACTTCAATTAAGGTAAAATCTGTATATTATGAAAATTCCAACATAAAACAACAATCAGTCTTATCCAATAACGATAACTATCAAGTATGAGGGATTAAAACATAAAACTAAATTAATTATATGCAAATTTTGAGAAGGACCGGGGTCCTAGGCCGACTTAGCTAAACTTAAAACTTAACTAAAACTTAACTAAATATATTCAAAATACGAAATATATACAGTGTACACAAAATCTGAGGTGTACAAAACATATAAAAGACATGTCATGAGATTTATTTAACAAAAGAAATAATCAGAGTGGGCGAATGGTAGGAATAAATATGTAATTAAAACAATCCCTTTTAATAATAAATGGTTTTATAATAATTATGTTGTACAATATATTGTATAATAATTATTGTAAAGGTACATTGTAATCGTCTACTCTTTTTACTTACCTTATGCTCACGCTAATCTGCCTTACTGCGCTCAGAAAATCTCACACTATTTTTTGGTCGCCACAATTTTTTATGGTTCAAAATCGAAAACTTTAAATTAACTTTTAGCCAGATTCGTTAAGCGAAATCTTTCATACTGGATAGGTGATGGTAATGTGGCGTAATAATTAACTTAAAACATTGTTACGCTACTAATTCATTTTATTAAATTTCATTTTTAATTTACGTTCTCATTCAGTTCTAAATTTCAACCAACTCTTTACTGCAAATTATTCCTTTAAAAACATTTTAATGAAATTACATGGATGTTAATTCTTGTTTATTCTAATCATGAAAAACTGAGATAATTTTAGCGTTATTTTTCTAATTGCAGACATATACTGATACAACAACAAAAGATACATGTTCTAACATACTTACTCTACATTCTTTATTTTATCATTTTGAAGCGACCCAGCAATGCCTTCGCACAACACACATACCATTTCACCCCCCCCCCATTTCATTTATTACTTTTTTTTTTGGCCCCATTAAACTGTTTTGTAAAAATACGTTTACTTGGGTAACGGTGTCTCCTATCTCGTATCTAGTAGCGTGGCCCGCACCAAATCCTCGTTCACATGTCCAAACAAAAAAACTAGGAGTCCATCTTCTTAACTTCGAATCACTTATAACAGTTGTGATTTAGCTAGTGCACTTTTGACTAATACTCCGGTATTTTACCGGTTAGGTCGGCCGACCTTGTTATTTTCCTGGGCGGAAAATTTAGTTCAACCACGCGTGGTCTATCTTACTAGTCGACTGGTGAAACGGCGGGTAATTAAATCCCCACCTTGTCTGACTGTTTCCGGGCACATACACGGCCACTGCGATTACTAAGCTTTTCGTCACCGTTTAGGTAGCATGGTTTGGCATTGGGTACTGGCGTCGACGATGCTGACTGGCGAAAATATTGAGGCTGTGGAAGGCGTGGCCTCTAAGAGTATCCGTCAGCAACGAACCGCATGGAACAAAATTTTCGTCTCTCGCCATTTTTTGTGGCGTCCCTTTGGAGTCTGATGTGCGTCTTTACGCATGCATGTTCATGTTGCGCGTCTTTGTACGTGCCTCAATGCTTAATTACTGCCGGGTGTTTAGACTAGGCATCGCATTCCATTGCCAACTCGCCGTTCACAATCTCACTTCATTGTTCCTTGGACGACAATTTTTACTTCACATAGGGACTGACCGTGCAGAGGGAAAATATAATATTAAAAATTTTTAATAAAATGAAAACCCTTCCCTTTAGCCCCGTTACAATACCCTCCCCAATGAGAGATCTTCTGTCGAAACGGAAGAAATCTCATTGCTAAACCCCTAAGAGGATCGGTGAGGATATGGTGCCAACAACCCCCCCATTTGTTCTGACACATCATGGGTAAACTACCACCCTGGCTCGGCGACTATGGCTGCACCTGAACGAGATTACTGGACTTCTCTATTCGAGATCCCAACACCATAAAATCGAACAGACACGCACCACAGCGCACCTAACCTTCCAACATGCCACCCCAAACTCCAAATCCCTGGCCTTAGTCCATGCCAGATCCTCAACCGATATGTTCCCCCCTTATCATGCACACTGGGTCACCTTCAGCAATACTGGGCGCATACATATACTTATTAATACATCCTAAACAAACTACTTAAACATTTTAAAAGCATTCTTCAAATTACGATATAGCAAACAAATTAAATTTCAATCATGAAATCTGGTTAAAATTTCATCTAAGTTCTAAATCAATCTGTTCTGTTACCATTTCTCTCTTCAAAATCAAAAATAAAATCTTTTACAGGACTCTATCAAATCTCTTCAATATTACCAATAAGCAGAAAAACAAATAAATAGAACATATAATTAAAACATGAACTCACTTATCCTAACATTTGTTTACACATATTCTAAACAATATAATTCAATAACACAAGTAATACACATAAACAATAATTCACTTAAAATTCAAACATAAAATTATATGGCAGGCATAAAATAAATTTTTTTTTTTTCAAAAAAAAATTTTAATTTATTAAAAAATACTTTTCTCAATATTCAGAAAATTTAAAATTATTTAAATCAATTAAACAACAAAATTTGCATTACTTCATTGCCAAAACTGGTCTAGTTTATAACATTCAACCATCAGCTGATCAAACTGGGTCAAGTCAACAACCTTGACCTACATAGGTTATACATAGGTTACATCATAAAATACATTAAACATCTTTAAAAATTTTTATCTTCAAACATAATATAATAAGACATTCAAAATTAACATGGTTATTATTACAATTAACAATAAAATTGACATTTAAATTACTCAAAATTACACATTTTACAACTTTACATTATTCTCAAATTCTATTAAAATTGTCACTTGTTTCCATTAATTTTATATTTTTACCATGACTCTCTTTCTTTAACATTCTCAATTGCCATTAGTTTGGGTGATTTAATTATTCATAATGGCTTGATTTACCACTTGGCATGTATACATTTATAA
The DNA here is from genome assembly GCA_034769895.1 of Magicicada septendecula. Classification (NCBI taxonomy): domain Eukaryota; kingdom Metazoa; phylum Arthropoda; class Insecta; order Hemiptera; family Cicadidae; genus Magicicada; species Magicicada septendecula. The sequence continues at coordinate 766,958 of JAWRYS010001651.1, read as the reverse complement.
TCTTCCTCCTCTGACTCTAACATCACTAACAGGTTTAACTAATATGACACCCATCTCTATCAAAAACATCTATCAAACATCTCTGCGAGCAACCACCCTGCCACACACACTATTGCTTTTTTATGGTGGACTGTTGCGCCCATGTGCTTCCACAAGGACGGCATTGGTGGAGGAATTTATCATCTCCGTGTCCTTGCTTCAGCGTTACATTGGAAATTATTTGGATATCATCATATCCCTGTTACAAATTTATACGCCCTTAAAACGGGTCTACCACCTGGCCTTGCTGTTCCTACTCGAACAAAGTGATAGCCGCTGTTCCATAAATTCACCCCCCCATCAATTTCAAATATAAACCAATTTCAAGCCAGCTATGGTCAAGGTTCTTAATTTATGGCCATAGCTGACCGCTAGCCAAAACCACGATTAGTGCTAGTAAGGCAGTAATTGCCCGAAAAGTCGGGGAAATCAACTCTACTTTCAGGCATGTTATCTTCATCATTATTATACACGGCACGACAATCTATCAGGATACAATATAAAATTGTATAAAAGGGTGTGCCGTGTATTTTACGCCATTTTGGCCTCCGATGGAGGTAACACTCTCTGTTACCCCCAACACTTATCGCTACCTACGGTGGCACATGCCACCACCGTACTAGCCACTTAATAACTAAACTAACCCGTCTACCTTTGCAGTTTCTGCACTCCCTAAGTACAGCACTTCTATTAACACCACACAACCCCCAAAATTACCCCCATGTCTTGCATGACAACAAGTTTCTATTTTATTCTACACACTTCTTCATGTCCCAACTCTCACTGGTACTACAAACTTTACAATTATACTTGGTAATTTCTTTACACTAAATAAAAGACAGCTACTGATATAAATTTAAATGCATAAACAATCCGAACTATACAACAGTAAAATTTTTTACACTTAGCAGGCTAATTCTTCTTATCATTAATAGTGAGTCTGTGATCGCTGAAAATGGGGTTCTGCCGCGCCTCGACTTGGAACCAGGCAGACCTACTACGTGAATTCACGTCCCCTTTTTAATCCCTTTATCACCAGATCTATTCCTCTTATTTTCCCATTTATTCCAACCCGCCGTCTGCCTCACTCCAAGCCCAGGAGCCACAAAACTCAACATTTTCAGATTACACTGTAATTGCTGTCAATGGCTAAATTTAATTACGCCATTGACACGAAAATTTTAATTTGCATGCACTGCCTTTCTTATATATATACATAGCCTCCATTATTTACAAACACTCTGAGGCAGTGCAGGTACGTGACAGGTACACCTGGCCGCTGCACCTTGAGTGTAAAAAAAAAAATAATTTATGTCACCTACCTTTAGGGGTCCCCCTCCCAGTTCAATATGTGGTGTAATTTCAAATTTTCACCAATTTCGGTGGAGCCGGACCATCGTTGTTTCACCACCCGAAGGAAGCTCTGCCAACCATGGCCCGCCTCCAATTGCCAAAAACCACGGCCAGGACTGGTAAGGTCGTGACCGCCCGAAAATGGGGGAGGATCCCTTCTGAAAACATAAGACATTCAATTAAAATTCATACCTACATTGATAAATTGTTAAAACTCCCGTGATGGCCAATACAACTTCAAATTCGTAGCATTGTGCATCCCCATTATCTCCCTCGTCTCTCTGTTCTGTAACACATATGAATTCATCATCTTAACTTCTATTACCTCGTACGGCCCCTCGTAGAGTAAGAAAAACTTCTTGATCTCTTTATCCTGAGCACTCGATAAATCATGTCGCCGTACTAATACCAGCTGTCCAATCTCATACTGCATCCACTTACCTTTCATATCATGCCTCCGTTTTCTCTTCTCCCCCTTCGTTAATAAATTTTCATTCGCCAGCCTAAGTTTTACATCACGATCAATAATATTGGTTTCAGGTGGATACTCAAATAGTTGCTCCAAAATCCTCGGTGGACGCGTCCCTCGTATTAACTCGTAAGGTGTGAATCCTGTCAACTCGTGGGTGGTGCAGTTTAGCCAGTCTTCAATCTTCTGAACATATAGTGGCCACTCGCTGTGTTTTGCGTGGCAGTATGCTCTTAAGATCCGGCCTATTTCTCTCATGACTCTCTCTGCCTGGTTGGATTGTGGATGATATACGGCAGTGTGCTTTGGGATGATTCCTTCCCATCCTAGAGTCTGGCGCCATTTGCCACTGATGAACTGTGGTCCATGGTCGGATAGTGTCACCTTCGGCTTCCCCACGTTGCTCATGTAGTCGCGTGTGATCTTTTCGCTCAGCACCTTACTTGTCGCTCGCTTCACGCTATACAACCTTACATATTTGGAAAATGTATCTAGCACTACAAAAATATACATTACTCCTCCCCTACCCTTCGTCAAAGGGCCATACAGATCTACTGCTACTAAGTCGAAAGGTTTTTCTACTTTAATATAGTTTAACTCCCCTTCCAATCGATAATTTACTACTTTCGATTTCTGACACAGTTCACAACTTCTCAATATTTTTCTTACTCTTCTCTCCATATTCTTAGATATACAAGACTCTCTCAATACACACACAGATTTCTTGGCTCCAAAATGGCCATATCTATAGTGACAGTCCCACACTATTTTTTCTATCAATCCTTCAGGTATAACTAACCTCCAATCCCTTTCTCTCCCCTCTACTTTTTTAAACAAACTCCCATTAAACACCTGAAAATATTGTCTATACCCCAATTCATCTAATTCTGACTCTACACTGGTTATAATTTTATTTAGTTTACTATCGGCTCTCTGCATTACGTTTATATCTTTAGCTCTTCCCCAAAAAGTTTATCTTCCCTGGATAGTCTATAAATTTCTATTTCCTTAATATCTCTACCAGTTCTATTTCTATCTGTGTCTACCCGTGATAGTGTGTCTGGCACCCTGTTCTCTACCCCCTTAATGTATTCCCAAGAAAAATTGTACTCTTGGAGAGCTAACACCCACCTGGTTATCCGGCTGTGTGTGAGCTTGCACATGTTCAGGAACGACAGCGCTTTATGGTCCGTCCTGATGATGGTGTTACTGCCCAGCAGATATGTCCGGAACTTTTTTACTGCAAATACTATACTGAGGAGCCCTTCTCTGTGGTTGTATAGTTGCGTTCTGATGCTAACAACGTCTGGCTGGCGAAAGCAATTGTATGGTGTTCTCTCGCCTCGTCCTCTTGATACAGTTCGGCTCCGAGTGGTATATTGCTAGCGTCTGTCTGTAAATAAAAATTATTATTGAAATTTGGGTGGCTCATTAAAATCATATCGGTGAACTTATTCTTAATCTCGCAAAATGCTTCTCTTTCATTTTCCCCCCATTTCCATTGTTTGTTCTTCTGCAGCATGGCGCTAAGTCTTGCCGTCGCCTGAGCGTAGTTTCGCTGGAACTTCCTGTAAAAATTACACAGACCAAGAAAACTTTGTAATTGCTTTATGTTCTTTGGCTCCGGGAACGTCAGGATGGATTCTACTTTGTCCGGATTAGCCCGTATTCCTCTAGGTGTTATGATGAAGCCTAGAAAATGTATGTCGGTATGCAAACATTTTGATTTATCCCAATTCACAGTTAAACCTCCCTGGTATAATTTCTCCAACACATACCCTAAATGTTCTACATGCTCCTCAAATGTTCTGGAAGCTATCAGAATGTCATCCACATATATAGTCAAAAAATCTAAATTATGAGGCTGCAAAATTTCATCAAGACACTTAATAAAACTAGCTACACTGGTGTTAATCCAAACGGCAAGCGAGTAAACTGATAATTTTTTCCGTTAAATAAAAATGCAGTATACTTGCGACTATTTTGGGCTAGCGGTACCTGCCAGTAACCTGCCGTCAGCTCTAACGACATCATATATTTCACCCCACTAAACTTCTGAAAAATTTCCTCAATCGCCTCAGGGGACTCTCTATCAGGAATAATAATTTGGTTTATTTTTCTCGCATCAAGGCATAATCTAACTCTCCCGTCTTTCTGTCTTTCTTTATGACTACTACTAAAGGGTTGGAATAGGTTGATACCGACCTCTCTATAATACCACCCTCTAACATTCTATCCAATTCTAACTGTACTGCCCCCCTTTTTGAATATGGTACCGGATAACTACGTTGTACATATGGCGCATGCTCCCTCACCTTTAGTTCGCATTCATAACCTTTTGCCCTTCCTGGTTCCCCGGCAAACACTCCCCTATAATCCTCGACTACCCACCACAACGCTTTACGTTGAGAGCTCCCCATTACGCCACCCTCACCACAAAATTTAACCGCTCTATCTGCCCATATTCTCTCCTCACTCTCATCACTCACTCTCTCTCTACACATATTCATACTAAATTCCATATCCCTCTCTATGACCCTATTTGGTATAACCCTTATACCCGAAATCTTTACTGTATCTAAAACCCGTTCAAAATTAACTGTTATTTGTTTACCTTCATTGTTCAATTCTAAAATTCTCTTTTTAAAATTGATTATCGCATTATTCCTGATCAGAAAATCATTACCCAATATCACTTCTAAATTTAAACCCCTTACAGCTAAGAATGTGTTTTCATAACTTTCCCCATTTATTACTATATTCAACTGGACTTGTGTTGTAACTCGTTTACTTCTAACACCCGTAATGACTACAATGGTTACCCCTGCCACTGGCAAAGATGGAATATTTTTGTTAGTCTCTCTTAATTTATTTAGTACATGTTCAGCTATTACGGATACTTCACTACCTGTGTCTATAAGTGTCAAGACTGGCTTACCTTCTATTTCCAGTTTTACCTCCGTCAACCAAGCTTCTGGTCTCATCGTTCCCGCCTCCTCTTCTTCCATCAATTCAGTAGCCATGTCCGTGTGAATTGTGTGATTCTTGTATTTACTTCCATGGACCCCGCAGTTATCCATCGACAATGGCCGGGCCTCCTCATCCATTGTCCTCATTAGTTTCCCATCCTCTCAACTGTATTTCTGGGCGCATACACTCTTCCTGTGTGCTGATTTCCTCCTTCATTTCTTGTATTCTCTGCTTGTCCTTCACTGTTTCTCTGCTGTGTGTTGTTGAATCTTTGCTGCATCCTCGGCTGATGACCGGGCCTCGCCTTCCTACATCTATAACAAAAATTACGGTCAGCATAATTTTCCACCAGACACCCATCACATTTCCACATCGGATATCGTCTGTTTGGCTCTCGACCATCATTTGTAGTTCCCCCGTTTTGTCCTCCTCTTGGTGCATAATTTCCTCCATTGTGCACGTTAGGTTGTTGTGTACGTCTGCTGTCTTCCTGGTCCTTAATATTCTGAAAAACATCCAATATTTTTTCTAACTCATTTATGTCACTTACCTCTCTCGTCATCAACGTGAGCTGTACCTCTCTCGGTAAATGTTTGCTGATGTGGCGTACAAACGACTGGAATGGCAACGGTGGTTCTAAGTATTTTGCTTCATTAAACAGTCTCATCGTATAGACTGTAATATTACGGTTGTTTCTTCCAAAGTTCCCTGTTCCCATTATTTGACTTCGAAAGATCGTTTTTTTTTTAATATCTCGGGAAATTTGATCCGATTACCAAAAACATATTCTCGTGTAAAAGCATGACAGCATTTTCAGAGCTGGCTGAGGGCCCAGGTCGGGTTTTATTTGAAAAGGCGGACCGGCCTGCGGGCAAATCCGGGCCTGGTTATAACACAATATAATTCGCTTTTTCAAAATTTGCCAAGTTGGCAACTAGTATAGTATATAATTTATTATAATCTGTATTATATGAAGCCCCATATTACATATCTGCACAACACACGAGAATAAATGTAACATCAGTATGATTTTTTTCACTTATTAAAAGCTGCTTCGTTTCGTACTTGTATGGCAATCGTTATATGCACTGAATCAAGTATTCAGCACTAATAACTGTGATTTTGTACTCGTAGTACTCATTTATTTGTTAGTTGTGTGGGGGGGGGCGCTACTCTGAACCGCTAGGCCGCGAGTAATTGGGGTATTTCGACTTTTCAGTTATCATTGAATCGGAACAGGTATTTCAACTTTTCAGTCACTGTTATATATCCGTCCCAGAAAAATAATCATTCCAAAATACCTGTTATAAGTATATCAGCCCACCTACTCGTAATACTTGTAGTACTCATTTACTTGTTGTTCCTTGTGTACTGGTGATACGCTTAGTATCTGTAGTATTCGTTTACTTGTGTACTCGTTAGTTGCGTAGGGGCGTCCATTGACTTGGAACAGCGAGGCGAGGTATTTCAACTTTTCAGTAACTGTTACTTCCATTCCAGAAAAATATCATTCCAAAATACCTGTTACAGGTATATCGGCCCACCTCCAGCCGCTAGGTGCGTGGCTAACACGAACCACTTACTATCCAGTGGTGCGAGCGACTGTAGACAGTAATTCACTTCATTGAGTACATCACATTGGCTGGGTCTTTCGTGAACAGTGAGCTCTAATGTCCGATGATGCCTGGTTTTGGTATTGGTGTCTGATAATTTTAATGCTGTGTCACCCAAGATTATGTCTCAAGACTGATTTCAAGTAAGCGAATTGGGAGGATGGCGGTAACCAGCGAAAAACCAGTTGAGAGATGTTCTTGAGAATTCATGGTGCTCAGTAGCCAGATGTGATAGTCGGTCCCTATCATCCCAGTTGTGCGTCCATTCAGTGTTTGCCAAACCCGGCTCAGTATTTCCAGCCAGAATATCCAGTCAGTCACTCTACAACATGACTGGTCACTCTACAATTGACATTTTGTTGTTTGCGGATGATCGGGCTAATCTGTCGGACTCTGAAAACAGGGTATACATTTGTTAAATGGAATCTGCAAAGACTCTCTGGATTGCAGATATCCACAGTTTAAAACCAAGGTGATTTTGTTACAACAAAGGCTTTTTGTGGAACTGATCACGTTTGGGCAAAAATGGTATCAGATTGTACTGTCCAGGAACAAGTTAGCAGTTTTGAATGCCACTGCTACAGTTTTGAATGCAAGCAACGACATGGTGCATAAGTTGTATAAGTTCAACCTTATGTGCGGGACGAGCAGGCGAACCCTTAAGTCAGCAAGTAAAGCAACACGCCTAAAATTCTACAAGGTGATGGTTCTTCCCACACTTCTTTTTGGGTCTGAGAATTGGACTTTAACGAAAGGCCAGACCAGTCGCATCCAAGCCGCTGAAATGAGATTTCTTAGGCACGAGGCAGGGTATTCTCTCCATGATCATAGAAGAAACACATATATATGGCAGGAACTGAATATTATGATGAGTATACTCAACAGGAACACCCAGTATCGGCTGAATTGGTGGGAACATCTTTGCCGAATGGATGACTGCCGCATCCCCAAACAACTATGGAACTGTAAGCCGAGGGGACGGAGAGGTGTGGGACGTCTGAGGAAGCGCGGAAGTGACCAGCTATAATATTTGCCTATTTGAGACCGGAACAAACCATTCTTGAGTATGATGATGATGATGAAAATCTAGTGTTTGATATAAATCCAGCAACCTATAATATTTCATGCTTGTAATCGCAGCTGTGGTGATACTATTTTGGGGGGTTCCAGGGGATCACTCCCCCACCCATTTAATAAAAATTTCATCGAAACTACGTAACCCATTCTACGTACATCAAGTTTTACGCCAGTTGCATATGTTAAAATAAAGCCTATAAACAATTGTAGAAAAAAATAATTACAATATTTGTAAATTAATAAAATAGAGTTTTCTTTAGTAACGACAATCTTTAACATTTAGCGTAACGTAACATAACATATTTTCAGCCTTAAAAAGACAATTGTGCATGCACTAGAAAACGAAGGCAGAGCCTATTAATTGGGGTTTATATTTCTGTTCACATTTTCGTTACAGATTTGTGTCTGTGTTACAACTCCTCTAGTCTAATATCTCTATGGATTGAACTGCAGTTTTACGCAGCGAAACTAGCGGTTTTTTTTTGACATGATGTCTTTTAGCTTGACATCGTTTGAAACTTTCTGTAACATGTAATGCTGTATGACGTCATCATTGCGTGACGCTTCCACACTTTCGATTCCCCACAGTCTAGAAATTTGATATGTAAACGCATCAAGACAGAAATAATCGCTGCTTACATTGAGTTTTGTAAACGTTTTAGTGAGAATACATTTGGTTTTACATGCTCTTTTGTCTGTACTACATCATTTGAAACTTTCTGTAACATGTAACGCTGTATGACGTCATCATTGCATGACGTCATTGGGATTGTTGTAAATAAAGGTTTGTTTTGATACGTCGCAATATGTAAATAAAGGTTTGTTTTGTGTTGTGGTGAAATACGCTGCTACTGATATATAGTAACCAAATGTGGCGACTGACTAAAAAACAGCGTTCGACAATGGATAGCATCGACGAGAAGGCTCAGATCAAGAAACGATAAAATGCCGAGCGAGTAAGAAAGTGTTGGGAACGAAAGAAGCTCGAGAGGAACAGCAACGAGCGGCTGCTGTCGCCGGTGAAGGTTCGGTACCAGCGGCCCCATCACAACAAAAACGAAAGGAAGACGACTTGATGAGCGAATAATTGAAAGAGTACTTAATAAATACACCGTTCGCGTCGACGATGACTGAGCAGGAGAAAATCGATGCATTCTACAACATGAAACTGGCAGAGAAGCGAAGGGAAACCAACGAACGAGTAAAACATTGTCGATTGAATAAGAAAATTGAGATGGCAACTAAACGAGCGAATGAAGCAACTGAATTTGAACAGGCAATCGCTGCGGTATCGCCAAAACGCTTGAAAACTGAAGATAGCAGCAGATGCGGAATTCACGAAACGATTCGACGATGAGTCCGGTTACGCCTGTTCTGTGTGCGATCGCTTATGGTTCGAAAGAGATTTGCGACCACCGCCACAAAAGAGTTAACACATACAGGCTGCCGAGTTCCCCGACGACGATGTAGCTACCTTCAAGTGTGCAAAACGTGTTAAGAGATCCCTAGCACTCGAGAATATACCCAACTTGTCAAGATCCAATTGCTTCGTGTACCCCGATCATTTGCCACCACTTGATTGTATAACTGAACGTCTGGTCTCACCACATCTACCGTTCATGCAGATACGATGCCTGCGGTTCGTCTACGGCAGTCAAAGTATTATAGGACAAATAATAAACGTGCTGGTCGATATAAACACGATGGTTGGAGTGTTGCCTCGTAGATTGGATGACGATAGAGCATTCAACGTGCACATTAAACGACATCTCTTTGCGCAAAACGACATTAAACTAACATTTGTGCAAAAGAAACAATCAGTCAGTTAGTAACCATAATAATGTTGTGTTTAGCTGGCGGCTCAAAGACATTATCATGCTCTTAAGCTTTTACCATTTGGTAAACGGTACTGTATCTTTTGTACTTCAATTTGGAAAATAATTTATTTCAGGATTTTACATAAAAGTAAGGTACTTTAACAAGAACTACTTGAGTTGCTTAAAACATTCTTGGTACATCATCAAAGTGAGAAGACGTAGTAATGTCGGGTATTTTAAAAATATCGTAAGTAAAATTCATTTTCACAAGATTCAATAAGAACACAAATTTAGAGTTAGTGACTTCTGATGGCATGAGATTGATTACTTTTACCTTCATAAGATTGAATAAGAACAGAAATTTAGAATCAACGTGATTCCTAATGACATGAGACCTAATACATTTATGATAATTAACCACAATAGAATATTTTGAAATCAGGGTTGAAACATTTTTCATATTTTGTCAACCTTTATACTTCTCTAATATTTTGAGACTCTTAAGAAATCTATAAAGTGCATTTACATGAAAGAATCCTGAATTTCTCATTTATGCTGATGACATGGGGTATCCGACCTTTAAGCTAGTCTCATTACCCCCCCCACCCGAAAACTACTTTCATTCACAGTCTGTAGCAGCTCCGAGTTACTATTTCGTTTACATGAACACCATTCAAATCAGGGCGAAAACACATCTGTTATGACATGATTTTAGCTAGTCCGACTCACACCGACACCAACGGTTACATTATTAAACCGATTAGTTCAAAAATTTAGATTTTGTACCATTGTAATGGGACAAAAGGGGGTCTTTATTTTTTTTATTAAATTTATTTAAATTTGTTTGCTATCCGCGCAGCAAGTCCCACGTAAAAAAGGTTCAATTCAAACAATGAATGCTGGAATAAACTTTCGGGCAGAGTGTACCTGAAGAATGCCAGACTGTTTTGTTAAATCAAGTGTTTTGTCATGGACTAGTACGCGCAACACCAGCATGTGCGCAGATGCGATGCACATCAGTCCGAAGGGACGCTACAGAAAATGGCGAAGTAGCGAAATTATATGACAATGTGCTCTGATGCTGAAGGAAATTAAATAGAGGCCATGCCTACCTGTGCCTCCCGTATCGTCACCGTTGAATATCGTCAACCTCGTGGGCCCATTGACAAACCACACTACATCTGCGAAGACGAACAATTTGTCAAATGACGGCTGTGTGTTTCCGTCTGCTTAACAGAGCTTTGGTGGGGTGCATTGGACAGAGTTGCCGCGCAGTCGACACCAAACTACAGACCACACGTGGTCAACAAAATACTTAGTAGTATTGAATATTAGTAGTGACACAGTAGCGATAGGGAGTATCTGTAGAATAATGAGAGGAATATAATTGGAGAGTAATTAAATGATAGAGGACTTTTGTAAAGGGGTTGGTGTGATAAGGAGTCCTCAACGAAAAGCATTGTGGCGGGAGGTGAATAGTTTAAATGGGGTTTGCAGGGTTACCTAGGGAGGGACCAGGAACCAATAAGGGAATGAGCATTGGGAAGGGAACACACATCCTAAGTACAAAGAGGGTAGAGGGTATTTTGTTATAAAGGTAGAATGATTCAAAATGAGTTGGAGTAGTAAGTTAGAGGAGATAAATATTTTGAGAGAGTGGTGTCAGACTAAGTAAATCTGTTAGTGAGTGTTAGAGTCAGAAGGGAGATAAGGTTGTATTTAAACACCCATAAGTAAATCTAATTATTATGAATAAGTAAGAGTCACCCAAACTAATGGAGAATGAAAATGTTAAAGAGAGAATCATAGTTAAAATGTAACAATAATTGAAACAAGTGAAAGATTTTAATAGAATTTGAAAATAAAATAAAGCTGTAAAGTGTGTAAATTTTGGTCAACTTAAATGTGAATTGTTTATTGTAAAGTAATAACAACAATGTTAATGATAAGTGTTCTATGTTTTATTATATCGTACTATGTTTGAATGAACAATTTATAAACATGTGATGTATTTTACCTTGTATAAATTCTGAGCTAGGTCATTCACCTGACCCAGAGAGATCAGCTGATGGCTGATGTTAGAGACAGGACAGGTTTCTAGTAATTGACTCATGAAATTTTGTTACTTAATTAAATTAAATAATTTTATATTTTCTTGATATTGATAAAAGAAATATCTTGGGAAATTAAAATTTTTTGAAAAAAAAAAAAAAAAAATTTGCTTGAAGTATAGCTTGTGTTTTGGTGTACAGAATATATTGTTGATTATATGTTAATGTGTTAACTGATTTATATTATTCATATTATGTTATGTTATAAACAAATGTAATGATGAGTGAATTTATGATTTAATAAGATGTTGTTTATTTGTTTTTTATGTCTGTTAGTAGTTAGTGAAGAAGGATAGTAGATTCATGTCAACGATTTTTGGGGTTTTGATGAAATTAATGGTAATATAACATTTTGATATCGGAATTAGATTAATTTCTTGGAGTTAAAAGAATTTCAATGATTTAAGTGGATTTGTTTAATTTATTTTGTATCTGTAACGCCTAATCGATGAAATATTAAGAGAAGTAATTGAAGTTCAAGTATGACATATTTTTATAAAGTTTAAATCAACAAAGTAGTATCTGAATATTATATGCAGTAATAATGAGTATGTGTACGCACCCAGTACTTGCTAAAGGCTACCCAGTATGCATGTAAGGGGAAACATATCGGTTGAGGATCTGGTATGGTATAAGGCCAGTGTTTTGATTTTGGGCGGAATGATAGAAGGTTAGGTGTACCATGGTGAGTATCTGTCCGATTTTATGATGTTGGGATCTCGAATTGAGAAGTCCAGTAATCTCGTTCAGGTGCAGCCATAGTCGCTGAGCTAGGGGGGGGAGTTTACCCATGAAGTGTTTTAAAGAATTAACGGGGGTTGTGGGCGCCATATCCGATCCTCTCAGGGGTTAACAATGAGAGTTTTTATGCTCTAGGGCATACAACCTCTCATTGGGGGGTATTTTAATAAGGCAAAAGGGGGTCTTTATTTTTTTATTAAATTTATTTAAATTTGTTTGCTATCAGCGCAGCAAGTCCCACGTAAAAAAGGTTCAATTCAAACAATGAACGCTGGAATAAACTTTCGGGCAGAGTGTACCTGAAGAATGCCAGACTGTTTTGTTAAATCAAGTGTTTTGTCATGGACTAGTACGCGCAACACCAGCATGTTCGCAGATGCGAAACACATCAGTCTGAAGGGACGGTACAGAAAATGGCGAAGTAGCGAAATTATATCACAATGTGCTCTGATGCTGAAGGAAATTAAATAGAGGCCACACCTACCTGTGCCTCCCGTATCGTCACCGTTGAATATCGTCAACCTCGTTGGCCCATTGACAAACCACACTACATCTGCGAAGACGAACAATTTGTCACATTACGGCTGTGTGTTTCCATCTGCTTAACAGAGCTTTGGTGGGGTGCATTGGACAGAGTTGCCGCGCAGTCGACACCAAACTACAGACCACACGTGGTCAACAAAATACTTCACTCGAGTAAAATTAGGGTCGGCAGACCGTTTAAAGTGTTTATTAAAATGTGTATAACCGTAAAAAACAGGTAAATCAACCGTACCAGTAAAATCAATAGTGAGGACAGAATTTCGGACTTTTGAATGAATCTCCAGAGTGCAACCCGTGGGCGAACGAGGGAACAGAGAAGTAGCAGGGCAACCTTTTCTTAATTTCCTAATTGTATTAAATTTTCAAAAGCGCTAAATCTAAAATAATGGGGATGTAAAATGGTATGAGTGAGTGAATGCAGCAAGCTGGGTGGCCTTACTTAGATTTAAGAAATTAGAATAAATATAACATATTGCAGTAAAGGTGTGGTAATAAATGTTTTATTATTTTATGTTTTTATTTTTTAATAAATGTTTTATTAACAATTGAGAAAAGACGGATAGTAAAGAATTTTAAAGGAATATAAAAAAAATGAAATAAAATGCGAGTTCTATTGCACAAATGAGAGTAGTGTACGTTACTGATACAACCTTGAAATCACATTTATATTCACAGTTCGTGTGACAGATCTGGGCTAAATCAAGGTAAGTGGGAGATAAATATTATTTTATAAATGTGTTAAATAATAACAGCAAAAATGATGCCCGAGAACAGGGACAAATTTAAATATTGTAATAATGTATTAATTTGACTTAGCACACCATTAAAGAATGTGATAATATGAAGTAAATAAATTCTTGTCTTGTTGGCGAACGGCGCCCTGATCTTATTTTGAGGACAGGTTAGCCAGCATTTAGGGCATTGTATTTCATATCGACTGTACTGTTTTAGTTTAGGTGATTTTTCTCATAATTTTTTATTATGTTTTTGATGTAGTTTCTGTGTTGTATTTGTGTATTTTTTACCGATTTTGTATGGCACAGACTCCTGTTTGCTATGGAAATCCATGTGGTAGCTGACTTCAAAACTGTCTTGCTTTAATTATGTTTTCATTGTATTATGTCCTTTAATGTTCTGTTTGTAGGTTACATTTGCATTTATAGCTATAAACTTTTTTTTTTTCATTTTCTGTGTGCCGTGTAATTTTCTGTTTCTGTTCCTGTCTTGTGTGTTAATCAAAATACTTTAAAAGATGCGTTGTCTTATTTTAGTAACTAAATGTTTTGTTTCAGGGTGTCAGGGACAGCATCTTTGATTTCTGCACATCAGACTTCGCTACCGTTGTGACGACAACCACATTTGTCGACAAGACAATGATGTTTTTGACGTGACAGACACCGCCTTTATTCTGATAACTGCTCCGCCACGGTCTGGCAAGTCCACCAACTTGGACATGGTCAGACGATTTCTGGAAATCCAAGTTGACGGCTATGGCAACAGACGGACATTGGCACAGACAGACAATTATAAACTGTTTACTGAGAACTGTTTAGCAATATCAAAATTGGGTGAGTTTTTCACAAGACACTTCGACAAATATCCTGTACTGTACATGGATTGGAAACCACTTGGCGAAGCGTACTATTATAGTAGCATGATCGAGATATTCAGAACAATTACTATGGAGATGTTTAAACTGCACAGATATTTTCTGAATGTAGAAAACATTTGGACTGATGATATAAAGCACAGTTTTTCAATTTGTAAGTCATGCAATGGAGATACTGAAATAATGTTTAGCCCCAAGTACTTGTCCAAACTTTTGTGTAGACATTTTGAGACTAAGGTTTATGTCCTAATCGACAACTTTGATGTGTTTGTTGCCAGCGACCTGTTCAGGAAGAACTCTGTAGACAGGGACAAAATGCTGTGCTTCATACAATCAGTCATTGATAGTTTACTAAAGAATAATCAGTGTGTTGGACGAGCTCTGTTAACCGGCGTACTGCCTCTGACAGGTAACAGGTTTCTCTTCGGTAGCGACAAAATACGACGTTATTCTTTTATGGACTCCGGGCATTTTTATACATATTACGGTTTGACAGTAGAGAAAATGGACGGAGTTCTTGAAAAACTTGACACTGACGAACACAAAAGAAATGAAACGAAAAGAAAAATGAAATCTTTCTTTAATATTTTTAGGCTTACCTTTAATCAAGGGAGTGAAAACGTCTATAATATTTTGTCAGTTTTGAAGTATTTACTCATTAAACAGTTTTCTGTTACCAATAACTACTGTATACCAAACTTCAGTGTAGTTTACAAACACATTGATATATTCGACAGGCTGAAGTTTTATCATGCATTGGCCCAAGAGTCAATATAAATACAACTTACAAGTTGTGAAATGCCAAGCTACATTACCTTAGGGGACATACCCACACGAATCATTTTGCCAATCAATAACGCAGATGTGTTAAGACCCCAGGACTCCGTCATCGTGAAGGTTGTAGCAGCCAGACAAAAATCTTGTGTGAGAAGACTAATCTATGTTTGGCAAGAAACAAAGACTTTCAAATTATTTCAACTCAACATACATATATCACTGTAACTCATGCAGTGATAAATTTAATTAGAGGATAAATGTGTATTAATAATGTCACACAAAATTACAATGAATAATTTAATGATTTTAATATGTAAGGTAAAATTTTGTTACAAATTGCACTAGTTTTGTAGTGCCAAATATCGTACACATATTACACATTTGCAGTGGCAATATTACAGCATATATTAATTTATTTGTATAATTATGCTTGTTTAAGGGGTTCTGTTAAAAAACCTTATATTGATAAGTTTTATTACATTGCTAAAACTTCTTGGGCAATAGAAATTATTCTCACATACCACACAGTAATGGTTCATAATAGTATAATGGATTAATTTACACTCAAATGTACAAACAGAAAATTTTGTTACAAACATCACTGTTATTTTTTATGCCAGCATGTTACTTATAACACAACAGGCTATGCCAAATTAAATACTTTTGTAGAAACAACTCACTGGTACTTCTTAATGCCAGAAAGTATTAAATTGTATTTTTACAAACTGTCTGATGTAGTAAATGATTCTGAACAAACATCACGCTAGTACGTCTTAATGCCAGAATGTATTAACTTGTGTTTTGTCAAACTGCCTAACTGAGTAAATGATTTTGAACAAACATCACACTGGAATTTCTTAATGCGAGAATGTATTAACTTGTGAGTTGTCAAATTGCATGACTGAGTAAATGATTTTGAACAAACATTGCACTGGAATTTCTTAATGCCAGAATGTATTAACTTGTGAGTTGTCAAATTGTGTGAAAGAGTAAATGATTTTGAACAAACATCGCACTGGAATTTCTTAATGCCAGGATGTATTAACTTGTGAGTTGACAAATTGCCTGAATGAGTAAATGATTTTGAACAAACATCGCACTGGAATTTCTTAATGCCAGAATGTATTAACTTGTGTCGTGACAAACTGCGTGAATGAGTAAATGATTTTGAACAAACATCGCACTGGAATTTCTTAATACCAGAATGTATTAACTTGTGTTGTGACAAATCGCCTGACACTTTAAATGATTTTGAACAAACATCACACTGGAATTTCTTAATGCCAGAATGTATTAACTTGTGTCTTGACAAATTGCCTGACTCTGTAAATGATTTTGAACAAACATCGCACTGGAATTTCTTAATGCCAGAATGTATTAGCTTGTGTCCTGACAAACTGCGTGAATGAGTAAATGATTTTGAACAAACATCGCACTGGAATTTCTTAATGCCAGAATGTATTAACTTGTGTTTTGACAAATCGCCTGACACTGTAAATGATTTTGAACAAACATCACACTGGAATTTCTTAATGCCAGAATGTATTAACTTGTGAGTTGTCAAACTGCATGACTGTGTAAATGATTTTGAACAAACATTGCACTGGAATTTCTTAATGCCAGAATGTATTAACTTGTGAGTTGACAAATTGCCTGAATGAGTAAATGATTTTGAACAAACATCACACTGGTATTTCTTAATGCCAGAATGTATTAACTTGTGTCTTGACAAATTGCCTGACTCTGTAAATGATTTTGAACAAACATCGCACTGGAATTTCTTAATGCCAGTATGTAATAACTTGTGTTGTGCCAAATTGCCTGAATGAGTAAATGATTTTGAACAAACATCGCACTGGAATTTCTTAATGCCAGAATGTATTAACTTGTGTCTTGACAAATCGCCTGACACTGTAAATGATTTTGAACAAACATCACACTGGAATTTCTTAATGCCAGAATGTATTAACTTGTGAGTTGTCAAATGGCCTAACAGAGTAAATAATTTTGAACAAACATCGCACTGGAATTTCTTAATGCCAGTATGTAATAACTTGTGTTTTGACAAATTGCCTGACTCTGTAAATGATTTTGAACAAACATCGCACTGGAATTTCTTAATGCCAGAATGTATTAACTTGTGTCTTGACAAATCGCCTGACACTGTAAATGATTTTGAACAAACATCACACTGGAATTTCTTAATGCCAGAATGTATTAACTTGTGTCTTGACAAATTGCCTGACTCTGTAAATGATTTTGAACAAACATCGCACTGGAATTTCTTAATGCCAGAATGTATTAACATGTGAGTTGACAAATTGCCTAACCGAGTAAATGATTTTGAACAAACATCGCACTGGTATTTCTTAATGCCAGAATGTATTAACTTGTGAGTTGACAAATTGCCTGAATGAGTAAATGATTTTGAACAAACATCGCACTGGAATTTCTTAATGCCAGAATGTATTAACTTGTGTGGTGACAGATGGTCTCCCAGAGTATTCTGAATTGACTTTCCCCTATATAGTTCACAATCCAGAGTAGAATCCTCTTCTTCACAGATATTATTCATGGGCGTAAATAAGTAACACTGGAACAAATGAATACACAACTGCACTAATTCATAATTGGAACACTGAAGCAGAAGAAAATAGTATTAAAAATCATGTTCTATCTGTGAGGTAGCTATCGGCTTGCAAAAATTAACCTTACCCAATGTCTGATTACAGTATTGCATTACTCTTCATAGGAAGAATAGTACATTTTTATAAGTAAATGTATATATATAATTGAATGGTGAATGGCGTGCGCACACACACACACATTTGCATATTTAACCACACTAGAATTTTTGTAAATAATTAATATACAGCAGTTGTTAAAAATAATTTAAGTAGTGCTATGTGTATGTGCAGGGAAAGCTAACAAGCTGTAGCTTTTCAAAGTGAACACATGTTGATTTTAAGCTATGTGTGTGTGATTTTGTCAGTAAAAGGGTATTTGAAAATATAAGGAAGACACAAGTGTTAGAAGTCTGAACTACTCATTGGAAACTGCCATCATCTACCAAAACCACAAAGGACTATCCAAGTCAAATAAATACGTTCTACAATGATTTACACATTGAAGTAAAAAATCTTAGAATGTAAATAAAGAGAAGACTGGTTCAGATGATTGTGTATCCTACAGTATGGAAGAGAGGACTAATTTAATATTCAAAGATTGAAAAATAATCAAACTGAATTCCATCTGAATAGTGAAGAAAAAATGGAATCGATAGGTGATAATATAATTGACAGAGAAGCTTGCTTAGTAAATAAACATTTTCAAGATTCTGCTGTCACATGATTGTTTGAGGAAGTAAGTTATTTGTGAACAACATAAGACTTGTTTGAATACTGCTGCTATTGGAATATTGATACACAAAGACAGGTAAGATTCCAATTGTGGTAGACATTAAACACATGGAAAACTTACCCTTAAATAGAACATCACTCAGCCAGTTGAAAGGAGTAAACAAATCAAAATTCACTGAACACAAGTTACTGTTAAAATTAGCATACCAATTGAACTAAAATATAAGATTAGGAATATATATGTAAATATACATACAAGGAATTAAAACAATTGAAGAATTATTAAATTTGCTCACAGATTACAAAAATAAAAGCAATTCTCTAGAGGTGATATGTGATAGCAACCAAAAGGAACTGCAAGAAAGAAGAGCAAAATGATATGAACAACGAAGTGAGAGAAGACAAAGAGAAATTATTTCCCACAAGGAGAGAGAGAGAGAGAGAGAGAGAGAGAGAGAGAGAGAGAGAGAGAGAGAGAGAGAGAGAGAGAGACCAAGGGTGAACACAGTACGAGTCTCACAATAAACAGCACGTTATTAGAGAAACAGGTAGAAATAGCACCATGTAAAGAAAGGTATAAAAATCATTGTTACATAGCCTCTTCCTACAAAGCACGTAAATGTGACACAGGATATCATCAACGGAGAACAATACGTCCAAAGAAAGGTGGCTGTACACATGTATTTTGCTTCGTTAGAGAACTCCTGTCCATACATGAATGAATTAATAATAATTAATCATCGTTATTTAATCAAATTTGAAGTCTACAAAACACATTTTGCAATTCAGACAATGCCATAAGAAGAAATGTACTTTCTTTCCACTGCCACCGGAAGACGCAAATGACTTACTCATGGGGTCACTCTTGAGGTTTTATTAGCAACATCATCATTGTTGTCGTTGTCTCATACATCCAGAAGCTGCACGCGCGCGTGCACACACACACACACACACACAGAAGTAAAAAATAAACAATTATTGTGTTCAAAACAAAGAAACAACTCACAAAGAACTGAAGTATGAGTTAATGAAACGAAAATGTAAATAGTTGAAGTAAAATAAGTAATATGGAATTTTAAGTTTTATTAGAAATAATTTTTCCAATCAATTTAGAATGGGTGCTGTCTTGTAAACAATAATTATGTTTACTTAAAGTGAATATTATTTTATTAAAATATTAATAAACTTAAAATTTGATTTAACAAAAAATATAATATTATTTTTGCAGATTATTTGCTAAGATTTAAAATTTTAATAAGCATTCAAAGTTTATATTCCTGTCAGACACCCGAGAAATTTACAGGACTTGTACAATTTTTTTAATGTCTTTTCTTTTGATGTTATAGATTATTATTGTTGTGTCTTACATATAAGAGGGATTAATAGTATGTCAGTGTATCTTCTTGAAAAGGGAATATTCTGAATTCACATTTCAAATTTTTGATATTTAATTTTTTTAATGTAATCGTTAATAAATGGACGATTTATTATTTTTCAGTATTGTAATTAGTTATTTTATGCCATCAATGTCTCACTCCTCTATTAAAAAATTGACTGTGCAACAATTATACTTAACACAATGAACAAGCAAATTCATATGACCCAGCTTGTGGTTTACACAATACAGTTAGGTTGGGTATAAACACAGAATTGTATTCATTAATATTATTTTTAACACTGCATAATAAATATTACAGCTGCCAATAAGTGACACAAGAATAGTACATTGTTCTATTATTATTAGTATTTTATATTTTAATGTATTTCAAAGATGGTATTATAATTTTATTATTGCTGTGTATTTCATAACTGGTGCTCTGCAAAATTTAAAGAGAAAAATTGTTGTTATGAGATAATTATAATAACAAAAACAGTTAAGTAGATAATATTAAATAAAAAACAAATGGAGTCAAGGTTTACAAAGAATCAGTACACACGAAACTACGAATTTAAATTTATTTATACTAAAACGAAAATGGCTGAACTTATCAAACGATGTATATATGTATACGTATTGTGATGTACAGGTGTCACATAGAATAACTAGTCCGAGATTGGCCTATGTTTCAAGTGGATGCTATTAATAATGATGCTATTATTTTTGACAATCTCCTGAGATTTTAATACAGTTTATAAAAAAAAATTAAATATCTCTGTGTTGACCTTTGTAATACAAAATAAAAGATTCCCTTTATATACAATGAAGTAAAGTAATATTTAACATTCTTTTGTCTTGTTTACCATAAAGTCTTTACTGATGTGATAATCATTCTTTTAAATTATATTTTTAACTGTGCATAAATAATATAAGTTTGCTTCCCTTTTATGTAGACTTCAGATGCTTCAGATGATGGGTTGTTCCTGGATTGTGGATTGATATACTCTGTCCAGCTGCAGGGTCACTTTTAGGCGTGTAGTTATTTCTCATGGGCATGGTTACATACTTTCACGGCAAACTAATACTGATTACTAAAATGGTGTGTTATGCTAACACCCCTTTTCCAGTCAGCTTAAAGCATCTATATACCTAATCGGATATCATGCACTTTCACAGAATAGCACTACTGTATTTCTCGTAGCAACTGTAGTAATTTTCTAACTTGTGTGTGTGTGGTGATTTGGAGGTCAATGATCATGTACTGAGTGGCAATTACATGCTATCAATTCCAAAGAGAGACTGATCAATAGGTTAAAAATAATTTTCAACTGGACTGGTTCTTAGGTAACCCCTACTCATGATTTTCTACAGATAATAAAAAGTTCTTGTCGAAGGAGGCTTCTGAACAGAACAATTCTTGTTCAAAAAACCTGAATATTTTTACAATCAAATTTATGGCCATAAACCCTTTTTACTTAAAAAACATACATTTAGTTACTAATTTTTAAAATGATTACCGTCATTAATTAGGTTGAACCTTTTTATTTTGAACAGTCTGATATAAGTCCCATCTCAAAAATTTACATATCACAAAAATTATTTAAATTAACATGCTTTATATATATATATATCCCATAAAATAATTTTGTACCCTCATACATGCATACTACAAACATGGCTACAAATCCTTACATACCATTCCACTATACTTAACATTTTGAGTGTGATCACCTTACGAACAGTTCCACACCAAGGAACGGACTACTTTTTTTTGTAAAACTGCTTGTTTTTTGAAAATTATTAAAAATTTTAATTTTAATGTAACTGCCGCACATTGTTACATTCAAAGCGGCAGTTTGAATGTACTAGTAACCACAATTACACAGATTTTGCTACAAATCTTATACCCATACATGTCTGCAAGTAAGGCCGGTACATGAGTGCTGCCGAGGAGTTTGAAGTGTATAAGGCGTATAAATTGTATCCCAAGCATTTGTTAAACGACCAGCTGAATTTTCATTCCAATACATTGTATGATACAGCATTGCAATTCTCTGAACGCCTAAGCCCCCATCACACATAGCGCACAGACAACAATGACAACAGATGGCAGTATGGATATTTACACCGTACGGTGTGCACCATGAACTTCGCGCACTATTGTTAATTAGTTTTTGTGTTTAAATATGTGTTGTGTCTTAATGTGTTGACGACCTCCAACGAGTGAAACGCACCTGATGATGGAACATAAGTTCTGAAACATGTTGTTTTTACATCTTTAAAATTTATATAAGGAAGCCACAGGATGGACTAAGAAGGTAATACTTATTCATTTAGTTCATTAAAAGTATCCAGGCTTAGATATAATGACAAAAAGAAGAACATCAGCAAGAAACAGAACATATAAAAGCACTGATATAGGAACAAAGGAATTTGCAGGAGCATACTGCTGCAGAGTTGTGTTCTACTATGTGGTGGTGTGGGTGAATTACATGGTGGTCTCAGTGGACAAGAGGTAAGATTATCTGTAGTAGAGAAGTGGACTGCAAATGTAAAATAACAGATTAAAACAGAAGCTGAACAGTCAATGAAAAAACAACCCTGTGTCTCAAATCAAATGGCTCAATAGATTGTTCCAAAAAAGGTAAAGTCCAAAAAAAAAATACAGAAAATAAGGTAACAGAGGGAGTTACTTTGACTGCAGTCATGCCTATTCATATCAAGGGCCCAACATTTGATGGAAGCACTACTGGACAACATATCTTCGGCAATTTGAAGTCGCAAGCACATACTATTGGTTTCACTTATTCTTGCTTTCAAGTATCTGCCTTAGAGCTACTACAGAAAGTATCACCTTACAGCCAGAACTCTTATGCAGAACAGTTTGAAGCAAGTATTGACTTGCTAGTTAGACTGGCCTATCATAGAGCACCAGAGAATTTCTGAATGACATTGGAGATACAGATATTTACTGATGGTGTCGGAGATAGTGAACTACAACAACTGTTACAATGGCAATACACCAGAATAGAGTGGATGCGCTTGTCTATGCTGTACAGTTTGAGGCTGCCAAGTCAAGTGTCTGGTTGGGCGAATCATAAAGTGCGCACACTAACAGGTTTTGACGACACAAATGATTAAGAGGAAGAATAAGAGACAGAGTCTTAAAAGTTCGGCACCACAGTATGAAGGTAGAATGTAAGGAAGACCAAAGCTTTTTAGATATGGGGAACCTGGGCGTCTACAAAGAGATTGTCGGTCCATTGTTAAGCAGTAGGGAAATGGGCAGTAGTCAGTACAACTAATTGGAGGAACGCAGCACCCAGACAATACACAAGTTATACACTTTACAAAAACAGTAGGAACTCGGTATATTATTTGACATGAAGTACGACAAATAAAATGGTCGCAATCAATTCATTTTGTTATAGTGCTCACAAGTGCTTAAAAGAGACAGAAACAAAATATAGGGAGATAAAAAAGAATAAAAAAGATAAAGGGAATTGTAAAGAACAATAAGTATAACACCAACATAGTGGATAAAGTTATGGAAAGTATTAACATGCAAAAAACTAAAAATGAAACAAAACAAAAGAATTATGCACGGTCACTGACACATGTAGGATCACATACCAGAAAAATTATATGTTTTAAAAAATACTAGTAGATATAGCAATTAAAAAACATGAAACAGTATTTGGTAAGATAAGAAATAAACATAGAAAAAATCCCAATCTTACAGAGAAGCGGAGTTTATAAATTAAAATGTAAATAATGCAACAAAGTGTACCTAGGTGAGACAGGATGGAAATTTGAATGCAGATTATCTAACCAGAAACGTGGGAAAGGTAATAGAACAAAAAATTCGTTATATCCAAGACACTTCATAGAAGAGAACCATAAGTTTATTAATCCTTTAGAAGGCTGGGAAATTTTGAAAGTAGTGAGTAACACAGTTAAAAGAAGGCTTAGAGAGGAGTTAGAAATATTGAAAGAAAGAGAGAAAGGGTTAGAAAATTTAATGAATACTAAAACTAAATGAGAAAGGATTTAAAACGTTAGGTATTAAAAAGAATGTACACAAAAAACACAAACACACACACAACACACAGAATATACTAGAAAGAAATGTAAAATTACCAACATGGCTGACTGAACTCACTAGTTAATAATAGCCAGAAAGGACTTAACTTAGCTTGTTTATGAAAATGTGTATGCTAGTGGTAGGGCAAGTGGGTATAAAGAAGTTGTCTAGTCCTATTATTGTTATTTCCGATCTGACGAAGACCTGTGAAGCTTGAAAGCTCTAATCAGAATAATTTTTCTATAGTGGTGTGCAACAGTGTTAATTCTGTTCAAAACAATATGGTAATCAGGATTTTCTGCTAATCAAAAATGATGTAATATAAAAGTTCATTCAGTAATAAATGTACTTTGTTCAAAGTAGTGAGCAAGTTCTGCAGCTCAGGAAGCATATTAGTGTTGTTGCATGTCCCATCGGTGTCTCTCACATGTCTAAACAGGTTTTATAATTGTTTTGTATATAAAGAGTGGCTCACATAGAGTTGATTGTCTGGCAGCCATTATGGTTTTTAGTCATGTGATAGCTCATTTTGTTGATTGTACCAAACTAAACACACAGCAGAAATACCACTACATAAGGATTTGACAGCATATCATTTCAAACAGGTTTATCTGTCTTCATTTCAGATAATATACTGAGCTCCCACTGTTTTTGTGATGCGTATAACTTCTGCATTGTCTACGCGCTTCATTCCTCCAATTAGTTGTACCAACTAATGCCCATTTCACTGCTGCTTAACAATGGACCAACAATAGTGGTTATAACACAACTTTCTTAATTAAAAATACCCTATTTTTTGTTCAGAAATGTAACAACTTATAGTAAGCACACAATACAGGCTAACAATTTTAAATATCTAATTTGTGTTAAAATATTCTTTAGTCTGACCACGGCCGTATTTCAATAATTTTTTATTCCATTCTAGGCTGCTGTGTTAAAAATTTGCATTCCAAAATATTGAAATTTCTAAAGCTCACCACTACATTCAGATTTTAGTTAATATTCCCTTTGATATCCCACATGCCATATGCCCAATAATCCCTTTGAATTTTTGCTATTTTATCAGAATTTTCCCTCACTTTTTGGCTCCTGGCATCCCAAAATTTTGAGATTTTTAAAAATGAAGATAAATTCATAATGGTTAAAGTTCTCTTTAATTCGATATTCCACACAGACTTTTGTGATTTGTTTCCAAATTTTCACCATCACACATTTTTACCACTCTCCCACCTACATTTTGCGGGATCAGTGTCAAAAACAATAGGGTTCTGTAGGGTAGAGTTACAGACACACAGGCCAAGGTTTACAAAAATCATTTGATGTGTTGAAAAGTAATCAGGAGACATACCCCAACAGACAGAAAGACAAATGCCAAAAAAAGGTTGAGTAAAAACAAAATTCGATTCATTCATTCAATTATTGATGTACTTACAATGTATTCATATTACATGTTGATAACAATCATCAACCTACCCATCGCTCACAAGGAACAAAAGTGTAGAAGACAACATTCAAGTGTTTCACTGGTATAGGAAATTCAATGTTATTGTATAAACTAACAACTGAAATTGAATCACCAACCCCAAACAACTAGCACTCAACTTGTTGGGTGACAGCACCAATGCAAGACATCTCAGGTGTCTCCATCTTTTAACCTTTTTGCTGCCAACACGTGTGAGCGGTTATGCTTTGCCCGTGTGAGATATTTTTAGCAGCAGTGTGTGTATATACGCGTGGAACACTCTACCATTTACAAAATGGGCCGCAATAACAATTATACATGTCATTTACTGCAAAGATTACACAATCTCAAAACACTCAACTGTCAATTAGCAAATATAGATAAAAAATAAACTCGCCACAACAACAATTACATTTATTGCTAACGACAAAGATTACACAACCTGAGCAACACTCAACTATCAATTGCAGATGTAACTAAAAGGAACACGCCACAACGACAAATATATGTATCACTTAATGGCAGCATTTACAAAAACTCATCTGCAAATTATCTCAATTTTTACATGACACCAGACACTCTGAATGAACTGTCTTTGTTTCAACATCTGACTCATAACTAAAGACAATTCGTTGACCTTGTACGCACAATGCTTGTTCCGTGTGTCACAGCCATAGGCGTACTAAACCGTTCCGAGCACTTTACCAATTTAAAATGACGTGCAACTTACCACATCCAGAGCATCATATTGACATAAACATTTCGTGTGTATACACACCCAGAGCACGGGAAAGGCTAAGACTGAATCTAATTTTCAACTATAAATGTTCGACTTCAAAAATATTTTGTTAATAAAGTGACCGCCTTCAATGGAAGACTGATCTACCATGAATCTCACTTGTCTCACCTACTTGTAGATGGAAGACTGATTGTATATTAAAAAAAAAATACTTTACCTCTTGTGTATTCATTTCTTTTTCCACTTCTTCTAAAAAAATTTCATCCTTTATAATTGTAGTGATGTCTTCCAAATTCTGTAACAAAATAAATATAAATACAGTAGACTCCTGACTATCCGGCCTAATGTGGCGGAAGGGCAGGCCGGATAACAAAAAAGCCGGATAGGCCAGAGTTCTATAATTACTCACTTCCTGCCCCACCCATACCATTAAAATCACAGTTTTTATACCAAAACCCGTTCTTATTCATATTTTCTGATGTCTTAGTACAGTCCTTTACTTTATAAATGTTTGTTATGTACTGTACTGTACGTTTTAAAAATTTATTACAGAAAAAGGAAGTCCAAGAATAAAAATATTGTATACACATTTTAAGATAAATTTATTAATGTCTAACTTAATTGCAGGAAACATAAAATGATGTACACTGTACAGTATGAATACATTCAATTTTAAAATAAACAAAACATTAACGTAAAACATAGGCTTAATTCTTAAAAAATTATTTAAACTTATTTTACTGTTCATTGATAAATGATTACACATATGCGTAAAATCCAAAGATTAAAAGAGTGAAAACTTAGTTTTTTGTTTTTGAAAAAGCCCTTAATAGACTGCTTATCTGATTTAGCCCTCTTCCGTGACGCAATGTCCCTCCACTTACGCAACCAGATGATATCAGCTGGTGTCGCTCCCTCCTGCTGACTAATGTACTCCAGCGCTGCCTCAATCGTCTTGAACCCTTCCGAATGTGGGATGAGATTTTTCCTGTCATCTAAAGATGCCTCCTCCTCCTCTTCTTCTATTTTGTCTCCCAGTGTCAAAATTTGCACCTGCCTTTATCTGTTATTTCATCAACGTCGTCGTTTGCCATCCATTCTCTAATGTCCTCTGCATTGACATCGTCACACCCCGGTACTTTTTCTAGCAACGAAACAAGTTTATTGTTTTCATCTTCCACTTCGGTTTCACACACGGGTTCAAGGTTGAAATGTCCACCTTCATGGTTCAAAAGAATTTTCCAAGACCTTACAAGTGATATATTTGGAAAATCTCTTCCCATATTTCGGCCAACCACCTTATGGCATCTAAGTAGAAGAGTGGGGGGGGGGAATCCGCGCTTTTCGTGTTGCAACTTGTGTTTTGCACACGGCACGTAGGTTCAAAAATAGGCCGGATAGTACAGGGAGGCCTGATAGTCGAGTCTACTGCATAAATAAATATCTGCCCTAAAATAAATAATAAATTATTTTCCCAAATGAAATGTAGCCGTTTTAACAAACTGTAAACATTTACTGCAACTGTTCAAATTGGTCACACGTGCGCGTGCGTGCGCACACACATTTCAAACACTTTTTGCTACAGTCTATTTCTTGATGCATATATAATTTATTTAATATTTATAATTTCTTTACCTCAAGATGTTATAGCCTATTTATAAATATACAAACACAATACTAAACAAACTAATACACAAATCAATAAAAAACAAGACACAATTTTCAAAGTACTCAACATCGAAAACACTCAAGAAGTTAATATATACACAACAATCACACACAATAATTTATTTATTATCAAAATACCCTTATACCATATTGGTGTCGGGTTACATCAATATTGATAAGTACAGTAACTACACTCTATATACAAATTTTTTCCATCTTATTCTATCCATTGACAATGTCTTCGCTTCCCTCCAGCCCAAGCCTCTTTCTAACAAAATGTTTCCCATCATTCCATCCCAAGTCAGTCGCGGTCTTCCTCTCTTCTTTCTCCCCCGATTTTGCCTCCCAAACCTGTTTTACCATTCTATCACTATCCATTCTCTGCATCTGTCCCCACCAGCATAGTTGTCTCTGTTCAATAAAATCCAGAATCGATATCACTTCCAGATCCTCTCTTATTTGTGTATTCCTAACTCTGTTCTTCTTTGTTACTCCTACTACTCTCCTAAGATATTTCATTTCTGCCGCCTGGATTTTACTTTTTTGGCTTTTGGATAGCACCCACGTCTCACAGCCGTATGTTAAAACCGGTCTATATACTGTTTTATACACACACATTTTTGTTTTTCTTGATACCTCCTCCTTATTTATAAATCTATTGTTTAATGCATAGTAAACTTTTATTGCCTTTTCAATTCTTTCATTTAATGCAGCTTCTTGTTTTCCACTACTGTCTATTATAACCCCTAGATATTTGAATTGTTTGACCTGTTCTATCTTCACTCCTCCAATCTCTATATTTATTATTTTCTCCCCCATTACCATTACTTTTGTTTTGGTCTTATTTATTTTCATCCCTGTTTCCTGGAGAGCTTCATTCCATATATTCAAATTACCCTATAATACCCTTTCACTTGTACCCATTAGCACTACATCATCCACAAAAGCCCCTACTGCTACTTCGCAAGTTCCTGTATCCAACATGCATTTTCTTAACCTTCAGTGAACACTTCTTAATAATGTCGTCCATATACAAGTTGAATAATGTCGGACTCAGTCCACCTCCTTGTCTTAATCCATAGTTTGTTGTAAATCCTAAAGACCTCATATTTTTACCAATTACATAATTAACATTATTTTTGTATAACCTCTGTACTACCTTAATTATTTTACTCCTTATTCCTCTATTTTTTTAAACTTTCCCATATTTTTGCTCTAGGCACACTATCGAAAGCCTTCTCAAGATCAATAAAAGCCAAACATACCAATTTATCTTGTTGTATCGATTTCTCAGCTACCTGTTGCAGAGTAAAAATGTGATCCTGCCCACTTCTCCCTGATCTAAAGCCAGTCTGCGATTCCTCCAAACTATTTTCTAAAATTGGGACCAATTTATTATTAATTATCTGCTCATAAACCTTAACAATTGTATTTAACAGATTGATACCCCTATAATTATTACAATCTCTTGCGTTACATTTCTTAAAAATAGAAACTATCAATGCTTCCTCCCA
Source organism: Magicicada septendecula (assembly GCA_034769895.1). NCBI lineage: Eukaryota > Metazoa > Arthropoda > Insecta > Hemiptera > Cicadidae > Magicicada > Magicicada septendecula. The sequence continues at coordinate 737,635 of JAWRYS010001651.1, read as the reverse complement.
TTCTCTTGGTATGTCTACACTTATCCACGCTTTATTGATAATTTCTAAAAGTGTTTCTTTCCCCTTTTTCCCCATATTCTTTATCATTTCTGCTGTAATTTTATCTGTTCCAGGTGATCTCCCACTTTTAAGCCCTTTAATCACTACTTCTAATACATGCATCGTTATTTTTTCTTCTGCAACTTCACCATCCTCTCTATCTTCTTCTTCATTAATAGTGATCAAAGCAGTAAAGAAGATGAAATTGTAAACCCAATCAATAACTTCAGTGACAATAGTAAACCAGGTTGCAGTAGTTCCAGTACACAAATCCAATTTCAAGAAACTGGAATTTTCCTTGATGATAATCATCCCCTCAACAACAGCGGTGGCTCTGACTCAAAACTTATTAAACAAAATAAGGAAAATCCCGAACATCGAGTTGAAACACCTTTTCCAGTCCAAAAAAATCAACAAAAAGAGAAATGTGTCGAATGGTATAAGGGTAGCAAGTTAGTTTTGTCATGGCTGTTAAAAACGTAGTGTTTTGGAAAAGGTAAAGCTTGGAAACAAGCGTTCCGGTATAAAATGTGCAATTTGCTCCAAACACATTCAAGAAGCGAAAAAGTTTTCAAGAAATGGCACTTTGCCCATTGCTGATGGAGTCCGATGTGACGAAAAAAAGGAACTGGAAAGGATTATTGACCATTTAACTTGCGAAGCTCACAAAGCAGCTTTTAACCTCGATGAAATGGAGAAAAAATGGATGGCACAAACTGATAAGCACCCTTGGGTAAAAACTCTTAAGACACACACTGCCGAGAAAATTAAACTGCTAACTGAACTGTCATTGGATGTGTATAATATCAGTCGTACCATGACTCTTTCTGCTCATTCTTGGCCTTCGCGGTCTTTGATAAAGATACACATTGACACCCAGGTTTCTTCATATAAAGACAATGGTTTAGAGTCCGAATTTTCTCCTCTCAACCCTTCTCCAGCTTTGTTACAGTACAGAGACCCTATAATGTATCGCGAGATGCTTGATGTTGTAGGAGAAATAGTAATGGAAAATGTTGTTAAGCAGTTAAAAAATTCAGATTGTTTTTCCATCCAGGTAGATGGTTCCGTAGATACATATGGAATCGACAACAAATTCATTACGGCACGATTCATTTCAGAAGACTGAAATGAAATCCGTGTTTTTAGGTGAAAGCAAATCGAGTCTGCGAGGGGCAGAAGGTCTTATGAAATCAATCAAGATTGTGCTGGATTCGGTGATATAGCAAAAGATAAGTTGACAGGATTAACAACAGATGGAGAGAGTGCCAATACAGGCAAAAACAGTGGCTTATGGGTTCGCATGAAAGAATACTTAGGAAGAGATTTATTTTGTGTTTGGTGTGTGGCTCATCAATCTGACCTAGCAATGTCAGACTTAGAATCAACAGTCATTGAAGTTCAGCACTGGAAGATAAATTTAAAAGCAATGGCAACATTTTATAGAGCGTCAGCTTTACGTTTTGAGGAACTTGAAAAACTGGCCAAGGTAAAAAAGCAACCTGTCTGCCACTTCCCAGCGTACTTTGAGGTAAGGTTTGTAGAACACCTAAACAACTTAGCCAAAGCAGTTTGGAACAACCTCCTGTTGATGCAACAACATTGGAGTAATGTGCTAGACAACAATGATTCTACAAAAGTTGAAAAAGCTTCTGCATGTGGGTTTCTGCGTTTGTGGGAAACAGACGGCGAACAACAACGACTTACCGGCCTTATGCTAGATCTTCTAAAGTATATGGAAAAACTGCAAACAGACTGTCAGAGATCATTTATCACAATCCCTGATATAGAAGTCTCTAAAAAAGTCTTTATAAATTCACTGACTATGATGGAAGATGATTGTTATCCCAGTGGATATGAAGAAACGTTGATGGAAAATAAAGGCGCAAGAGAACCTGAACGTAATGAGTTAGATAGTTCAGATATTGAAGAACTTCCTAGGAGACGTAAACTCTTCTTTAGTTTCAACTAAGCGACGCTGGGTTGCAGTAAGAAAAGAGATTGTCTTGAGCTGCAAAGAATTTATTTCTCAAAGACTAGCCGATGACCAAAGAGAAATATCAAAACGAATCAACAACTTCGTAAATGCAAGAACGCCTACTGAAGTTGTCAAAGCAGCTCGCATTGGCATGAGAACATTTTTGGTAAAGATAAAGTATCAGATTTTACAGATGATGTTGTAGAGTTGTACGCGGTGGAAAAACTTCCTCCTTCGTCTATAATGACATCCTCAACAGCGAAACTGTACCATTGTTTAAAGGTTTCTCAACCTCATTCCACTTTTAGTAAGTTAGTACAATCGTATGTCTCTCTAACACCACACAGTGCTGGTCCTGAGAGGGCGGTATCTGTGCACACAACTTTAAAAACAAATAAGCAATCAAGCCTATCCAGAGAAGCTCTCAATTCAAGGATGTACATCGCTCTAAATGGAGTTGGAACTGCCTTTTTTGACCCGAGGCCAGCTGTAGCGAAATTTCTTGAGAAAAAAGAAAGAAGAAGGAAGCTTCCTGACCAGGAACTCTACCAGGACCATGAGTTTGTCAAAAAGTTTTTCGCAAAAAACAGTACCCTGTAAATATAAATTTTGTTTAAATTTGAAAGATTACCTATTTCTTTATTTGAAAAGTTTAGTAGTACAATTTTACAAATCTTTACCGTAACTGCATTTCTACATGTGCCTAATAAAACATAACTAAGTAACAACGCAAAGAAATTGTTTTCATTCTAAAATTGTGTATTCTTCCTAAAATTCCTCTAGGGGAGAAACATTATAGAGGCTTCAAATCTGTTTATGTAGGGCTTAAAATCATGCTTTTAAGCTTCAAAATTTTCTGGGGGGGGCACTGAATGTCGCCCAGTAAAATCCCTTAAAATATGCTGTTACAGTCTGTAGTTCACTTATACAAAATAACTGTTTGAGGTTCGCAGACCTCCTCATAATTTTAATCTAAGGATTAAACTCAATGTCTTATTTCTTACATACTAAGTTGAACATTTGTACATTATATTTATGTCTACTAACAACTATTTACATCTTCTGTCATTTATCATCTCTTCTGGGTATTTGTCATCATCAGTTATTGTTTTGCCAGGTTACTTGTATTATTTAAATCCTAAATTTGCATTTTCTATTTCCCAATGATTTATTTATGATAATATTTCCCTTTTTGTTTCGATTTCTTTTTATTCCATGAAAATATTAATTATCTTTAAGTAATATATTGTCTGATATAGAAAAAGGCTTTTTATTTAATTGGTGGACTCTGTGAAGTGAAATATTCTGACCTCTATTAAAAAATGACTATTTTTGTTAATCTTGTTTCTTTTCAGTTCATGCATTTATGTTTTTGGTAATTAATGTGGCCTTCACTGTCTTGTTGCTTAGCACGTCTTTATTTAATTCGTGGTTTCGTTGTTAGACTTGTTTATACCTCTCACTTACCATATCTATTGGGTTTATCACGTTACTAAGTTGTCTTCTATACTTTCTTCTTTATCACTACTTATTGTTCTTTGGTTTACTGAGTTAATTACATTAATTGTTTTATTGAGTTCTTGAACCTTATATAATACTTTGTACACAGTTACTCGGTTATCATTCCTTTCTTAGGTGTTCTGGTGTTAGTTTATGAGTGCTTCATTCTTTATCTTTTGCTGTTAACTTTATTGGGAATATATGTACTATTACATATTGCCCCAACGCTAAATTTGATCATTTCAGCAAATATTGTGCAGGTGTTGATGAAATTATCAACCATTTTATTAGTTTAATCACTTCTTTACTTGAACTTCCTTCTTTGATCTCTTATAATTTTCCCTTTTCTTTTTCGTGTATTTCAATATCTCCTTGCTTTATTTAGTATGATATCTTCCTTCTTTGTGTTTTATCCCTTAAACATTTAATTTCCCTAATTATTTTCCCTATCACGTGCGTTGGCACCAGTCGGGCGGGCTCTTTTGGCTCTGATTCACCGCTGTCCATCTTACACCTTCTGAGTTCAGAGGAACGCACCGTTGCTCAGGTATATGATTGCTGGATCATTCTACAGTCAATCATCAAAAAACTTTAAAGTAGTCTTAGTGCGACTAAAATACAATAAACATTCTGGGATTCTTCACATTATCATTGTATAGATTACATTATATCTTCCTTCATTATTGATTTCCTTTCTCATACTCTCTAGCTCTTTATTGACACAATATTGTTGATGGGCATTATTTGTATTTACTTCTTATTGTTTATATTAAAACTTACTTTTCTTTATCACTCTGCTTTTAACACATTTATAATTCATTATTTGATTCAATGATCATTCTTTTAATTGTTAATAGTATTTTTTCATGGACGACTGGTTGTAAGTCCCCTTTTTCCTCTGTGTACTGTGATCCATGATCTCATACGTATTATTATTATTATCCTTCATTACTGTGTAAGGTCCGGTGTATAACAATAATAGTTTTTTTGCTATACCCTCCATTGTATTGGGTAGCTCTCTGTTTTTCAATAAGATTCGATCTCCTACTTGGTATCGTACCGGCTTCGGTTGTAGCCTCTGGTATTTGCTTTCTATTTTCTCAGTTTGTCCTAGTGTTTTGTTATAGAATTTTATCTCATCAAACTTATATTCTTCTCCATTTGGATATTGGATTAACTCGGTTATCTCTCTGGGTGGTGGTCTTTTTATTTGGAATCGCGTCTTCTTCTTCTAACAGTTCCTCCCTTAAAGTTTTTAAATAATTGTTTCGAATAATTGTAATAACTTTTTTCGTATTTTGAACGTGATGTCCGGTGTTAATTAACCCAATAGATTGGTTCAGTGAGGGTCCCTTGGGTGTTTTCGCTGCCGCGTGGCATTTAAAGCCGGCTCAGACTCTTCGTCTCGCCTGCCGTTTTGGTTTACGTGTGTATCATTCACCATCGGTCTAGGTTCTGGCTGGTGATGGTCATCTTCGTAGTTGTTTCGCCGGTAACCCTCGTGGCTTCGACTTCTACCTCCGTTGGTCCTGGCACCCCTTCTGTTGGCATGGTCGTCTTGGTTCCAGTAGGTGTCCCGGTTGGAACTCTGGTGTCCTTGATAATGTGATCTCCCATTGCCATTATCCTCTGCTCGCACATAGTTGACCCTTCGGTAGTCCTGGTTTTGATTATTCGGGCTGTGGTTGTTATTGTAGTTTCAGCTGTTGTTGTTCTCTTGGCGGTAGTTCGGGTTGTATGGCCGGTTGTATTGATTAGTTGGGATATTTGGTCGATTGCTGTGGTTGCCTCTGTTATTTCCTGGGCTGTTGTTTGGTCGGTAATACGCCTCGTTGTTGTTATTTCCGCGGTTGTTGAAACTTGGCCAGTTGTACGCCTCGTTACTGTGATTTGTCCGGTTGTTGAAATTTGGCAGATAGTTTCCGTTGCTATTGTGGTGGTCGTTGCTTGGCACATTCCTGGTTTCGTACCTCTGCCGACTTCTCCTATAATACCCTTCTCGTTCGTATTCCTCTAACAACGACGACATGACTTGTACCGTCTTAATTTGCCCTCCTGTTCGTGCCCTGGACACTCCGTCCTCATAGTAGTAGGCTAACTTGGTGACAAGACTTTCCTCCGGGATTTTTGGCTCCAGGTTTCTCGCCAAACACACTTTTCCAAGAAAGTACCCGGTGAGCGTGGTCCCTCTGCTAGCATCATACCTCCCGTGGCAAATGTTATCCCTTACAATGTTCTGTGTGGCCTCCGATCAGTACCTTGCTTTGAATGCCGCTTTAAATTCATCATAATTCCGGAGGTCGTGTCTCAAAGCCGTCCACCAGTTATCACTAATTTCTCTGAAGTGCTCGTCTAGATAACTCCGTATCACTGGCCACCTGTCCTCTCCATTTCTAATCAGCTGTTCGTTGCCCGTTCTAAGAACTCCATCGGGTTTCTTCTATAAGTTTTGAAACTGATAGCCTCCCGGTTGTCCATGGGTTGGATGTATGAAATAGAAGTGGGTCGATTATCGACTGTTCGCTGGAGTCCCTCGATCCTCTCTTTGTTGCGTTGTCCCTGTCCACGTACTTCGCTTATGGCCGTATCGATGTCCCGACATTTATGTCCGAAGTCCGTTCTTATTGATTGCATTTGGACGTGACTACTCTCTTTTACTTGACCTATCTTGGTATCCAAATCTATTCTGACCTGTCCAATGGTTTCCTTGGTGCCTTCTACTTTTTCATTTGTTTCGGCGATTTCTCGTTTTCTTTCTTCATTACACTAATCTATTTTTTGTGTAATTGCCTCATTGACATTCTCAATTCTTTCATTTATTTGTTTTAAATTTTCTTAATTTATTTGTCTGAGCTCATTCTTCATTTGTTCATTATTTTTCTTTATAGCTTCCCTTAAAGTTTCACTATTACTCTCCTTAATACCGACTATTTTACTTTCTAATTTTTTATTGGTACTATCCAACTTCATTCATCTGTTTTATCAAATTTTCTTTCAAAGCTACGTTTTGTTTCTTCGAGTGTTCATTGATCCTTTCCTCCATACTGTCTATCTTCTCATTTGTTTGTTTATTTTGTTCCTCTATTCATTTAAAATTTTCATTAGTTAGTTTACTATCTTCTTTAATGCTGTCAAATTTTTCATTCATTTGTTTAAAATTCTCCTCATTTCTGTCCATCTTTTCTAGCATCCGTTCCAGCATTTTTTGCACATTTGGTTCTCCTCTATTTTCCGCCTTATCGGCCGTCTCCACTTCTTCAACTGATGTTGACTCCTCTTCCATGCTGACTTCTTCTCTGGCCTCTGCCGCGCGCTGCTTGGACTTGCCTCTTGTGTGCATTTCTGTACTTCTAACAGCTGCCAGCTAAAATCAGGTTACCTGTGATACAATTATAACTTCCTACTATAATAATTTTCCCCTAATTTCAGCCTCACTGGTTGGACGCCATCTTGTTCACTTTTGTATGATCGCCAGCTAGAAATGACAACTATAATTCTATTCTATCTTGGTTTAATTCCCTTTTTCTAGCCCTCAAGTTGGTCGCCAATTTGTAGAAAGTACTCTTATGTTAGAATAAATAATCAACTTCTTATTCGTTCTTGTGTTACATTCAATTATTTTTATTTACTCTTTTCGAAACTCATTTCTGTTGTAGAGCATGCAAAATCTCAATATCAGGGTTCATCTATTAGTCATGTCAAAGTATAGTACAAATCATAAACATATCATAAAACATAATATTTATAAATAATGTTTGGTAATTAATGGTTGTTGATGTATGTTGTGTATCTGTGGGTTCTTTGGATCATACAAAAGAACAAATGAACAATTGAAAAAGAAACTCTTAATACTAATAATTATTTGTGTACAATTAGTATTCACTATTATAAAGTTTTTATTGTTTTTATGATAGTATATCGCAATAACTCGATCTTTAAATGTTAAAATGTTTTCAAATATAGTGGTTGATCATTGGAGTAATCTCACCAATCTTGGAGTTTTCTTTACAAGCTTATTTCGTGATCCTTCGCTCCTGGACTTCAAGTTTTTTGTGCCATCGATTAAAACATCCTACTTTTAGTTATTTCCATAGCTTTTCTGTATTATTTCGTCTTGTATCTGCCTTTAATTTGTATAAAATCCATGAGTAAAACTGACATGTTCTGTCTGGTTTCAATATTTTTCCAACAATACCTTCCTTTTTATTAAAACACTAATTCATTCATTTCACGTCTTGGCAATGATACGTTTATAGGTCACAGGTTCGATTTCACAATTTATAATTAATATGATTCCATAGAATCTTATTGTATCTTTGTCACTATTATATTATAAGTTTGTAACGAAAGATTCTTTATTTTTTAATTATTTCCCCTTGGTTTTATTTCACTAAATTAGTTGCCTTGTTGTTTCATATAAATTACATGTTTCATACAATGTTCATATTGTAAATATGTTTATTCACTTACACTATACAGTGTTTTTACTTTTTAAAGCCTATCACTGTTGTTCTCACCTTTTTACACTGTCACACTATCTGATTTTTATAATTATTGTTCAACATTATTATATTTGTAATTCTATATGACTTACAGTCTGTAGTTCACTTATACAAAATAACTGTTTGAGGTTCGCAGACCTCCTCATAGCTTTAATCTAAGGCTATACTCAATGCCTTATTTCTTACATACTAAGTTGAACATTTGTACATTATATTTATGTCTACTAAAACTATTTACATCTTCTGTCATTTGATCGTCTCTTCTGGGTATCTGTCATCATCAGTTATTGTTTTGTCAGGTTATTTGTATTATATAAATCCTAAATTTGCATTTTCTATTTCCCAAAAATTTATTTATGATAATATTTCCCTTTTTGTTTCGATTTCTCTTTATTCCTTGAAAATATTAATTATCTTTAAGTAATATATTGTCTGACATAGAAAAAGGCTTTCTATTTAATTGGTGGACTCTGTGAGGTGAAATATTCTGACCTCTATTAAAAAATGACTATTTTTGTTAATCTTGTTTCTTTTCAGTTCTTCATGCATTTAAGTTTTTGGTAATTAATGGGACCTTCACTGTCTTGTTGCTTAGCACGTCTTTATTTAATTCGTGGTTTCATTGTTAGACTTGTTTATACCTCTCACTTACCATATCTATTGGGTTTATCACGTTACTAAGTTGTCTTCTATACTTTCTTCTTTATCACTAATTATTGTTCTTTGGTTTACTGAGTTAATTACAATAATTGTTTTGTTGAGTTCTTGAACCTTATATAATACTTTGTACACAGTTACTCGGTTATCATTTCTTCCTTAGGTGTTCTGGTGTTAGGTTATGAGTGCTTCATTCTTTATCTTTTGCTGTTAACTTTATTGGGAATATATGTACTATTACAACTTGAATGTTTGGACGTCCTCAGAATGAAAATGAAACACCTTGTCATCAAGGGGGAGAGGTTCAATAGCGTTTCCATGTTGAATGGGATGAAATTGAAAGAAGGAGTTAATGTCTTTTGGTCTGGGTTTTTTGAAATACTTCTCTGGATTCAGCAATGGCTTTTCTTTGAACCGAACATCAGAGTCAACAACGCTCACATATTGAGCAATAGTTTGAGTTGGGAGACATAATTGAACACGCTGATCACAATCGTCAACGTCAATCAGAGTATCGTCAATTTTTGATGTCTGTACTTTTGTACATGATGACGCAACAGGAACTTCACTGTTGTCCGATATACTGGTTACGATTTCTGAAGTAGGTGGTGTAGCTATGATAAGTGCTTCGTCTTCATCCAATACAGTTTTGTCTGAACTACAAGTTGTTTTTGGCATACAAAAACTTGTGATTTTCGACCAAGACTGGGCAGCTTTTTCCCTCTCTCTAGCCTCTTTCTCTCTTTTGAACTCGAGTCCTGATTTTCGTTTTTTCTTCGGTTTCTGTTCCATTGTGACCTAAAATAATGATTTGCTTGATTATTTTACAAAATATAAAATCTTATTCATTATTTACAGAAATAAAAAATTACAGTAGAATAATTTTCCAGTTACGGATATTTAATAAAAACAGGGTGATATTATTAAATATCACGTAAATGAAAAAACAGCACGTGGATAAAATGCCGTGAACATTTTGGAATGAGCCTACATGGGCAGATGGCCTGTAGCGCTCGAGGATAGAGAGTCATGTCATCAGTTATTGCATAACATTTGTACAGCTTGTGATAACATAATCTGCGTGCCAAAATAAGAATAAACAGTTTTGATGTTTCATAAATATACGATAGTAAATAATTACTATTTTCTTACCTTAATGGAAATAATCAGCCGAAAATATAAATAATGTGTCAAATAACTTCTGCAATCTGTCGACTCACAACCATTCCTGACATTTGCGTGACACAGAGACTAAACGTGACACCACTAAACTTATTGGAAAAACACTACTGTACTTCCACTTGCACAGCGCCTGAGCGGAGGAGGTAGGAAGGGTAAGGGTAAGGGTGAAGGGTAAGGGCGCAGTGGCGCTGCCATGTTTTCAGCGTCGAGGTCATTGACGAAACAAGTCGCACAGCACGGCGAGCATGTAAGGCGCATACCCTCACCGCGCAGTGCTCTCTGGCAGACTTGCACTCGCACACGTCATTTTGTGTTGCATACGCTTTCTCTACTGCTACTAATACAGTTAAGTAATTCGTTTTTTAAATACATTTAAAAAGTTTTTTTTTTAATATCTCGGGAAATTTGATCCGATTACCAAAAATATATTCTCGTGTAAAAGCGTGACAGCATTTTCAAAGCTGGCTGAGGGCGCAGGTCGGGTTTTATTTGAAAAGGCGGACTGGCCCGCGGGCAAGTCCGGGCCTGGTTATAACACAATATAATTCGCTTTTTCAAAATTTACCAAGTTGGCGACTAGTATAGTATATAATTTATTATAATCTGTATTATATGAAGCCCCGTATTACATATCTGCACAACACACGAGAATAAATGTAACATCAGTATAATTTTTTTTCACTTATTAAAAGCTGCTTCGTTTCGTACTTGTATGGCAATCGTTATATGCGCTGAATCAAGTATTCAGCACTAATAACTGTGATTTTGTACTCGTAGTACTCATTTATTTGTTAGTTGTGTGGGGGGAGCGCTACTCTGAACCGTTAGGCCGCGAGTAATTGCGGTATTTCGTATTTCAGTTATCGTTGAATCGGAACAGGTATTTCAACTTTTCAGTCACTGTTATATATCCGTCCCAGAAAAATAATCATTCCAAAATACCTGTTATAAGTATATCAGCCCACCTACTCCTAATACTTGTAGTACTCGTTTACTTGTTGTTCCTTGTGTACTGGTGATACGCTTAGTATCTGTAGTATTTGTTTACTTGTCACTTGTGTACTCATTAGTTGCGTACGGGCGTCCATTGACTTGGAACAGCGAGGCGAGGTATTTCAACTTTTCAGTAACTGTTACTTCCAGTCCAGAAAAATATCATTCCAAAATACCTGTTACAGGTATATAGGCCCACCTCCAGCCGCTAGGTGCGTGGCTAACACGAACTACTTACTATCCAGTGGTGTGAGCGACTGTAAACAGTAATTCACTTCATTGAGTACATCACATTGGCTGGGTCTTTCGCGAACAGTGAGCTCTAATGTCCGATGATGACTGGTTTTGGTATTGGTGTCTGATAATTTTAATGCTGTGTCACCCAAGATTATGTCTCAAGACTGATTTCAAGTAAGCGAATTGGGAGGATGGCGGTAACCAGCGAAAAACCAGTTGAGAGATGTTCTTGAGAATTCATGGTGCTCAGTAGCCAGATGTGATAGTCGGTCCCGATCATCCCAGTTGTGCGTCCGTTCAGTGTTTGCCAAACCTGGCTCAGTATTTCCAGACAGAATATCCAGTCAGTCACTCTACAACATGACTGGTCACTCTACAATTGACACTTTGTTGTTTGCGGATGATCGGGCTAATCTGTCGGACTCTGAAAACAGGGTATACATTTGTTAAATGGAATCTGCAAAGACTCTCTGGATTGCAGATATCCACAGTTTAAAACCAAGGTGATTTTGTTACAACAAAGGCTTTTTGTGGAACTGATCACGTTTGGGCAAAAATGGTATCAGATTGTACTGTCCAGGAACAAGTTAGCAGTTTTGAATGCCACTGTTACAGTGTGTCTTATAATGCAAGCAACGACATGGTGCATAAGTTGTATAAGTTCAACCTTATGTGCGGGACGAGCAGGCGAACCCTTAAGTCAGCAAGTAAAGGAACACGCCTAAAATTCTACAAGGTGATGGTTCTTCCCACACTTCTTTTTGGGTCTGAGAATTGGACTTTAACGAAAGGCCAGACCAGTTGCATCCAAGCCGCTGAAGTGAGATTTCTTAGGCACGTGGCAGGGTATTCTCTCCATGATCATAGAAGAAACACATATATACAGCAGGAACTGAATATTATGATGAGTATACTCGACAGGAACACCCAGTATCGGCTGAATTGGTGGGAACATCTTTGGCGAATGGATGACTGCCACATCCCCAAACAACTATGGAACTGTAAGCCGAGGGGACGGAGAGGTGTGGGACGTCTGAGGAAGCGTGGAAGTGACCAGCTGTAATATTTGGCTATTTGAGACCTGAACAAACCATTCTTGGTTGAAACCTTGAGTATGATGATGATGATGAAAATCTAGTATTTGATATAAATCCAGCAACCTATAATATTTCATGCTTATAATCGCAGCTGTGGCGATACTATTTTGGGGGGGTTCCAGGGGATCACTCCCCCACCCATTTAATAAAAATTTCATCAAAACTACGTAACCCATTCTACGTACATCAAGTTTTACGCCAGTTGCATATGTTAAAATAAAGCCTATAAACAATTGTAGAAAAAAATAATTACAATATTTGTAAATTAATAAAATAGAGTTTTCTTTAGTAACGACAATCTTTAACATTTAGCGTAACGTAACATAACATATTTTCAGCCTTAAAAAGACAATTGTGCATGCGCTAGAAAACGAAGGCAGAGCCTATTAATTGGCGTTTCTATTTTTGTTCACATTTTCGTTACAGATTTGTGTCTGTGTTACGACTCCTCTAGTCTATAATCTCTATGGTTTGAACCGCAGTTTTACGCAGCGAAACTAACGGTTTTTTTGACATGATAATGTCTTTTAGCTTGACATAGTTTGAAACTTTCTGTAACATGTAATGCTGTATGACGTCATCATTGCGTGACGCTTCCACACTTTCGATTCCCCACAGTCTAGAAATTTGATATGTAAACGCATCAAGACAGAAATAATCGCTGCTTACATTGAGTTTTGTAAACGTTTTAGTGAGAATACATTTGGTTTTAATGCTCTTTTGTCTGTACTGCATCATTTGAAACTTTCTGTAACATGTAACGCTGTATGATGTCATCATTGCATGACGTCATTGGGATTGTTGTAAATAAAGGTTTGTTTTGATACGTCGCAATATGTAAATAAAGGTTTGTTTTGTGTTGCGGTGAAATACGCTGCTACTGATATACAGTAACCAAACGTGGCGACTGACTAAAAAACAGCGTTCGACAATGGATAGCATCGACGAGAAGGCTCATATCAAGAAACAACAAAATGCCAAGCGAGTAAGAAAGTGTTGGGAACGAAAGAAGCTCGAGAGGAACAGCAACGAGCGGCTGCTGTCGCCGGTGAAGCTTCGGTACCAGCGGCCCCATCGCAACAAAAACGAAAGGAAGACGACTTGATGAGCGAATAATTGAACGAGTACTTAATAAATACACCGTTCGCGTCGACGATGACTGAGCAGGAGAAAATCGATGCATTCTACAACATGAAACTGGCAGAGAAGCGAAGGGAAACCAACGAACAAGTAAAACATTGTCGAGTGAATAAGAAAATTGAGATGGCAACTAAACGAGCGAATGAAGCAACTGAATTTGAACAGGCAATCGCTGTGGTATCGCCAAAACGCTTGAAAACTGAAGATAGCAGCAGATGCGTAATTCACGAAACGATTCGACAATGAGTTCGGTTACGCCTGTTCTGTGTGCGATCGCTTATGGTTCGAGAGATTTGCGACCACCGCCACAAAAGAGTTAACACATACTGGCTGCTGAGTTCCCCGACGACGATGTAGCTACCTTCAAAGTGTGCGAAACGTGTTACAGATCCCTAGCACTCGAGAATATACCCAACTTGTCAAGATCCAATTGCTTCGTGTACCCCGATCATTTGCCACCACTTGATTGTATAACTGAACGTCTAGTCTCACCACGTCTACCGTTCATGCAGATACGAAACCTGCGGTTCATCCACGGCAGACAAAGTATTATAGGACAAATAATAAACGTGCTGGTCGATATAAACACGATGGTTGGAGTGTTGCCTTGTAGCTTGGACAACGATAGAGCATTCAACGTGCACATTAAACGACATCTCTTTGCGCAAAATGACATTAAACTAACATTTGTGCAAAAGAAACAATCAGTCAGTTAGTAACCATAATAATGTTGTGTTTAGCTGGCGGCTCAAAGACATTATCATGCTCTTAAGCTTTTACCATTTGGTAAACGGTACTGTATCTTTTGTACTTCAATTTGGAAAATAATTTATTTCAGGATTTTACATAAAAGTAAGGTACTTTAACAAGAACTACTTGAGTTGCTTAAAACATTCTTGGTACATCATCAAAGTGAGAAGACGTAGTAATGTCAGGTATTTTAAAAATATCGTAAGTAAAATTCATTTTCACAAGATTCAATAAGAACACAAATTTAGAGTTAGTGACTTTTCATAGCATGAGATTGATTACTTTTACCTTCATAGGATTGAATAAGAACAGAAATTTAGAATCAACGTGATTCCTAATGACATGAGACCTAATACATTTATGATAATTAACCACAATAGAATATTTTGAAATCAGGGTTGAAACATTTTTCATATTTTGTCAACCTTTATACTTCTCTAATATTTTGAGACTCTTAAGAAATCTATAAAGTGCATTTACATGGAAGAATCCTGAATTTCTCATTTATGCTGACGACATGGGGTATCCGACCTTTAAGCTAGTCTCATTACCCCCCCCACCCAAAAACTACTTTCATTCACAGTCCATAGCAGCTCCGCGTTACTATTTTGTTTACATGAACACCATTCAAATCAGGGCGAAAACACATCTGTTATGACATGATTTTAGCTAGTCCGACTCACACCAACACCAACAGTTACATTATTAAACCGATTAGTTCAAAAATTTAGATTTTGTACCATTGTAATGGGACAAAAGGGGGTCTTTATTTTTTTTATTAAATTTATTTAAATTTGTTTGCTATCCGCGCAGCAAGTCCCACGTAAAAAAGGTTCAATTCAAACAATGAATGCTGGAATAAACTTTCGGGCAGAGTGTACCTGAAGAATGCCAGACTGTTTTGTTAAATCAAGTGTTTTGTCATGGACTAGTGCGCGCAACACCAGCATGTGTGCAGATGCGACGCACATCAGTCCGAAGCAACGCTACAGAAAATGGCGAAGTAGCGAAATTATATCACAATGTGCTCTGATGCTGAAGGAAATTAAATAGAGGCCATGCCTACCTGTGCCTCCCGTATCGTCACCGTTGAATATCGTCAACCTCGTGGGCCCATTGACAAACCACACTACATCTGCGAAGACGAACAATTTGTCAAATGACGGCTGTGTGTTTCCGTCTGCTTAACAGAGCTTTGGTGGGGTGCATTGGACAGAGTTGCCGCGCAGTCAACACCAAACTACAGACCACACGTGGTCAACAAAATACTTAGTAGTATTGAATATTAGTAGTGACACAGTAGTGATAGGGAGTATCTGTAGAATAATGAGAGGAATATAATTGGAGAGTAATTAAATGATAGAGGACTTTTGTAAAGGGGTTGGTGTGATAAGGAGTCCTCAACGAAAAGCATTGTGGCGGGAGGTGAATAGTTTAAATGGAGTTTGCAGGGTTACCTAGGGAGGGACCAGGAACCAATAAGGGAATGAGCATTGGGAAGGGAACACACATCCTAAGTACAAAGAGGGTAGAGGGTATTTTGTTATAAAGGTAGAATGATTCGAAATGAGTTGGAGTAGTAAGTTAGAGGAGATAAATATTTTGAGAGTGGTGTCAGACTAAGTAAATCTGTTAGTGAGTGTTAGAGTCAGAAGGGAGATAAGGTTGTATTTAAACACCCATAAGTAAATCTAATTATTATGAATAACTAAGAGTCACTCAAACTAATGGAGAATGAAAATGTTAAAGAGAGAATCATAGTTAAAATGTAATAATAATTGAAACAAGTGAAAGATTTTAATAGAATTTGAAAATAAAATAAAGCTGTAAAGTGTGTAAATTTTCGTCAACTTAAATGTGAATTGTTTATTGTAAAGTAATAACATTAATGTTAATGATAAGTGTTCTATGTTTTATTATGTCGTACTATGTTTGAATGAACAATTTATAAACATGTGATGTATTTTACCTTGTATAAATTCTGAGCTAGGTCATTCACCTGACCCAGAGAGATCAGCTGATGGCTGATGTTAGAGACAGGACAGGTTTCTAGTAATTGATTCATGAAATTTTGTTACTTAATTAAATTAAATAATTTTATTTTTTCTTGATATTGATAAAAGAAATATTTTGAGAAATTAAAATTTTGTGAAAAACAAAAAAAAATTTGCTTGAAGTATAGCTTGTGTTTTGGTGTACAGAATATATTGTTGATTATATGTTGTAATGAAACAAATGTTACAAAAGAATAGTAAATAATAGTGAAATCCGATCCAGAGAAGAACCAAGAAATAATAATTGCTAGCAAATTAAAGGAAAACTACTTGGTTTGACTTATATAATATTATCCAGAAACCCAGAAATAACCCAGTAGAATAGGGCAGTAAACAGAAAAAAGTGAAATAAATAAACCTAGTAGGCCTAATCAACTTACCCTGAATAATAATCCAAACCCAATAAAGAGTACCTAATCCATATAATAAAATTGTATTAATTATAATCATATAGGCCTATAATCAAGGAAAGGAAAAGGGACACAAACCTTTAAAGTAATGAGTGTGATCATAAGAAATAGCGACACAGACTACCGTTAAACAGTGTAATTATTTATGATGGAAGTGTTTTGTTATTATTAGATAGAATTTTAGTTTATCATACAGACAATAGTTTAGCAGTATAAATAAACTAAAACTGTCAAAAACAATTATTATTATTAAAAGTTTTGTTATATGTTATAAGATTTTATGTCACCAGTTAATTTATGTAAATATATTTATCTCAGGTAGTCAAAGTAGAAATTACAATAAATCATAACAAATTGTTCCACCACATATCATAGAAATTCAAATTAATAAGGTTTTACAGTTATAAACTGAGGCATGTTTAGTATCAAATTGTTTATAATTATCTAATTAATAATTGTATAAACATTGCCTATATAATTAGAGTATAATAATAATATTATCTATTAAAGGTAATTTATAAAATATAATGTAGGTAATGGGTGTTGATCCTATAACATTTAAACTGTACATAAATGACCAATCAAAATTTAAGAAATTTGTATGAGTTAGGTAACTAAAAGAAAGAAGAAATAACACTTAATTGTTAATTGTGATGGAAAGCAGTTGAATAGTGCATGTCTAGAGGTAATTAAAAATATATAAAAATCGATAACCCGTTTGTGAAAGAAGATCTGAAGGACCATCATCGAAGATAATAATCCTTCCACTACAATTTTCATGAACAAATAATACACACAATCAAGAAAAATATTCAGAATAGACCAGGAACCCTTCAGCAATATCGTCTAGATGTGTAAAGTATAATTTGACAATATTTTTTTTCAACAAGGAACAACCACTAGACAATATAACAATTTACACTAACACTAATCACTAGTCAACATTTTAAAGTGCAACCAAATTCAATATATAAGCCAACAGTGATTACAAGGAAGACATTTATTGTACACATTAATAAACTACATTATTTTCTGAGACGGACAAATTGAATATCGTCAAAACTTGTATGTAACCTAATACATAATTTGTGTAAATTTTTAGATTATAAGTGATATATTGTTTGTAAAGGTACTCTCTATTATTAGTCAACATGCAAAGGAACTTTTCATAGCAGCCACAAGAATTCCCACGAAATATATTAAAATTATTTAATTATAAATCCTGAGATAAATATCGACCCTGTGACAACCTTATGTATCGAATGGAATTTTCCAATAATTTGAATTTATGTTACACAGATTAAATCATTATGTTATTAAATCATATCCATGAGTTATTATTTCAGGAAGGTAATATATAGTAGTATTATAAATTGGCGCACCAACTAGTGAGGCTGAAATTAGGGAATATTAAGTGAAGAAATTGAATCAAGCAAATTAATTTCCTAATTTTTAGCTGGCGACTGCTATAAGTTCCAAGAAATTGTAAAGATGCGTAAGAGGGCTACGTCATTGAAACGGACGAAGGAGGCAGAGAAGGAAGTCAGGATGGAAGAGAAAGAAGTAACATCGGTGGAGGATGTAGAAATGGTAGCAAGAAAGGAAGATAGGGGAGACCCGAATCTTATAAAATTAATGGAGTTAATGAATAGTATGAGTGAAAAAATGGACAGAAATAAGGAAGAAACGAATGACAATTTTAAGGAGCAGAAGGAAGAAATGAAGGAAGATTTGAGGAGCATCAAGGAAGATCACAGACAAACAAATGAGAAAATTGATAGTATCAAGGAAGATAACAGACAAACGAAGGAAGATTTGAAGAGCATCAAGGAAGATCACAGACAAACAAATGAGAAAATTGATAGTATCAAGGAAGATAACAGACAAACAAATGAGAAAATGAGTGAAAATTTAATAAAACAGATGGAGGAGAGATTTGACCAAAACAGAGAAGACACTAACGAGAGTTTAAAACAGATAAATGAGAAAATTGATAGTATTAAGGAAAGTACTAATGAAACTTTAAGGCAAACTATAAGTGAAAATAATAACCAAATGAAGGAAGAGTTCAGACAAATCAATGAAGAGAATTTAAGAAGAATTAATGGTACAATTGAACAAGTCAATGATACAATTAACCAGAAGATGGACAAAATCGATGAGGAAAGGAAGCAAGAAATAGCTGACACTAATGAGAGATTGAGAAAAGCTAACGAAACCATCATACAAAATAAAGCAGTGATAAATACTAGAATAGACCAGCTCCAAGAAAATAGTCGTATTCAAATAGAAGGAATACAAAAGGAACAAGAAAATTTAGTGAATTTACAGAAACAAACCGGAGAAAGGTGTGACAATATTAACACTACGGTGAATAATTTAACTGGTCAGGTACGCCAAAATCAAGAAGAAATTGAGTTAATTAGAACCAGACCAAATAATATTACTCATGTTTCCACAAATGAAACCAGAGAAGGAATTAATTTCAAAAATTATCGCAGAAACCCCATGGAATTCCTGGCCAGAATTGAGGAACATTTTAATAAACATCGAATAACTATCTGGAGCTCGATTAGAGAGATGTTGGATGAGCATTTTAGGGAGATTACGGACAACTGGTGGACAGCAACCAGGAATGAGATAGTGGACTACGCTCAATTTAAAAAACTGTTTAAAGAAAAATACTGGTCCGAAGCTATACAAAATATTATAAGGGACAACATTTGTCAGGGAAGATATGATGGAAATAGAGGTACACCTCCAACTACTTACTTCTGGGGAAAGGTATGTTTGGCGAGACACCTAGAGCCAAGAATACCAGAAGAATCCCTAGTAACTAAAATGGCATACCATTATGACACAGGAATTGCCAGAGCACGCCTGGGAAGCCAGATTAAAACGGTCCACGCAATGGCTGACTTATTAGAAAATTATGAACACGAGGGTTACTACAAAAGAAGCAGACAACGAACGGATCAGTGCAGTTCAAAAAATAATAACCATGGTATGAATCATAATCAATATAATAACATGAATAACCGGAATAGTTATGTCAACGATCGTAATTACAACCAAAATTTTACCCCAAATAATAACCAACCAGCAAACTTCAATCGAAACCCAATTAACAATAATAATAACAACACGCCCAATCAAAATTACCATCCGGGTAATAGAAATAATAATAATTATAATAACTACCGAACAAACCAAAATTATAATAATTTTAGGAGTAACTCAGGAGTTAATAACAATAATAATCAGGGTAATTATAATAATAATCGTTCGTACCGACCCCGAATAAATTACATCAGTGCCGAAGAAGGGGATTACTGGAGATACCATCAACCTCGGAGGAACAGTTTTAATAACAGTTATGATCAAAGAGGAAATCACAGAGGGATGAGTCACCATTATAACCGAGTCAGAAGTAGAAGCCAGGAGGACTTCCGAGAATCAAGGGGAAGTGAACAATTAGACAACCGAGAGGTTGAACAACCAGGAACCAGCACACCAGTCCAGGCAAATCAACAGTCATGCCCGGAAAATAATCATGATAGCCTTAATTTAAACGGAGTGAGGCAGTAATAAACCCTCGCGACCCCTTACTGCTACTAACTACTGGGTACAAAAACCACCAAATTCAAAAATATAGTAATAACAAATTACTACCAAGTAACTATGAAAAGCTAATTATGGAAAATAAAAGAATTTTCAAGTATAACAACAACCAAAGTTTAAGGACGGATAGTCAAAATCTTACTATTATTTACAATTATTATTTGAAAAATCTTCGAGAAGAACTGTTGGAGGAACCGGTGACAAGTAGAATCAACCAGCATAATGAAATTTTATACATAACCGCTCGAATTGAAGGAATTCCTACACGAATAATGATAGATACTGGTGCAAATGTATCACTTATTAACGACGCTGAACTGGAGAGAATACAGAAACAAAGTAAAAATATAATACCTACCTTACCTGTCAATAATGTTATTTTAATAGGTGCCACTGGGCGTCAAAATAAAACAGTGAGAAAACAAGTGTCATTGGAAATAGAAAGCAAAGGTGTTACAATTAATATTATATGTTTGGTCGCAATCGGCCTACCATTCGAATTATTAATCGGATGCGATATGCTGAGGAAATACTCAGCCATTATTGATTTGAGCAAGGAGAAGGTGTCCTTGAACTCAGAAGGTGTTATGTGGACGGCAGAGTTAATAGGAAGCGATGGTGCCCCTCTGAACCGTACCCATCACCAAGTTAGGGAATTAAATTTTTTAAATAATGACACCCAATGCAGAAAAATAATCTATAATATGACAAATGAAGACCTGTGGAACAGTAAATTACAGGAGATAAGAGAGTTTAGACACCAAGGCACAAATAATTTGACAGCAAAACAAGTAGAAGATCTCATCATGATATATAAGAAGTATAAACATGTATTTTCAGAAAACCCAGGAAAAGTAAAAAACTATCAGTGTAGAATACAATTTAAAGAACCAGCAGAATTCCACAGAAAATCCTATCCTATACCATATTCATTGAAGGAGGCGGTTAGAGATGAAATTAATAAAATGTTGTTAAATGATATAATTGAGCATAGCCAATCACCATATACTAGCCCAATAGTAGCAATTCAGAAGAAGAACGGGCGGGTTCGACTTTGCTTGGATGCCCGAGAAATAAATAAACACATAGTAAATGATCATACGTCACCTGGAGAAATAGAAGAAATTCTAAAGAAATTTCATGGTACAAAATTTATCAGTACCTGGGACACAGTTTGTGGTTACTGGCAGGTGAAGTTGCACCCGATGAGTCGAAAATATATGGCTTTTATTTTCGAGGGTAGAAACTACCAGTTTAAAAGATTGCCATTTGGATTAGTCAATTCAGTAGCAATTTTTGTACGATGTATGGACCAGGTATTGGGTCAGGAAGCGCTACAATTCACCACAGTTTATGTAGACGACCTGTTGATTACCTCATCCAACTGGGAGGAACATTGTCACAGGGTGGAATATGTATTGAGTAAGTTAGCAGAGAACGACATAACACTAAAACTCGAAAAATCTCAATTAATAGCGAAGGAGGTTCAATTTTTAGGTTTCAATTTGACTGAACAAGGTATTTCTCCATCACAAGAAAAGGTTACTGCAATCCAGAAGTTCCCACAACCAAAGAATAAGAGGCAACTCCAATCCTTCTTAGGACTGTGTAATTACTACCGGAAGTTCCAACGCAATTATTCCGCATTGACATCTAAATTTCAGGAACAGCTGTCTTCCAAAAACAAATGGACATGGGGACATGAACAGGATGCGATACTACAACAGATAAAGGATAAATTCTTAGAGACAGTAATCCTTCATCATCCAAATTTTGATCACCCATTCTTTTTGAACTGTGTGCAAGTGATGTCAGTCTTGGGACGGTATTGTACCAAGAAGACACAGAAGGAAACCATTTAGTCATCAGTTTTGCCAGTCGTGTGTTAAACCACTGTGAGAGAAGGTATAATGTTACGGAAAAGGAATTATTAAGCATAGTCTTTGCTTGTAGTAAATTCCGAACGTACATTTTGGGATATCCTGTAACTGTCAGAACAGATCATAAGTCCATCTCATTTTTAAGAAGTTGTAAGCTGAGTCATGGAAGGCTTACAAGGTGGATACTCGCCTTGCAGGAGTATAATATCAAATGGGAATATATTCCACGGAGTCAAAACGTGATAGCAGACGTGTTATCTCGAATAAACCTGGACACCCAGACATTTGAGGGTGAGAAAGAAAGGATTATCAAGGTGTACAACATTCTCAAAAGCAGATCTGATTTGGAAGCATTATTACAAAATATCAAAGCTAATCAGTTATTAGACCCAAAATTAATAAAAATCAAGGAACGTATGGCGAACCAAAACTCTTCAATAAACCAATTCTATTGTGAACAAGAAGGAATTTTATTCATAAAAAATACATTGAACCAAGAAGACTGGAAGGTGATCATTCCCAAAATCATGGAAAAAGAACTAGTGTTGGAATATCACATAAGATACGGACATATGGGTGCTGTAAAGGTAGTGAAAGCATTGGAGGAGAATTGTTACATTAAGAACATACACAGGAAGGTACAAAATTATATAAAACCCTGTCATATCTGTCAATTGGTCAAAATTAATAATGAACGAAGGGAAGGTGTAATGATACCTATATCGTCAGAACAAAAATTGGAAAAATTATTCATTGACATATGTGGACCATTTCCTAGGAGTGAAGGTAGAAGCCGGTATAAATACCTTATAATCATTATGGACCACTTCACCAAATTCATCAAATTGTATCCAATCAGTCGAGCAACTATGCAGAAAATTCTTGAAGTAATAACTACTCAATACATTCCAAAAATAGGAATACCTGTTTCAATAGTTACCGACCATGGTACACAGTTTCGAGGCAGAAAATGGAAGAACACATTGTTAGAACTGAACATCAAAAGCTATAAGACCTCCGTATACCACCCCAGTAGCAATCCATCAGAAAGAATCCTGAGAGAGGTTGGTAGAATTTTAAGGACCTATTGTCATCAACAACAAAGGAAGTGGCCTGATTACTTATCAGCCACAGAAGATTTTTTAAACTTGGCTTACCATCCATCTATAAATTGCACTCCATACACTGCCATGTATGAAAAACAACCACCCAGAGAGATCCAAGAATTGATTAAATTTCCTAAGTCTCCACCGTACCAATTTAATAAATTAAAATTCTATAATCAGGTGATGGAAAATCTGGAAAAACGCAGAAATAAATACCAGAAAATAAAGGGTAAAATAATTAAATATGAAGTAGGAGAGAAAGTTTTGTTAAAGAACAGGGAATTGCCTAGCCTCTAGAAGGGATATCAAAGAAATTATTATTACTATACGTTGGACCCTACACCATAACAAAAAACAACAACAACAACACGTATGAATTAACCGACCCCATTTCAAAGAAGATCAAGGGCAATTATAATCAACAATCCATGAAAAAATATCATGAGGAAGAAAAGGAAAAATAACATAAGTAATTATGTCCTCACACCTAATGAAGTGTTCAGAAATAATTACTTCTGAAGGGAGGCAATTTGTAATGAAACAAATGTTACAAAAGAATAGTAAATAATAGTGAAATCCGATCCAGAGAAGAACCAAGAAATAATAATTGCTAGCAAATTAAAGGAAAACTATTTGGTTTGACTTATATAATATTATCCAGAAACCCAGAAATAACCCAGTAGAATAGGGCAGTAAACAGAAAAAAGTGAAATAAATAAACCTAGTAGGCCTAATCAACTTACCCTGAATAATAATCCAAACCCAATAAAGAGTACCTAATCCATATAATAAAATTGTATTAATTATAATCATATAGGCCTATAATCAAGGAAAGGAAAAGGGACACAAACCTTTAAAGTAATGAGTGTGATCATAAGAAATAGCGACACAGACTACCGTTAAACAGTGTAATTATTTTTGATGGAAGTGTTTTGTTATTATTAGATAGAATTTTAGTTTATCATACAGACAATAGTTTAGCAGTATAAATAAACTAAAACTGTCAAAAACAATTATTATTATTAAAAGTTTTGTTATATGTTATAAGATTTTATGTCACCAGTTAATTTATGTAAATATATTTATCTCAGGTAGTCAAAGTAGAAATTACAATAAATCATAACAAATTGTTCCACCACATATCATAGAAATTCAAATTAATAAGGTTTTACAGTTATAAACTGAGGCATGTTTAGTATCAAATTGTTTATAATTATCTAATTAATAATTGTATAAACATTGCATATATAATTAGAGTATAATAATAATATTATCTATTAAAGGTAATTTATAAAATATAATGTAGGTAATGGGTGTTGATCCTATAACATTTAAACTGTACATAAATGACCAATCAAAATTTAAGAAATTTGTATGAGTTAGGTAACTAAAAGAAAGAAGAAATAACACTTAATTGTTAATTGTGATGGAAAGCAGTTGAATAGTGTGTGTCTAGAGGTAATTAAAAATATATAAAAATCGATAACCCGTTTGTGAAAGAAGATCTGAAGGACCATCATCGAAGATAATAATCCTTCCACTACAATTTTCATGAACAAATAATACACACAATCAAGAAAAATATTCAGAATAGACCAGGAACCCTTCAGCAATATCGTCTAGATGTGTAAAGTATAATTTGACAATATTTTTTTTCAACAAGGAACAACCACTAGACAATATAACAATTTACACTAACACTAATCACTAGTCAACATTTTAAAGTGCAACCAAATTCAATATATAAGCCAACAGTGATTACAAGGAAAACATTTATTGTACACATTAATAAACTACATTATTTTCTGAGACGGACAAATTGAATATCGTCAAAACTTGTATGTAACCTAATATATAATTTGTGTAAATTTTTAGATTATAAGTGATATATTGTTTGTAAAGGTACTCTCTATTATTAGTCAACATGCAAAGGAACTTTTCGTAGCAGCCACAAGAATTCCCACGAAATATATTAAAATTATTTAATTATAAATCCTGAGATAAATATTGACCCTGTGACAACCTTATGTATCGAATGGAATTTTCCAATAATTTGAATTTATGTTACACAGATTAAATCATTATGTTATTAAATCATATCCATGAGTTATTATTTCAGGAAGGTAATATATAGTAGTATTATAATGTTAATGTGTTAACTGATTTATATTATTCATATTATGTGTTATAAACAAATGTAATGATGAGAGAATTTATGATTTAATAAGATGTTCAGTTTGTTTTTTATGTCTGTTAGTAGTTAGTGAAGAAGAATAGTAGATTCATGTAAACGATTTTTGGGGTTTTGATGAAATTAATGGTAATATAACATTTTGATAACGGAATTAGATTAATTTCTTGGAGTTAAGAGAATTTCAATGATTTAAGTGGATTTGTTTAATTTATTTTGTATCTGTAATGTCTAATCGATGAAATATTAAAAGAAGTAATTGAAGTTCAAGTATGACATATTTTTATAAAGTTTAAATCAACAAAGTAGTATCTGAATATTATATGCAGTAATAATGAGTATGTGTACGCACCCAGTACTTGCTAAAGGCTACCCAGTATGCATGTAAGAGGAAACATATCGGTTGAGGATCTGGTATGGTATAAGGCCAGTGTTTTGATTTCGGGCGGAATGATAGAAGGTTAGGTGTACCATGGTGAGTATCTGTCCGATTTTATGGTGTTGGGATCTCGAACTGAGAAGTCCAGTAATCTCGTTCAGGCGCATCCATAGTCGCTGAGCTAGGGGGGAGTTTACCCATGAAGTGTTTTAAAGAATTAACGGGGGGTTGTGGGCGCCATATCCGATCCTCTCAGGGGTTAACAATAAGAGTTTTTATGCTCTAGGGCATACAACCTCTCATTCGGGGGGGGTATTTTAATGGGACAAAAGGGGGTCTTTATTTTTTTTATTAAATTTATTTAAATTTGTTTGCTATCTGCGCAGCAAGTCCCACGTAAAAAAGGTTCAATTCAAACAATGAACGCTGGAATAACTTTCGGGCAGAGTGTACCTGAAGAATGCCAGACTTTTGTTAAATCAAGTGTTTTGTCACGGACTAGTACGCGCAACACCAGCATGTGCGCAGATGCGAAACACATCAGTCCGAAGGGACGGTACAGAAAATGGCGAAGTAGTGAAATTATATCACTATGTGCTCTGATGCTGAAGGAAATTAAATAGAGGCCACACCTACCTGTGCCTCCTGTATCGTCAACGTTGAATATCGTCAACCTCGTGGGCCCATTGACAAACCACACTACATCTGCGAAGACGAACAATTTGTCACATGACAGCTGTGTGTTTCCGCCTGCTTAACAGAGCTTTGGTGGGGTGCATTGGACAGAGTTGCCGCGCAGTCGACACCAAACTACAGACCACACGTGGTCAACAAAATACTTCGCTCGAGTAAAATTAGGGTCGGCAGACCGTTTAAAATGTTTATTAAAATGCGTATAACCATAAAAAACAGGTAAATCAACCGTACCAGTAAAATCAATAGTGAGGACAGAATTTCGGACTTTTGAATGAATCTCCAGAGTGCAACCCGTGGGCGAACGAGGGAACAGAGAAGTAGCAGGGCAACCTTTTCTTAATTTCCTAATTGTACTAAATTTTCAAAAGCACTAAATCTAAAATAATGGAGATGTAAAATGGTATGAGTGAGTGAATGCAGCAAGCTGAGTGGCCTTACTTAGATTTAAGGAATTAGAATAAATATAACATATTGCAGTAAAGGTGTGGTAATAAATGTTTTATTATTGTATGTCTTTATGTTTTAATAAATGTTTTATTAACAATTGAGAAAAGACGGATAGTAAAAAATTTTAAAGGAATATAAAAAAAAATGAAATAAAATGTGAGTTCTATTGCACATTTGAGAGTAGTGTACGTTATTGATACAACCTTGAAATCACGTTTATATTCACAGTTCGAGTGACAGACCTGGGCTAAATCAAGGTGTGGGAGATAAATATTATTTTATAAATGTGTTAAATAATAACAGCACAAATGACGCCCAAGAACAGGGACAAATTTAAATATTGTAATAATGTATTAATTTGACTTAGCACACCATTAAAGAATGTGATAATATGAAGTACATAAATTTTTGTCTTGTTGGCGAACGCACCCTGATCTTACTTTGAGGACAGGCTAGCCAGCATTTAGGGCATTGTATTTCATATCGACTGTACTGTTTTAGTTTAGGTGATTTTTTCTCATAATTTTTTATTATGTTTTTGATGTAGTTTCTGTGTTGTATTTGTGTATTTTTTACCGATTTTGTATGGCACAGACTCCTGTTTGCTATGGAAATCCATGTGGTAGCGGACTTCAAAACTGTCTTGCTTTAATTGTGGTTTCATTGTATTATGTTCTTTAATGTTATGTTTGTAGGTTACATTTGCATTTATAGCTATAAACTTTTTTTTTCATTTTCTGTGTGCCGTGTAATTTTCAGTTTCTGTTCCTGTCTTGTGTGTTAATCAAAATACTTTAAATGATGCGTTGTCTTATTTTAGTAATTAAATGTTTTGTTTCAGGGTGTCAGGAACAGCATCTTTGATTTCTGCACATCAGACTTCGCTACCGTTGTGACGACAACCACATTTGTCGACAAGAGAATGATGTTTTCGACGCGACAGACGCCGCCTTTATTCTGATAACTGCTCCGCCGCGGTCTGGCAAGTCCACCAACTTGGACATGGTCAGACGATTTCTGGAAATCCAAGTTGACGGCTATGCCAACAGACGGACATTGGCACAGACAGACAATTATAAACTGTTTACTGAGAACGATTTAGCAATATCCAAATTGGGTGAGTTTTTCACAAGACACTACGACAAATATCCTGTACTGTACATGGATTGGAAGCCACTTGGCGAAGCGTATGATTATAGTAGCATGATCGAGATATTCAGAACAATTACTATGGAGATGTTTAAACTGCACAGATATTTTCTGAATGTAGAAAACGTTTGGACTGATGATATAAAGATCGACAATTTTATAAAGCACAGTTTTTCAATTTGTAAGTCATGCAATGGAGATACTGAAATAATGTTTAGCCCCAAGTACTTGTCCAAACTTTTGTGTAGACATTTTGAGACTAAGGTTTATGTCCTAATCGACAACTTTGATGTGTTTGTTGCCAGCGGCCTGTTCAGGAAGAACTCTGTAGACAGGGACAAAATGCTGTGCTTCATACAAACAGTCATTGATAGTTTACTAAAGAATAATCAGTGTGTTGGGTGAGCTCTGTTAACCAGCGTACTGCCTCTGACAGGCGACAGGTTTCTCTTCGGTAGCGACAAAATACGATGTTATTCTTTTATGAACTCTGGGCCTTTTTATACATATTACGGTTTGACAGTAGAGGAATTGGACGGAGTTCTTGAAAAACTTGAAACTGATGAACACAAAAGAAATGAAACGAAAAGAAAAATGAAATCTTTCTTTAATATTTATAGGCTTACCTTTAATCAAGGGAGTGAAAACGTCTATAATATTTTGTCAGTTTTGAAGTATTTACTCATTATACAGTTTTCTGTTACCAATAACTACTGTATACCAAACTTCAGTGTAGCTTACAAACACATTGATATATTCGACAGGCTGAAGTTTTAATGCCAGAAAGTATTAAATTGTGTTTTTACAAACTATCTGATCTAGTAAATGATTTTGAACAAACATCACGCTAGTACGTCAATGCCAGAATGTATTAACTCGTGTTTTGTCTAACTGACTAACTGAGTAAATGATTTTGAACAAACATCGCACTGGAATTTCTTAATGCCAGCATGTATTAACTTGTGAGTTGTCAAATTGCATGACTGAGTAAATGATTTTGAACAAACATCGCACTGCAATTTCTTAATGCCAGAATGTATTAACTTGTGTTTTGACAAATCGCCTGACACTGTAAATGATTTCGAACAAACATCACACTGGAATTTCTTAATGTCACAATGTATTAACTTGTGAGTTGTCATATTGCATAACTGAGTAAATGATTTTGAACAAACATCGCACTGGAATTTCTTAATGCCAGAATGTATTAACTTGTGTCCTGACAAACTGCGTGAATGAGTAAATGATTTTGAACAAACATTGCACTGGAATTTCTTAACGCCAGAATGTATTAACTTGTGTTTTGACAAATCGCCTGACAATGTAAATGATTTTGAACAAACATCACACTGGAATTTCTTAATGCCAGAATGTATTAACTTGTGAGTTGACAAATTGCCTGAACGAGTAAATGATTTTGAACAAACATCACACTGGTATTTCTTAATGCCAGAATGTATTAACTTGTGTTTTGTCAAACTGCCTGTCTCTGTAAATGATTTTGAACAAACATCACACTGGTATTTCTTAATACCAGAATGATATAACTTGTCTTGACAAATGGCCTAACTGAGTAAATGATTTTGAACAAACATCGCACTGGAATTCCTTAATGCCAGAATGTATTAACTTGTGTTTTGTCAAACTGCCTGAATGAGTAAATGATTTTGAACAAACATCGCACTGCAATTTCTTAATGCCAGAATGTATTAACATGTGAGTTGACAAATTGCCTAACTGAGTAAATGATTTTGAACAAATATCGCACTGGTATTCTTAATGCCATAATGTATTAACTTGTGTCTTGACAAATTGCCTGACTCTGTAAATGATTTTGAACAAACATCGCACTGGAATTTCTTAATGCCAGAACGTATTAACTTGTGAGTTGACAAATTGCCTGAATGACTAAATGATTTTGAACAAATATCGCACTGGTATTTCTTAATGGCAGAATGTATTAACTTGTGAGTTGACAAATTGCCTGAATGAGTAAATGATTTTGAACAAACATCACACTGGAATTTCTTAATGCCAGAATGTATTAACTTGTGTGGTGACAGATGGTCTGCCAGAGTATTCTGAATTGACTTTCCCCTATATAGTTCACAATCCAGAGTAGTATCCTCTTCTTCACAGATATTATTCATGGGTGTAAATAAGTAACACTGGAACAAATGAATACACAACTGCACTAATTCATAATTGGAACACTGAAGCAGTAGAAAATAGTATTAAAAATCATGTTCTATCTGTGAGGTGGCTTTCGGCTTGCAAAAATTAACCTTACGCAATGTCTGATTACAGTATTGCATTACTCTTTATAGGAAGAATAGTACATTTTTATAAGTAAATGTATATATATAATTGAATGGTGAATGGCGCGCGCACACACACACATACACACATTTGCATATTTAACCACACTAGAATTTTTATAAATAATTAATATAGAGCAGTTGTTAAAAATAATTTAAGTAGTGCTATGTGTATGTGCAGGGAAAGCGCACAAGCTGTAGCTTGTCAAAGTGAACACATGGTGATTTTAGTGTGTGTGATTTTGTCAGTAAAAGGATATTTGAAAACATAAGGAAGACACAAGTGTTAGAAGTCTGAACTACTCATTGGAAACTGCCATCATCTACCAAAACCACAAAGGACTATCCATGTCAAATAAATACGTTCTACAATGATTTACACACTGAAGTAAAAAATCTTAGAATGTAAATAAAGAGAAGACTGGTTCAGATGATTGTGTATCCTACAGTACGGAAGAGAGGACTAATTTAATATTCAAGGATTGAAAAACAACCAAACTGAATTCCATCTGAATAGTGAACAAGAAATGGAATCGATAGGTGATAATATAATTGACAGAGAAGCTTGCTTAGTAAATAAACATTTTCAAGATTCTGCTGTCACATGATTGTTTGAGCAAGTAAGCTATTTGTGAACAACATAAGACTTGTTTGAATACTGCTGCTATTGGAATATTGATACACAAAGACAGGTAAGATTCCAATTGTGGTAGGCATTAAACACATGGAAAACTTACCCTTAAAGAGAACATCACTCAGCCAGTTGAAAGGAGTAAACAAATCAAAATTCACTGAACACAAGTTAGTGTTAAAATTAGCATACCAATTGAACTGAAATATAAGATTAGGAATATATATGTAAATATACATACAAGGAATTAAAACGATTGAAGAATTATTAAATTTGCTCACAGATTACAAAAATAAAAGCAATTCTCTAGAGGTGATATGTGATGGCAACCAAAAGGAACTGCAAGAAAGAAGAGAGGAAAGTATAAGAGAAAACATTGGGCAGAAAGAGAAGGAATCGCTATGAAGAGAGAAATGCAAGCATGGTTGGAGAAGAGCAAAACGATATGAACAACGAAGTGAGAGAAGACAGAGAGAAATTATTTCCCACAAGGAGAGAGAGAGAGAGAGAGAGAGAGAGAGAGAGAGAGAGAGAGAGAGAGAGAGAGAGAGAGAGAGAGAGAGAGACCAAGGGTGAACACAGTACGAGTCTCACAATAAACAGCACGTTATTAGAGAAACAGGTAGAAATAGCACCATGTAAAGAAAGGTATAAAAATCATTGTTATATAGCCTCTTCCTACAAAGCATGTAAATGTGACACAGGATATCGTCAACAGAGAACAATACGTCCAAAGAAAGGTGGCAGAATGTTGTATCCCTCCATGGCAGTATTTACTATGTTCGATTAATTAAATCTTTTGTTTTTACGTATGTGAAGATCTAAATAAAATACGAATACCATTCAAATCCAATAACACCTAGGGAATATATCCAACAACACATATATTTGCATATTTAACAATGGCAGTATTGTTGTAAATAATTCATAGAGAGAAGTTGTTAGAAATAATTTTAAGTAGTGTATGTACAGGCAAAGATTACAGGTCAAACGTGATCACCTGTCGATTTTATGCAGTGTGTGTGTGTGGTCTACCAGCAGAAACAGGTATTTTGCTGCAAATGGGGACGATCTCTGTGTACGCATGTATTTTGCTTGGTTAGAGAACTCCTGTCCATACATGAATGAATTAATGATAATAATTAATCACGGTTATTTAATCAAATTTGAAGTCTACAAAACACATTTTACAATTCAGACAATGCCATAAGAAGAAACGTACTTTCTTTCCACTGCCACCGGAAGACGCAAATGACTTACTCATGGGGCCACTCTTGAGGTTTTATTAGCGACAGGAAATTGGCATCGGCAACATCATCACCATCATCATTGTTGTCGTTGTCTCATACATCCAGAAGCTGCGTGCACACGTGCACACACACACACACACACACACACAGAAGTAAAAAATAAACAATTATTGTGTTCAAAACAAAGAAACAACTCACAAAGAACTGAAGTATGAGTTAATGAAACGAAAATGTAAATAGTTGAAGTAAAATAAGTAATATGGAATTTTAAGTTTTATTAGAAATAATTTTTCCAATCAATTTAGAATGGGTGCTGTCTTGTAAATAATAATTATGTTTACTTAAAGTGAATATTATTTTATTAAAATATTAATAAACTTAAAATTTGATTTAACAAAAAATATAATACTATTTTTGCAGATTATTTGCTAAGATTTAAAATTTTAATAATGATTCAAAGTTTATATTCCTGTCAGACACCCGAGAAATTTACAGGACTTTTACAATTTTTTTTAATGTCTTTTCTTTTGATGTTATAGATTATTATTGTTGTGTCTTACATATAAGAGGGATTAATAGTATGTCAGTGTATCTTCTTGAAAAGGGAATATTCTGAATTCACATTTCAAATTTTTGATATTTAATTTTTTTAATGTAATCGTTAATAAATGGATGATTTATTATTTTTCAGTATTGCAATTAGTTATTTTATGCCATCAATGTCTCACTCCTCTATTAAAAAATTGACTGTGCAACAACTATACTTAACACAATGAACAAGCAAATTCATATGACCCAGCTTGTGGTTTACACATACAGTTAGGTTGGGTATAAACACAGAATTGTATTCATTAATATTATTTTTAACACTGCATAATAAATATTACTGCTGCCAATAAGTGACACAAGAATTAGTACATTGTTCTATTATTATTAGTATTTTATATTTTAATATATTCAAAGATGGTATTATAATTTTATTATTGCTAGTGTATTTCATAACTGGCGCTCTGCAAAATTTAAAGAGAAAAATTGTTGTTTGAGATAATTATAATAACAAAAACAGTTAAGTAGATAATATTAAATAAAAAACAAATGGAGTCAAGGTTTACAAAGAATCAGTACACATAAAACTACGAATTTAAAATTATTTATACTAAAACGAAAATGGCTGAACTTATCAAACGATGTATATATGTATACGTATTGTGATGTACAGGTGTCACATAGAATAACTAGTCCGAGATTGGCCTACGTTTCAAGTGGATGCTATTAATAATGATGCTATTATTTTTGACAATCTCCTGAGATTTTAATACAGTTTATAAAAAAAAAATTAAATATCTCTGTGTTGACCTTTGTAATACAAAATAAAAGATTCCCTTTATATACAATGAAGTAAAGTAATATTTAACATTCTTTTGTCTTGTTTACCATAAAGTCTTTACTGATGTGATAATCATTCTTTTAAATTATATTTTTAATTGTGCATAAATAATATAAGTTTGCTTCCCTTTTATGTAGACTTCAGATGCTTCAGATGATGGGTTGTTCCTGGATTGTGGATTGATATACTCTGTCCAGCTGCAGCTAGAAATGCATTTAGCGAGATAAAGGACCACTTTGTTAACATGATTATGATGAAGGCATTATCTTTCCTAAACACCTGCAGATTGACACACAACAGACTAACCAGGTGGGTGTTAGCTCTACAAGAGTATAACTTTTCATGGGAATATATTAAGGGCGTGGAAAACAAGATACCCAATACTTTATCCAGGGTAGATACAGAGGGAATGAGAACAGGGAGAGACCTAAAAAAAATAGAAATATTTAGGCTTAGCAGGGAAGATAGACTTTTCAGGGAGGAATTAAAAGACATTCAAACAATGCAGCGATCAGATATAAAATTGGGTAAAATAATAGCAAGTTTAGAATCCGACCTAGATAATTCTGTATATAGCCGATATTTTCAAATATATCAAGGGAGTTTATTTAAGAAAGTAGAGGGGGGATAGCGTGATTGGAGGTTAGTTATACCGGAAGGGTTAGTAGACAAAATAATATGGGATTGTCATATTAGGTATGGGCATTTTGGGGCTAGAAAATGTGTGAACGTGCTAAAACAATCATGCTTATTTAAAAATATGGAACGGTGGGTTAGAAAATTACTACGGGTTTTGATTTAGTTGCAGTGGATATGTTCGGCTGCTACCCAAAGGGTAGGGGAGGAGTAATGTACATCTTTGTAGTATTAGATACTTTTACTAAATTTGTAAAACTGTATAGAGTTAAGAGGGCAACGAGCAGAGTCCTAAGTGAAAAGATAACAAAGGATTATATGATAAAAACCGGGAAACCTAAGGTAATACTCTCTGATCATGGGCCCCAATTCATTAGCAGGACTTGGTGACAAACTCTGGGTAGGGAAGGAATTATACGTAAACACACAGCGGTATATCATCCCCAGTCAAACCAGGCCGACAGGGTAATGCGTGAATTAGGTAGAATTTTTCGGACGTATTGCCATACTAAACACAGTGAGTGGCCGACATATGTGAATAAGATCGAAGATTGGTTAAATTGTACTACACATGAGTCAAGCGGGTTTACATCATATGAGTTAGACAAGGGGACACGCCCACCTAGAATTTTAGAACAACTTTTCAGTTATCCACCTGAAAGTAAAACAATAGATGTAAACATAAAATTTAACTTGCTAATGAGAATTTATTGACTAAATGGGAAAGAAGAAAACGGTGCCATGATGGAAAAAGTAAATGGACCAAATATGAGGTAGGTCAGTTGGTGTTGGTAAGGAGGCATGATTTATCCAATGCCCAAGATAAAGAAATTAAAAAATTCTTTTTGTTGTATGAAGGCCCATATGAAATCATAGAAATTAAAATGGACAAAACGTTTGTCTTACAGAATCAAGTAACACGGGAGATAGTGAGTACCCATAACGCTACAAATTTAAAAATGTATTGGTCGACATAAAATATATGAATAACTAATGTAATTGTAAAATGTTATCAGAAGGGACTCTCCCCCATTTTCAGGCGACCACGGTCTCACCAGCCCTGGTCGTGGATTTCGGTCTTTTAGGGCTGGACCATGGTTGGAGCCAACCTCATACAGGGGTGGGATAACGATGGTCTTTCCCTACCAAATTGGTAGAAGTAGAAATTTACATAGTGTCAAGAGTGGGGAGGGGGACCCTTAAGATTCGTGGGTAAAAGTTACAGAAAGAGGTGCGTCAATTGGCACATCCCACAAACCAACGATTGCCTTTTTTTTTTTCCCCCGAAGCAAAAGTATCATAAGACAACCTTCAAGTTTAAACAGGTGTTGTTTGCAGGTTGTTATCTCATTCCCTAACAGGGTGGTAGGTAATGAAAGTTTTTTTCGTTGAGAAATGAACCGCAAATAACTAATTTTCTGTGTAGCCTGACAGAATCATGGCTTATAGAGATGGGGTCGGTGATGGTCCATTCACTCCACACGTGAATGAATACAAATTGAAAGCACGTTTGGCAGCATTAAAGGAGTTGTGTAGAGAGCCTCCAAAATTGGCATTTGTTGTAACGAAGTGAATAAGGACCAAATTGGTGTATAAAAAAAAATGATGTGGAAGGGGGAGTA
Organism: Magicicada septendecula; assembly: GCA_034769895.1. NCBI lineage: Eukaryota > Metazoa > Arthropoda > Insecta > Hemiptera > Cicadidae > Magicicada > Magicicada septendecula. The sequence continues at coordinate 701,783 of JAWRYS010001651.1, read as the reverse complement.
TAACTGAGTAGTCAGTTATGGGTTATAATGTGATCATAAATCAATCACGTTGAAGTTGATTGTTCTGATGATCTAGATAGCCATGGTTTTAAATAATTTGCTATACGGTATTGATCCTATTTTGGATTGTATAAAGTTAACTGAAGTAGTGTGTCTTGTAATAAGGACATTGAAAGAGTAAATGTAGATTTTAATGGAAAGGGAGTATTGTTAATTGAATTAATAATGGAATGGGTTAATTTTTTTGTGATTGGAGTTGTAACTTCTAAATGAATAGAAATAGAAGGAATAAAATATACCATGTTAGATTAAGGATATTGTTACGACGGTCTACTCGATCGTCGTAGATACAATGGAAACAAAATAAGTACAAGACAACAATTAAGTCACTAATCACACCTTTAATATTTACAGTAAAACAGTTTGTAATTACCAACACAGTCTACTACAACAAATCAAATCAAAATTGTTCACACGCAATAAAATGTCACTAATATTAACACTACTGTATTACAATAAGTTATAATTATACTGCCCGATTATAAAACGCAACACTTCACTAATAACTACTTGAACGTACACAGTAATCTCGCTACTATAACTCTCGAACCGCTCTGTAAATATCTTGCACTAAAACTGAAAACTAAGGCCGCTACCGCTATGTATTTATAGTCCCGCACACACTAGAAGCTTCCAAACTGCATCTTATCTCTCGTGTGAACTACATAATTAACAGCACACAGGCCGAGCACCCAAGCGAAGCCCGGCACAGTCGAGAAGATTCTCGCAAAATGTGTCTAGTAGCACGTACGCCACACGCTTACATTCTGGATCTCTCTGGAACGTTCGATAAACACGTAGATTGTTCTGTGACATTGTAACAATATGTATATGTAAACCATGTAAGATGTATGTTCAAAAAAAAAATTAAGTAGACGAAACCAGTACTTTGCAAAAGACAAACCAGTACGGGCTAAGAGGAAACCAAATCAGTTGAGGATATGGCATGGTGAAAGGCCAGTTATTGACGTTTTTATTGAATTGTTACAGAGTCTGGTGATACTGTGGTGACAAGCCTGTCTGACTTTATGGTGTTGGGATCTTGACAAGGGAAGTCCAGTAAGGTCATGCAGGTGCAGCCGCAGTCACTGGACTAGGGGGGGCAAGTTACCCATGAGTATAGTAATGAATTACAGGGGGGTCGTGGCGCCATATCCTAGCTGGTCCTCTTGGATTTTAGGCAATGAGTTTTTTCTGTTTCAACAGAAAACCTCTCATTGGGGGGGTACTTTAACGGGGCAAACTAGGGGGTTTTTTTAATTTCATAAATTTCATGTTAACAATCTGTAGCAAACCATGCTAGGCAACACTTTAAGATCACCAAAGGTGTGACTTTTGTGAACACCCGGTAATCAGTTCAGTACCATGCTGTGCAAGGTACAAAAGAAATTATAATGTTGGAATGTGTAAAAGCGCGTGTGTGCCGCCTTGTGCGACGTAAAAGTCACGTACATCGTATCCTTACTGCCTTTCACGAGATGTCGAGAAAGGCGCGGGACATTCACCGGCCAATGAGGGAGCAAGTTGATGGCATCGGAAGGTCCACCGAGCGTATTCTCGCCATTTTGTTGGCCAAAATTCTTCAGACCACGCGGTCATATAAAAAGTGCTCGAGCAAAATTTTAAAGTCGGCCGACAAATAAAAAGTGAATTCAACGTAAAAACAACCGGAAAGAATATCAGAGTGAACAATAGTCTTACAAATTTAACTGTTCAAAACTTATTTTCGGAGTGTTAAACAAAAAAGTGAATCAACAATAGTGGTGCAACCACGTGGAGAGGACTACAACAGGGATGAGTACCTAAAATAATAAACTAACTAACTTACACAGCATTTACCACTTTAAATGGGTGATCAATACGATAAAATAAGTTCAGAGAGTTCTATAAAAAGGGGGTTATTAAAATATAAATAAGTAGAGGTATGAGAGCGTGTGTCATGAAAGCACTGGTTTGTTTATAAAAAGAAAATATCTAAAAAACTATTTACGTAAGATTGTGTTTATAACTATTGTTAGGGGAAGAAATTGTAAATTTAAAGGTTTAGAGTGACCAAACATCACTTTGCCCAATCGCTTGTAAAGTAATCAAAACGGAAAGTTAAAACAGCAGAAAGAAGTTAAAATTTGAAAACAAATAAAAATGAGCTTGGTTTATCAGAAAAATGTGTTAGTAATTATTAAGCAGCAAAACCCAGTAACCACTTTTACAGGTCATGAGTTCGTATATAGAATCCTGGACTAACGTGTGAAGGTAAGAGCTAAAATTAAATATTGGAAGTTGTGTTTTTTGTTTTTTTATCTTTTCAAAGATTAATTATTAAAAGAAAAGTAACAATGTTGGCCACACCGACTACCGCCATTCAAACACACCAATCACAACTGATTCTGCTATATAATGACATGACATATATTAAACATGGTTGACCAATCACTACACTTCGCACCAGTGCTAAGGTACCCCCACATGGTGTCTGTCACATGGTACTCCCACCATGGCCACGTGATATCCCTACTTCAGTCATATTCTACCCCCACCATAGTCACATCGTACTCACACCCCTGACGTCATAAAATTCAAATTTCCTGTCATGTGATACTGGTACATGTTATGGCTAAATCATATGGACTGTAAGTGCACATAAAAATGACTTCCACGGGACACCAAATGGTCTCCAACAGTTTTAACCGATAAGTTTACAAATAACAACAATGCTGTTCATTATAACAATAAATGCTTGTCACCATAAGCAAAATTTATAACTATGTATAATACCTGATCAACAAACTGTTCATTCTCTTCTTTGATGATTTCTTCTTTTACATGCAGTTCTCCTTTTAGGACAGAATTTATAACTGGGAATACATCCTGCAAATTGAACAATTATAAAATTTACTTTGTCTTCTCAGTGGTTTACAGAGTACTATATAAAGAGGTGATCAATACTAAATATAAAATATATGGAATCACCTATAAATTTTTGCAATAAATATCCATACTCTGTACCTACATGGTGTGCATGCGCGCGCTAGCACAAGTGTGCGATTTTACTTACTTAATCTCATGTAGTTTATATATATACAACACTATGATACAGTTTTTTGTGTATTCTGTTGATTTTTAATTACATATCTACAAATGAATGTGATCCAAATCTCTAGTGGTACATGACACAGAACAACCTAACACATTAGCTATGGGCTAAATAATGGTTATGCACATTACCTGTTCAGTCTCAGCCTCTTCTGGATCTGCTTCTTTCTTTACACTGACCGTTAAAACATCCTACAAATAACAAGGAATTAAAATTTTCTTTTATACACATTCATTACCATTATATGAGAATGCTTAATAAGAGGCTGTAAAGGAAACCATAAAGATGTTCAAGACCGTAATAACATTTCATGGAGACTATAAGAGTTAAGAGTTACTGATGTTATGAGTTAAGAGTTACTGATGGTATGGTTTCTACTCACAGAAAAGAAGGTAAATTGAGAACACTATTGAATATTATAAAAAATTATTAGGGGGAAGAAGAGAATCAGGAACAAAAATAGGTATATATTAAAACTGGTAAAGATAACTGAGAGGAATCAGTGTCAGAGCACAGGCCAAATGGAGAAACAAATTTGCTACCCCTGTCACATACTGGATTCTAAATTAAGAAGAAATTCCTCAAATTATATGTTTGCAGCATGCTATTATACAAGCTGCATGTGAAACCTAGACAATAGGGAAAAGTGAAAGACACAACCACAGTATTTGAAATCTGCTGCTGTAGACTATTAAAAGTATACTGGATGGACAAAGTAATTAGAAAACAAAAATGAACAGGTTCTGGAAACAATGGGTGAATGGAGAGGTTTGTGAAGGTGGGACAGTGTGGTGAGTCACTACTGGTTGAGACCCAGTAATGACTTTGCTGATGGGCATCCAGTGAGTGGAAAGTACTGCAGAGGAAGGCAGAGACTAGAGTACCCAGGTTGACTGTTCGGTTGTGGGACGCTGTAAGCTCTCACAGATAAAGAAGGTGGTTCAGAAAGAGTCAAAGAAGAAGAAGATACAAAGAGTCTGAGAAACATGTCAGAGACATCAGGTGACATCACATTTGCCTCATGAACAGCTGTAAAGCAACATGTTGGTCTGCAGTATTGTTAGTTACAGTCATGTAAACAAAAAAAAAGGAAAGTCAATTTTGTCTTTGGAAAGGTATGACTTGATTTTCTGAGTGGCTAAGAGAATGTCGTTAAGAGATTATCATGGATGTGCCAAAAAATAAAGAGTGATATCTAACCTTTTAGACCAAATAAATTAAAATACTTGTAAAAAAGGGCCACGTTTAGTATACAAGGGGGACCCAAAAGTAACGAGAATTTTTCTCTGGCAGTTGGTAGAATGCTAGTTCCGACTTCTCCCACTAGGTGCCTTCACTAGACACCATTTTGTATCAGTTGCCCTAGCGGCATTGTTGTGGAAACATTAGCGCGGTCAGTGTGACTATTTTTCATAAGCGCTGTTTCACGTTTTCAGCGATTTGTCAATGGCAGACATTAAATACCAATGTGCTAACATCAGGTTCTGTTTCCTGTTAGGGAAATCAGCAGCAGAAACTGTCGCAATGCTTCGGACGGCTTATGGGGAGGAAGCTTTGAGCCAGGCAAGGATTTTGAGCCGACAAGAAAGCACACACGAAACGAAATTTGCTGCAACACGTTTCATCTTCAGATCTTCAGTCAAAATTCGTTGGCATGAACTCCAGGATATTCCAGTCATTTCCTCCAATTCATCATATTGTTCTACAACGATCAAACATGATCGCAACATGGATTTTTTCAATGTTTTCATCCGTTTTGGAAGTCGAGGGACGTCCCGGTCGTGGTTCGTCTTCAATTGACATTTGACCACTTTTAAAATGAGAAAACCACTCGTAAATCCTTACCTGGCTCGAAGCTTCCTCCCCATAAGCCGTCCGAAGCATTGCGACAGTTTCTCCTGCTGATTTCCCTAACAGGAAACAGAACCTGATGTTAGCACATTGGTATTTAATGTCTGCCATTGACAAATCGCCGAACACGTGAAACAACGCTTACAAAAAATAGTCACACTGACCACGCTAATGTTTCCACAACAATGCCACTAGGGCAACTGATACAAAATGGTGTCTAGTGAAGGCACCTAGCGGGAGAAGTCAGAACTAGCGTTCTACCAACTGCCAGAGAAAAATTCTCGTTACTTTTGGGTCCCCCTCGTATAAACAGATAATTTTGTAGTAGGATAATGGAAGACCTCAGACAAGCATTGTTTTTAAGGTAAAAAATCACTGAGCTGAAATACAATCTGTTGCAACATCACACTCACTCGCCTGATTTAGCTCTACTTAATTTTAATTATTCCCAAAACTCAGAAATTCCCTGGGGAGGGAGGGATTTTTCTGGAGATGACTGAAAGCGGCAGTAAACGGTTATCAGAGGACCTAGAACAATCAAACTTCTGAATGGAATAAAAGCACTGGAGCATCACTAAACCAAATGTGTTCAACTACATGGAGACTATGCTGAAATATGAAAAGTGATTCCAAAACGAAAAAATACTGGTAGGCCTAAGTCTTTTATTATTTGGCCATGAACTTTTTCAAATTGTCCTAGTATATACTTGTAAGGTATATGAAAGGATAAATGATCTCATCTACAAAAAGCCATCATATATTGTTGCATTAAAGATTATTAGTTATGATGAGGTGATATGAACTTTAATGATATTACAGTAATATAACAATTTAATTAAGTCAAATGTAATTAATTATCTACTGTCTACTGTAGTGTAAACTTATTAACACACTTTCTACATTAATAGTTTGTTAATTATACAGTTAAAAGTAGCATGCCTACCGTGTCCTTGACTGACTTGTTTATAACTAATCTTGAGAGCAGTGGCTTAGTAAGAAGGGTTAACCTCACTCCCCACGAACGGGTAGGTCATGTATATAAAATCTGTAGGAAGCAATTGTATAGCTAATGGTTACAACATTAAAAGTGGGCAATAAATGGTAAATTTTGGACTCCCCCCACTTGGCACAGGAGCGGGTGGTCAGATAAAAATTCAAATGCAAGTCATGATCACTCATAGAATAGTCAGTTGTGTGCCTGGCTCTTACTATCTGGCTAACAAACATTTGAGACAAAACACAAAGGTTTGAATATGTACATCAATTACATGTCTAATATTGACTTTTAGACATATAATACTAATAATACATACAAGGTATAACATAAGACATCTAATACTATATTCTGCAGAAACTGGGAGTGAGACAATGCAAGTCAAAACAGCGAAATGAGATGTCACAAGTATGGAGTTCAGGAGAATACCAGGAAGACTTGCGGAGGACAGGACTACCAGAATGGACAACACAAGAGAATGAGTGATGATAGAATAGTATGAGTTTGTTGACATAATTGGCCAACACAAAGACAGAGGACTGGCAGATCAAAAAAAAAGTTTTAACGCTACTTTGCAACTAACAAACAGACAAGTCTAAATTGGACGAGGGAGGAAGAGAATTGCTTGAAAGTTGGAAGGTTATGGAAAATGCATATTGTCAATGCGAACCCTACACAAAAGAATACATATATAAATCATATTCTGTACAGCAATTAATTACAAATCAATATGATGATAAATAAACTTATTAATACAAGAAATGATTGTGTGTATAAGATACGTGTATACAACACATGTATCTATTTAATACATACATTAAACAGCAAAAAATATATTTTTATTTTTAAACTTTATACCTTGTCCTCAAATTTGATCTCTTCCATTTTTCAGATGATGGATAAATTGATCTTGTTAACTAACACCTGAAACAAATGAAAACAAGTTGGCAGTCAATGAAGACTAAATCTACATCACCCACAAGTTAGCACAAGAATAACATCTGATTAAGGACACTTTTAGATAAAATGTACATGTCTTTATTAATAAATAATGTCTTCCCATTGTCAGACCTCAATTTAACCAATGAGGATGCCATATCTTAGTGTGGGCAAGGTACTTCATTTAATACAATAAAGTGTTCTTGGTTGAAAGGAGATACCGAGACCACTTATGTACAGGAAAAGTCACATTACTTCTGCACATGTAATTGGAATGAGCTAACGTACAGAAGAGCATTCTACCTACAGTGCTAACTATACTGATGATTCCTGGAAAATGTTTTCCCCATAAAGGTACACTTTTCTTTGAAGCCATACAAACATGTGTCCACAATTTTTTTAACAGTTCGTCATACCATGTTCTTATTTTGACACAGGCTTTGTTTTTAAATTCCTATTTACCAGAAATTATAAGACTTTTGACATAATTTAAGAATTATTTTGAGAAGGAAACAACAATTGCATGCTAAAATTTTTATGAAACCTCAGAGTCAAAATGTTTGCAGAAGTTATACAGTATACTCTGTTTCACATAACTTCCAAATTGACAGCTGTGGGAATACACTTAAATACTAATAGCAAACTGTTGTTTACGATGGAAGTTTGAAGCGTTTGACAGATTTAAAGAGTTGAAATATTTGTTCTGCTTTATCTAGTCTGAAGACGCGTTTCATCTTATTTACAGCTTTCATGGTGCAGAAAATTTAATCTAGTGTTAAACAGAAAATCTTTGACAAATAATATTAGAAATCGTGTAGAAATTATAATTTTTAATGACTTGAAATACCATAATGGGCAATGGAACATTATTTCATAGTTTGTAAACTGCATATAAAAAGGAGAACTGGGAGTGATTGAATTCATGATCCGCTGAGACCACTTTGAAGAGTTTTCAAGTACATGAAGGGCAACATTAATGATATTCATGTCACTCATTTCTGACAGCTTAATAACACATTACTAAAACAAACCACATACAAAAACAGCTAACAGATCCAAAACGTGATGTGTTATATCACTGAAAAGAGACATTTGTGTAAGCTGATAAGAATTGGCAACATTTATTTGTTGGTATGGGTAGGACATCTTAACATCAGCTATGAGTGACAAAGTGATAGAGTACAAAATCTGAATTTCTTGTGCATTCCCCAGTGTCAATACTGATGTTATATGAAAGATATTGTAGGATTAAAAACAAAATTATATTTTATATTTTGTTATTTCTTTGAAAAATGCATCTCAATTTTCAGAATTTAACATAGTGAAAATAGGGATATCCACCTTGCAATCATATTATGTTTATGTTGAATTGTTTGTTTATAACAAATGGCTGTGCATGGCCAAATAATAATATTCAGTAGTTGGTTAACATACACATTTATGTAATAGATTTTTAGTTTACTTTGTGTATTTTAAGAATATCTAATGTCAGTACTGGCTTAATACTGACATTAGATACAATTGGCTTAATACAATACAGTACTGACCAAACCAGAAATATTATATACAATCCGTTTTGGAAACAAATTTCTTACAAGAAGCTATAAAACTACTTTATGCCGTCTCCGCCACAAAGCTATTTCATGCACAACATAACATGGCTCCGTTACTGTTACTGTTCAAGCTGAACTGCACTGCCTTTACATTAAACACATTGACTTAAGTAAAAATGTGTATTAAATACATAAAACATATACCAGTATTGACAATAATGTCTAAACAAAAAGTGTTCAGAATCTGAAAGTTTTATTTTGTTTTGGAAGTCTACAAAAAGTTTTATTTGCTTTAGTTAAGTTCAATACAAATTATATAATAAATCGTTTCAATAATAATATAGTGAGCATCATAATTTTCTTGTTTTCATTTGTAAGAACTGTAATAAATTCATTTATCATTTCAAATTGTCGTTAACCTGAGTAACTACAATTCAATTTTTAATGTGCATTGAATCGTTGTGAAAACATTATCACAAAAGCATAGTTTTGAGAAATCATCACATATTTACTTATATTCACATGCCTAAAAATATATTCATCTACTGATACTTTCCATAAATGCCACTAACAGCAATTTTACGTATTCTGTTGAATATCTGTATGTTTCATTATTTCATATTTATAGTTATTAGTCACCTTATGGTAGTAGTCAGTTATGCAGGCAAGGTGAGGTTATGTTTGCCCAGGTGTGGGTTATGCAAGCTATAATAATATTACATTTAGTCTTGAACTTGTCCTGTACGTTGTATAACAATATTTGACTATGCCATTACTTTCAGTACATTTATAACGCACTCTTATACTGGTTAAATCCACATACATTAAATTAGTGGTACCTTTAGAGCTACCCACCTCCAAGCTTAGTCTAGACATTGTGTTGTGTTTACAGCATATGCAGGCCTGAAAAAAGTCTTACATTTATATATGCTGATGTGAAAGTTGGAATTATTAATTCAGACATTAAAATGGAAATAAAAAATGGTAATTATCGGTATTCTAACCTTTGCTGGTATTGAAGTGAAATATTTTTTTTCTATTCTTCCATGCTATATAAACACGCAAAAAAAAATTTTAAACGGCGGTCGAAGCTATTCACGAAGAAAAAAAATAAAATAAATAGGGGAGAGTGTTGTACCTTGGACCAGACTGAATTTCTCTGTCATCTAGTGGAGAAACTTGACTTTAAGTAAATGTAGTTGACAGTTGTGACACCAGGTGCTATTTACTGAGCTGGTGACCATTTTAGATTTTCAAGCCATGTGCTACTGAATGATTTTGGTTTTTCTACTTGCCGAGTAATTTTCTAGTGTGCGTTTGATTTGAATAATAGAACTACAGTGCTGTATTTGAAAGCAGAACTAAGGTAGGTAAGTACCACAATTTCATTCTCTATAAGATAAAATAACAAGTTTTTAAGAAACATAACCTGAATTTGTTAACCTTAACAAAATTTCAAAAATGGAGACTGGTCCAAGGTACAACATTTTTAGTAGAATTTTTGTGACTTGTTTAAGATTTCATATGTAATTATTACTTACAAATGAAATTTTATATATATATATATATATATATATATACACATGTAGTCTATATATGGGTCCCTTAACCTATGTAGAGCCTAACACAGATAGTGAAGTATTATTCATTTTCACAGAAAGATGCCCAGAAGTACAGGAGGGGTGAAAAGGCCTGCTGTTGACGTTCAAAGTTTGAAAGAAGCTATAGAAGATGTTCATGTCAGGAAGTTATCCATTGGAGTAGCAGCAAAAAATCACGGGATCTCTAAAACAACACTGTTGCGCCACTTGAAAGCACATACTTCCTCAGGAGATAAGGATTTTCAGTACAAGTCGAATATAAATGTGAAACAAATCTTTACTGAAGAAGAAGAGGTGAGTCTTGTAAATTATTTAAAGGTAGCTTCGAGGCTACATTATGGCCTAACTAAAAGAGACACAAGAATATTAGCCTATCAGTTTGCAAGAGAAAACAAACAATCTATAACTGAAAAGTGGAATAACGAAGGCATTGCTGGTAAAGAGTGGTTGAGAGGGTTTTTACAGAGACACAAAACTTTGTCTTTAAGAAAGTCAGAAGCTACGAGCCTTGCTCGTTCAACTAGCTTCAATAAAAAAAAATGTGGGAGACTTTTTTACTAATTTGAAGGCCTGTTTATCTCGTGATCAGTTTGATGCCAACAAAATTTATAATTTAGATGAGACAGGTAATTCAACTGTCCACGTTCCTCCCAAAATAATCGCACCTCGTGGTGCAAAACAAGTGGGAAGTATGACATCAGGTGAACGAGGGATTAATGTAACCATGATAGCTGCTATAAATGCGGTAGGTAATCATGTACCACCAATGTTGATATTCCCTCGCGTTCATTTCAAAAATCACATGTTGAAAGGGGCCCCACCTGGATCAATAGGAGGTGCTAATCCTTCTGGCTGGTCTAACGAAGATCAGTTTGTTGATTATTTAAGACTATAAAACACGTTACGTTTTACTGCATAACGTGTTCCTGCGCAGGTCCGCGTCGGCCACGTGTATCGTGTTTTCGTTTTGTTTTGTCTCGGTTTTAATATGTGTTAAATTATTTAAGTATTTTTGTTGTTATGTTCGTGTTGTTTTTATTATCTGACGGGATGTGCATACATCAACAAATGTATTTTTAACTTATATTCATCGAGGATCTGAAGATGACACTTAATGTGTCGAAACTCGAGTAATCCTGTTTTCGGATTTCAAAAAGCGTGACGGTAGGTAATTAACCTGTTTTATAGTCTTAAAACGCTTTTGGAGGCAAATACAATGTTTAAATTTTTGAGTATTTAAATCATTTTATAAAATATGTAAAACCTACAATTAATGAGAAAGTGTTATTGATTATTGATAATCATGATACTCATATTTCTATACCAGCTATAACGTTAGCAAAAAACAATGGCATCATTCTCCTAACGCTTCCACCACACACATCACACAAGTTACAGCCATTAGACAGAACAGTTTTTGGGCCATATAAAGCGTTTTACAATCAAGCTGCATCAGAATGGATGCTTTCAAATCCGGGAAAGCCTATGGGAATTTATGATGTTGCTGAAATTGTAGGAAAAGCCTATGGCAAAGCTTTCACAATTGAAAACATTGTTAAAGGGTTTACGGTAACAGGAATATGCCCATTAAATGAAAACATATTTAGTGACAATGAGTTCTTGACATCTTATGTTACTGATCGACCATATGATGCATCCAATGGAAGTCAAAATGTTAACAATATAGATACCAGACCTTCATGTTCCACTGATTTGCCTTTCAACCATAATAGTGATGAGCCTAGGGCATCTGTTAGTTTTGTCCAGGAAAAATCATACGCAGCAGTGTCTCCTGAAATGGTTCGACCTTATCCCAAAGCTCTTCCAAGAAAAAGCCGAGGAGGAAGGCAAAAAGGAAGGACCAGAATATTAACAGAGACTCCAGAGAAAGAAGATGTTGAAAAGAAAAAACAAAACCGTGTTAAACCAAAAGTATCTTATCCAAAGAGAAAAAAGTGCAGGCTTACATGTAGTTCTAAAGAAGACTTGGATGAAGAGTTGATCTTACAAGATTCAAGTGATGGAAGTGAATTTGCTGAAACTCTTTTTGAATTGCATAGAAGTGATGATGAAAAGGAAGAAGCTACTGCTTCAGAGGTGTCAATAGGGGATTTTGTCTTGGTTGAATTAGCAGGGAAAAAACAAAATCATTATGTTGCTGAAGTTTTAAATATTGTTAGTGATGGATATCAGGTTAAGTTTTACAAAAAAAATGGTTAACTCAAACAAGTTTTTGCCAGATGAGCATGATGTTTCAGATATTTTTGAAAGTGATGTTGTAAAGAAACTACCTTGCCTACGTACAACAGGTGCTTCTGAGCGCCAGTTAGCACAAATATATTTTCCAGTGGACTTTGCCACTTACACCATGTAACAAATTATAAATTTTTCGAGTATTTCAATAAATTATTAATTTGTATTAAATTATTATTAATTTGGTTTGATTTATTTTAGTTAATGTACCTGAAAACTTTGCAAAAAATGTGCCTTATTTGGATGAATATCTAGCATTAATCAACTAACAGGATAAGAAGATAAAAATAGCTCAAAAATAGTGTTATACAAGGTAAAAAATAAATGGTCCAAGGTACAACATGTTGTACCTTGGACAGTAAAATATTTTTTTTTGAAGTGAATGCTAAATATAATTCCAAGAAAAAATTCATATTAATAGGCAAAAGTATAATGTATTAGTGACAAAACTTTCAAGTTATTGAGAAAATTATATCTTGCACAAAAAAATATATAGTGAAAACTGGTCCAAGGTACAACATTCTCCCCTACTCCCATAAGCGCGCATGGAAAGTGAATGAGCGCCATATTAACTGAGTAGTTAGTGGGATCACCGCAGTCGGGCGACGGCGCATTAATGCACAGCGAATGACGAGTTATGACGTCATGCGCGGATTACCTATCACTGCAGTTCAGCAAGTTTACGCACTAAGTAACACGCATTTGTCTACTACTAAATAAAGAGGTTAAATGTCATTTGTCACAGTTAATATGGCGCCCAAATCATGGGATACCCTGTCGCACTTCTCTCCATGCCCTCTCAACCGTGTTTGTGTGAGCACCGGTAGCGGGGTCCACGAAGTTTTGTTGATGATTCACACATTGGTGAACGAACCCCACTTCTTCCAGGCACTCATATGCTTTCCAGCAGTCACTGATTATAGTTGTGCCTGGAAGAATCCACTCCTCAATTATGTTGAGGAGATTAGTGGAATCCCAGCGCTCAAGCGGTATTAAAAAACACTTCCCAGAACCACGTTTCACTCCCCCGAACACCCACTGTCCTTCAATTGCCCTGCCCCAATTATATTTCCAGCGCCCAAATTTTACTTTGTCGACTTCTACAGTCTTTCCAGGGCCCCCCAGCTTAGATGAAGTGCGCTGGGCGTCGAAAATAAAAACTTCTCAACAAAAACTGTACCAGTCGACGATGAATTCAGCGCTCACATCATAATTCCACATGAAAAGGTGTTGACGAGGCGGAGGGTTATGAAGGATGTAGCAGACCAGGAAAAAGTAGGTTGAGAGAGGATGGTGGGTCTTAGAAAGGAAACTACCTTCTCGTGCAGAATGTTTGATGCCGCATCTTTTTTTTTTTTTTTGGCAACGACTTCTCGCAAAGATGACACCGAAAATATAATGTCTCTCTATTCAGTGCTAATAGGTACCCACATGAAGGACAATTTATTGACTCTTTAATTACTCCGTGGGAAATTAAAAAGTCGATAATGTCAGACTCATTCATTCGAATGCAATCGTCTGACTTCCTCCTCCACTGAATGTCTTGGCAGGCCATTGCACTATTAAATTGTTTAATTTAATTTTTTAATATGAATCTGGTGTTTCCTAAACAACAGAAATAATTAATAATAACACCACACAATAACACAAACGAAAACACTGAAATTCACAAAATAAATACTGCTCACAATAAATACACTACCTTATGGGTCGGGCGAAACCACGCGAATGATGCGAAAAACGCATTGGCGCTTTTTCCTCTTAACGGACACACACACACACACTAACGACAAACCAATTACAATTGAGAATATGCACAATTTTTAACTTAACGGTTTATTAAGGCGCTAGTTTTTTGTTTCTACCAATCAGGCGTCAGCCTTATAAGCGACTTTTCATAAATTCGCGGGTTTTTGGCATCAGACATTCCCATTGGTTGCTTCGCTGTGATGTCACCGCGTGGAAGGAATTCGCGCGAACCTTGATTTGCCAATGCAATATTACCTGAAACACTGCCCTATTTAGCATGTCCCTGCTGTTTACATGGAGTATTAACAATAATTGTAAAGAGCTATTCATATAGAAAAAGGATTAAACAATAAGATTAAATGGTTTGTGACAAAAAATAATGGTAAAATATATTTCCACATTTAATAGAAAAGTAAGCAAGTCTGTCTACATATATTGACAAAATGGCACAATATGTAAAAACGTAAGTCGGAAAGGAGGTGATATTGCGGGCCTGTGGTGTGTGTGTGTGTGTGTGTGTGTGTGTGTGTGTGTGTGCCCGCAAGTTGTGCGCGCGCTTGCGTGTGTAAACATTTCTATGTATCCTACTATATTTGAAACAAGCTTCTAATTATTATAATTATAATCAATATCACAATAATTATCTTTATCAATACTTTCACATGTTATAACGTTAAAAACTGAAGCTTGTACTTGTTGTTGTAAAACTTGAAGTTGTAAACATAAATACCTTTGTTAATGAGATGAAAATAGTTATTTAGTTGATACATACCTTCATAGGGGTATTATATCAGCCTTTGATGAAGCTTATAATAAGCGAAAACTGGTTCAAGCTATAAGGTACAACTTTTACATTTTTATCAATAAAAAACTTTGAGTAGTAATATACTTATATTCATAGGGGACTTAAATTTTTGAAGACGAAACTACCCCGAGCCGGCCCTTTATTTTTGAGTGTCGTTTTTGTTAAATACCAGCCAGTAATGCGAAGTCTACTCAATGCGCGCGCACACATACACACACACACACACACACACACACACACACATACACACACACACACACACACAAGCGAGTTAAAACTGACAACTCGCTTCGCTCGTTAAATTAAAGACTATACTTTATTCAGTCCATACCAGCCAGTAATGCGAAGTCTACTCAATGAGTGTAATTTTTTTTACACTCAAACGATTGTAATTTACAAAAACGACACTCAAAAATAACGCACTATACAAAATTCTGTTAATTCGGACCATAATTAAAAATCTACTCTCCCTTTGCAATTAAACTCAAACGCTTACTGTGACGTCACGCGTTAACAACAGCTGATCGCTAGGTTAAGCGCGGAAGGCCGGAGTGCCCCCCCTGCGTGAATATGTTCAAAAGTAAAAGATTAGTGGTGCTATTGTAAATACTGTGATGTTCGTGATCCAAAACTATAGTGAAACAATTTGAAAAATAGTATACAGTGACATCAGTGAAGCCGTTATCGCATATAAACGACTGTGTAAGCAAGATACGTTAAATGTCATTTGACACCGTATACACAGTGACAATATGGCCATCATTCACCTTTGCATGCATGCTTATGGGAGTAATTACTTTATTTTTTTCTACGTAAATAGGTTCGACCGCCGTTTACAATTATTTTTCGAGTGTTTATGTGACAGAATAGAAAAAATAATATTTCACTTCAATAATTGCCAATTTGCCTAACATTGAATCAATAATTTAATGTTAAATCTGTCAGTTTGTTTATTCCTAGTGAAAACTTAAATTAGTATTCCCAAAGAGAGTTAGGCCTATAAATTTTCTTGTATAATAGGTATATAATAACAACGAAGAACCACATTGTTTTTGTTCTTCGTTGAAATTACTTTTTAAGAATGTGTCTCCATTATGTTAATCCTAATGAAATTAACCCTAATTATACTTCATACCTATCAATGAATACTATCGTTATTTCCACCTTAACCTAACATCCAGTTGTCTTTAAATAAGTAAATTACCTTAGACCTTCTGAAGTATACTACGACTCAAGGTTACTCTACTATAAATTAGTTGCACTAACATAAACTATTCAGTACACCGCTGCTGGTAATAAACTTTTCGAGAGCACGCTAACAACACTTGCCTGATGAATAAGTAAGTACAAACCGAACTATTCACCGTATTAACAGGGTTAGTATTATTCAAATACAGTGCCATACAAATCAAACAATGCGAAAGTCATACAAACTACCTTATCTTCCAACATAGAAACTATAAAAGTCTTTCATCATAACCTAACACGTAATTATATAAATAAGTAACCTAAGCATGAAATCAAACTCGAGTGAAATGACTTGTAATGCAAATAAGATTTATTTAGTCACAGAATATAGGTAACCAAATATGTAGTCCAATAAGTTAAGTTATAATCGAATGTTCATTGATTTTTGGCGGGTTTTGAAAATCACAGAGTTCTAATTAAATTTATTGAGGAGTAGAATTTTTCATTTCTTAAAATAACGACATTGACCAGCAAAACCTAACACCTAAGATTCATAGTAAATTATGGTTAACAACTTACTTTAATTAACAATAAATGGATCTAGCTTATGATGGTACGGCAAAGTTAAACTTCCCTCTCCTCGTTTGTACTTACTTTCCGTGTCCAGATTTCTACTGGATGTGTTTTATTCACAAGTAAGTAATGGCAGGTTATGGAGGTTATGTACGACAATGTAACTTAAATAAAATTTACTGTGTTAGTGTACATTAAAATGGTGTATTTATTGGAAGTACAGAAATTAGTTTCCATTTATCGCACATAATTACGGTACAGAGACGAGTTTTGGAGGTTGTGTCTACGTTTAACAATGTAACTTAACCTTTTAGATTTTTAAAACGAATTAGACTTAACAAAAATTTCCTTAGTTAGTGTACATTCAACGGCTGTGTTTATTATATGGATAAAAGGCTGTATATAATATTAAAGGCTTATTTATTCGAAGTACCGTAATTAAAATCTATTTCCCATTTAGAAAGTATAACCTAGTACAATGTAACGTATAACCAAACAAGTAGGCATACATTAAAATCTTTTTTTGAGTTTCAAGAGGAGTGTCACTTTTTTATGTTTTTTCAATAAATAAAAATGAGAGGAGGGAGAGAGAGACAGACAGACCAAAAATTTTTTATGCCTATCTAATTGTTCAAGAACTATGTAGCCTACACATAGTAAAAATGGAATTTCTACCAAGTTTACATTAAATGAAAATGATGAAAGTATTGTTAGCTTTTAACAAATATTGACAATTTTGCCCAATACAGAAATGAAGGAAGATGACAGACAAAGTGTCTACGAGTTCCTTGGAAGTGTCTGAAAAACTATAAACTTTATTCTATCATTTACTTGTTACATTATGTAACAGAACAACATTTCTTTATTATTTATTTATGATTTTCAATATACATAGTATTTGAATTAACAGTATAAATAGTATTTGAAATAGTATAATGACAACTAGATTACAGTTGTCACTATTTTTGTTTCAACGTTTCAAAGGATAAAGAAAACGCCTGTAACTCTAAGATGAGTTATGAGAAAACATGATTACAAATCATAACCTACCATTAGTTACTTGTGAAGAAAACAGATATAACATTTCCAAACAAGAAATCATCAATTCTCTCCCTATTTGTTTAATAAAAACTGGAGTTTCTACTGCAGGTGTTTAAATCCACTAACTACTTAATTTAATATACATAATTGTTCCTGGTCTTGTTGGGTAACATTATATTAATATATCTGCTTCCTACTCATATGTGCAAACAATGTTTTTAATGTACGGTCCTAAACATCTTTAAAATTTAGTCAAAGTCTAATGAGCAATTAGACCTAACCTGAATTACTACATTTAAGAATATCTTATTAGCCCATTTAGCTTTATTTATACATTTAATGCATCTTAATTAGTACATTAACAGCACTGCTGTGTTTTACAGCAACACAATACATTACTCTAACTATAAAGAATTTCTTGTTTTCAGTTAAAAAAAATTGAAATTGTGTATTTGTTTTCTTTTCCACTCACTTTTTATAGAAACGTGCTTTACATTAATATGTGTACCCTTACTATATTATGGTCCTAAACATCTTTATCAACACTTTATATCTTTAAAATTTAGACAAAGTCTAATGAGCAATTTGGCTTAACCTGAATTTACATGACCTGGCTCAGAACAACTTTATTTTGGCAACTACAAAGATGAAGACTCCGTACACCCTGGTTGCAATTTCTTCAGCGCTCACACCTGCTGCTAGGCTTAGTTCTATAACATGATCAGGAAGAAAGGAATCAACTCGAACCTGCATCCACTGTGGAAAGGCTTGTACACCATCACCAAGAAGATTAATGATGTCATCTATGAATAACTCATTAGGCCATTTAGCTTTATTTATACATTTAATGCATCTTAATTAGTACACTAACAACACTGCTCTGTCTTACAGTAACACAATACATTACACTAACTCTAAAGAATTTCTTGTTTTCAGTTTAAAAATGTTGAAATTGTGTATTCTTTTCTTTTCCATTCACTTTTTGTGAAACGACCTACATTAATATGTGTACGCTTACTATATTGAAATCCAGTGTTCACTATCCAATAGTTAAAAATTTTGTGGAATTGTGAAATTAGTGACACTATATACTAATGTGTGATTATCAGTTGAATTTCTGAATTCCTTTGATTCATTAATAAATTTTACTAATTTGTTTCTTTATGTCTATTGAACGATTTCTTATTAGTTTTTAATCTTTGTGTTTTCATTATTCATTTGTAAATTCTTGGATTTTGTTGTCCATGACATGTCCATTGGTTAACTAATTATCATTAAAACAAACAGAGGACTGATCCTCTTTTGCAAGATCACAAGTATGTTTCAAGACCATTTGCAGGTCAGGTATTGTTCTGTCTGTTCACTTTCTGAAAGTGGTTGAGAAGCAAGGGGGAGATGTCTCCATTAAAACACACACACACACACACTAGCATGCACACAATTCCTTTTTTTCTTTATTTAATTTGAATTCTGCATTAGAACAAATGTTTTCAGAGTTTATACGTTTTTTTTTTCTATTTCTTGGATTAATTTTTTTTAGTTTTATGCAATGTGGACACATACAGAGGAGTGTCTGTTTTTTATGTTTTTTCATAAAATAAAAATGAGAGGGGGAGAGGGAGCGAGAGAGAGAGAGAGAGAAGGGAGAGAGAGAGAGAGAGAGAGAGAGAGAGAGAGAGAGAGAGAGAGAGACCAAAAATGACACATACAGAAATTTCATCAGAAATTTTCCTGATAGTAGAAAAATAACTAAATAATGAATTGCAAAGAACATTAACAAAATTAATGGAAATTATAGTTATAATTTCTTGTCTAATGAACAGGTACTAGTAATGGCTTCATATACTTCACATCTTAAATTATAAACCTATTACAAACATATTTGGTATACTCAGCTTGAAACAAACGTTTAGACCAACAAAAATGGTTTAAATTTTGCCATGCTGCATTATTAGTACTGTTGAAACAGCAGGTTGATTATAATTGTTTTTAGAACAGACTTCTGGAATGTTGTGTGCAAGTGTATTGTGTTCAAGTAGCAAGTTTCCACTACTTTATAAAACAAATCCTAGAAGCAAGTTTTGACATCCAGTAGCTGTTGCTGAGAAATCTTACACGTTGCTCTTTTGAACATCTGATGAAAAGGTTTTGTAAAGTGTACCTAACCTAAAAATGTACAATGCTCGACTTGTCTTTGTATTCCATACTTCTAGCAGTTTTACATGATATATTGCTAACACGAATAAGAAAAATTTAAATCTGCTGAAGGTCTAAATGAGTGATAGTTATTTGCAGACTGACAGGGCCATAAAATAATTTTGAAAGAATTGTTGCTTTTACAACACCATCCTTTATCAAGTGACTACTCAAATCTGCCAGTTTTTCACAGCAAACTGAAGTTTGATGATTTGATCCATCATGACCTAGTGATGGTCCAAACATTTCAAGGATTCTCCTAGCCTTAAAAATCTGGACTGGCGCCATTGAGTGACATGACTAATGTTAAATTTACTTTGGGATACTTCCAAACATAATACAGTTTACAATAAACAAACAAAACTTTATGCCTGTCTAATTTTTCCAGAACTGTATACACATAATTTGATCTGGATAGAACATTTATTAATCAACAATACTATTTGATGCAAATAATTAAAATTTCTGTATGGAGAACCATACATGACTTCCATGTTTTAAGATTTATATTTAAAATCATTTTAGAAATGAAATATTTCTACAGAAACTAGCTAAACGTAATTGTGAAAAAACGATGTAGGGCCTACTTCATATGCAGATCAGAAATAAATGATGAACTATTCTCTTTATGTAATAAGCCTAGTTACTAAACAATATATAGTTTTAAAAGCTTCTTATCATATTGAGACGAAATGGAGCGTCATTTGAAACATCGCTTAGGTATAAAAACAACATAACGACCTTTACAAAATTTGCCGCCCGTAGGAAGTTGCCTACTTTGCCTATGCATAAATCTGCCTCTGGTGTACATGCTAAATGCATGTAAACAGTAGTAAGAATGACTTAGTATCCTGTTGAGTTATTCACTGTTCTGACAGATGATACTCAAATACTGGAAGGTAGGATGTGAGAGCCAGCAATAACCTTAAATAAAACTCTCATATATTTCAGTTATTACAGAGTGTTCTGTTCATTACAGACAAGTGCTTGGTTTGATCATTTTGTTTAATTAAATTGTATATTTTACTGTAGCTTTACAGTAGCTTGACAGAAAGTGTAAAAATGTAAAATAAAAATGGCATGACTTAAGAGTAAATAAAAAGTGAACACTTTACAGTAGCACAAAAATGACAAAAATTGAGACAATGAAATGCTGCAGTTCAGTTAAAAATATTGCAATCTCCCTCACACACAATTTTAAAGAATAAAGACATTATAAACACCACAACAAAATATTTTTTTTGGAGCAAAAGGAAACAATGGAAAGGCATATCAGGTAATATCACTTTGAAATTATGGTTTCAAAATGTTTAGGGAAAAGAATAAAAAAAATGCTAGCATTAACAATCCAACAATGTATTGAAAAGATCAGGATCTTGCAGGGAAAATTTGTTTTGTAGCTACTGGTGGATGTTTGTTTCTATAAAAAATAATTGCAATATCTAATAAATTATGGTACATATTTAATCATTTATTGAATAATTTGTCATTTATATAATTTTCTTAATTTTTTAATTTCTATAGATACTTTTGGTGTGTTTGTTGTAATTTTGTGTTTTACATTATCTTTTGCGATTAAAAATACACCTCACAGTTTTAACATACAAAATATATATATATATACATTTAATATTTGTACATAAATTTACCTCAAGATGTTATTTTTCTATTTGGAACATGTTTCGGGTACTATCTTGTACCCATCCTCAGCCTTCCGGTTTTTTTGGCTGGTGAAGTACATATGTGTTGTTGGTTGACTATTGTGGCTTCCTGTTGGCTTCTGGTATTTCAAGTTGGTTTTATTGTGTGTGATTGTGGTGTATGTGTTAGTTTTTTGTGTATTTTCAATGTTGAGTGCTTTGAATATTGTGTCATGTTTTGTATTAATTTGTATTTGTTCAGGTATTAGTTTGTTTTATGTTTGTATATTTGTAAATTTTCCCATATGTTCATTATGGTGCCTTTGTGTGGTATATGTTTTATTAGTGTTACATTGGTTATGTCTGGGAATTCATGTCCTGTGTTTATTGCATGTGTGGCTAAATTGGATTTATATATTTCTGGTTTTTTGTATGCATTTAGGTGTTCAAAATAACGTTTTTTCAGCTGTTTTTTTTGTTTGTCCTATATAACATTTATTGCAATCTTGGCATTCAATTTTGTATATACCGTTAGTTGTTGTATTATCTTTGTTGTGTGAGCTATTTAGATTTTGTAATTTATTTTTATTAGTTTTGTATGCTATTTTTATATCTGTGTTTGTAAATAGTTTTGTTAGTTTTGTCATTTTATTATTTATATATGTATTTATATTATTTAAAATGGGCCACATTCACATATATAAATAATAAAATGACAAAACTAACAAAACTATTTACAAACACAGATATAAAAATAGCATACAAAACTAATAAAAATAAATTACAAAATCTAAATAGCTCACACAACAAAGATAATACAACAACTAACGGTATATACAAAATTGAATGCCAAGATTGCAATAAATGTTATATAGGACAAACAAAAAAACAGCTGAAAAAATGTTATTTTGAACACCTAAATGCATACAAAAAACCAGAAATATATAAATCCAATTTAGCCACACATGCAATAAACACAGGACATGAATTCCCAGACATAACCAATGTAACACTAATAAAACATATACCACACAAAGGCACCATAATGAACATATGGGAAAATTTACAAATATTCAAACATAAAACAGAAAACAAACTAATACCTGAACAAATACAAATCAATACAAAACATGACACAATATTCAAAGCACTCAACATTGAAAATACACAAAAAACTAACACATACACCACAATCACACACAATAAAACCAACTTGAAATACCAGAAGCCAACAGGAAGCCACAATAGTCAACCAACAACACATATGTACTTCACCAGACAAAAAAACCGGAAGGCTGAGGATGGGTACAAGATAGTACCCGAAACATGTTCCAAATAGAAAAATAACATCTTGAGGTAAATTTATGTACAAATATTAAATGTATTATATACATCAAGAAACGGACTGTAGCAGAAAGTGATTGAAATATATATATAGTAACTCCTGTACACATAGTAACAGGTATATCAATATCCCTGTAATCACAGGTATGGGAAAGTAATGGCAAATCTTGCATAATCTTGTTATCAGTTATTGCTATTATTCGGCTAGTGCTATTAAATTCATATTGGCCCAAAGTGATTACAAAATGAATTTATTGTATTTGTTTACAGTCAACAGTGTAGATTTCAGGTGATGATTTGAAATTTATATAAATTAATTTTTACTCACATGAATGAAGTTGCAAATGAAAGATGTAACAGTACAGGTAATACCGTACAGGGACATTTTGTGAATGTGGGTAATTTTATTGGGAAAAGTTATTAGCTACAGAATCGGCGATCTAACAGCGGAAGACAGTTATTTTTAGTGAAACGAACTTTGAACCTTGTACATCTGGAGTCACGCTACATGACGTCAAGAGCCAAACCCTAATGATTTCACTTTGGAATGTGTGGCGGGGTCACCAACTCCTTGAAATCTGGCTACGTAACAGAAATCAAACAAAAGAACGAGATCACGTGATCGCCCCTCCAGCTAAGAATTGTAACCAACTTTGCTTGCACCAGTTCAATTCATACTTTAGTGCTGTATGGCCGTATCAAGTCCGCGGACAAAATTTTGGGCGCGCCCAAGCCAACAAAAATGTAAATAAGTGAAAGAAATCAGTTTTTTTTATATATTACAAATGAACTAACAATTTCAGATAAAATGATGAATAAACAAAAGGTAAAAGTATAAGATCTCAATTCTTAGTTATTACTGTTTTCAATAAAACCAGAAACATGATATTGCATTTTATTAACCCTTGTTAATTTTGTTTTACCCCCCCCCCCATGTAACTTATCTTGAAATTTAGTCCAAAACTGTCCAGCCTCCTTACGTATTTTTCGTCACTTCGCACATTTTTCTTACATTTACGTAGGAAAAATTGTTAGCCAGCTATGAAATGGAAGACTATTATCAGAGGTCTCGAAGAGAAAACAGTAGTAGAGAAAACCAAAATTGAGAACCACATCAGGGAGTGAATAGGTATAACCATAGTAATTATAACCGAAATAATAATAACAATTATATGAATAATAACTACCGCAATAATAATTATCAAAACAATAACCATTATAATAACCATAATAATAACCGGTACAACACAGGCCGAAGGAATTTTGACAATGGAAGAGATTATTGGAACAGTAACTAAGGGAACGATGACGGAACAAGTCAATCCAGAAATAGGAGCGTCGAGAATGATAGAGGAAGCAGGGAACAAAGGAGAGACATACCCTCGGAAAATCAACCAAGTAATGACCAGGGAACCCATATAGCTCGAATAAACTATATCATGGCTGATGAGAGGGATAACCAAGAGGACTATCATGGAAACCGTAAACCTAATCCCGATTCTGGGAATGCTGAGGGAAGGAATAGACGGAACGAAGATGACAGAACCGTATGTGTATGATCCATACTGTGACGATCCCATAGAAAGATTTACAACCGCATATAATCTACGGAATCCACCGGAAAACCATATTGGTAGAGCAGCCTGAACAGTGGCCAATACAGGATAGTTAAGATAAATTATTTTGAAAAAAAAAATACCACAAAATTCTAAAAATAAGTAAGAACATCTTACCATATATTTCAGAAGAAATTATTTTTAATCAATAATCATAAAAGAAGAGAAAGACGGTTAATAAACATAATAATTATTTGAATGACCAGATTAATCATGATAATAACAATGATAAAAATAATTAAGGCTAGTAATTATTTAAGAAGGGTTAGAAATGAGTTAGATAAAGGAAGAATACGCCAATACAATTTATGATGAGGATGAAATTCAGTGTTTAACTGCAGAAGTAAATGGGAGTGAATAAAAAAATAATAAAATACGAATGCTAAAGAATAATTAATTGACAGCACGGAACTAAGAAGAATTTAAAATAAATGTCGAACAGCTTTACCAGAGTATATTTTTTTTTTTTTTTTGTAGCGAATAGGCTACCTTTGAATATTGTAATTATTTGTGATATGTTGTGACTGAATCCAACAACAATTTTGCCTGAGCAGAGATGAAGTTCCTCTGGTCTCAGAAGATATAGTTAGGAAAACGGCAGAGTAATGGAAGCCAAGAGTGCCCCTCTGAATCCGTACCAGCTATGATATTAGGGAAAAATGTTAGGGAAATATGATATTTTAGGGATTATACACCAAGTGAGGGAATTAAATATAAATATGACAATAAGAAATGATGGCGTAATAAGTCAGAATAAGTTAAAAGTTGCAGAGAAAAAAGACAGGTCTACAACTGAGTGAGGTACCAGTAGATAATTTAATGACAAAATATACAATGAGTGTCGACACAGTTTTCCGGTGCCATTAAAAGTTTAAGAAGTATAAATATAAAATAAATCCTAAAGAACCCATTGAATTACATATTAAAGCAGAAATACAATGAAGAACTGAAACTATTATAAGTTGATAATTTTATCAAACAAATGAATTTGTCTTCCAAAGCCTGATGATTATAAGTTTATTTTACCCAAACCACATTCAGATAAAATAAACTTATTTTGGAGGGGGAGTATATGTAACGTAACGAAACTAAGGTCCCCTACGTTACATAAAAAATTTATAATTATAAAAATAAAAAAACGCTAATTGTCCGTTGTAATAAAGGTCAGAAAAGTAAACCCTTATCAAATAAATAACACCAAATAAGAGTAGGCCTACAAGGTAATAGAGTAAAAAATAAATGTTTATAAATACAAACTATGAAGTGGTCAGTGAAAAGTGTGAGTAATAAATACAGTGTCAAGTAATGTGGAAAATAATATAGACAGTTTAGTCAATGATCGAAAATGATTACATTGAGATTAGACTAATTAATTGATGTTAATTTAATTTATCATGTTATCATGTTTTATCATGTTGTTTTGTTATCATTGTATTTATGTTGTCTTTTGTATGTAGGAGGTGTGAAGCAATTGCTTTAAGAGGATATCAAATAATTGATGTTAATTTGATTTATGTTAACGAATATGTCACCATAGAATTTGTGTTAAACTTCATATAGAGTAAATATTTTAGTACTCACATTAAATGGAGGTATTGCTAGATTATAATTGTAAACTTGGCCAGGAAGGCAATAATTGTTGATAAGATGCCAAAGGGTTTATTGTAACTATGTTGTAAACAGATGAAGGGTACTATACCAAAATAAGTAATAATAAATTAAAATCAAAATGAAATAAAAATGGAATGATTGGCCATAAGCCAGTGACACATTTTACAGGAAGTAAGGTCAGAAAAGTTAGGTAACAAAAATTGTAAAAACACTAAATGTAATATAATAAATTAGGAAAAAGCAGTAGTAGTTATTAGTAGCAGATAAGTAACTTCAATTACAATAAAATCATAAAATATGTAATAGAACAAATAGGCCCAAAATTAGTATTTTGTAATGAGAAGATAGTAGTTGTTAGACTAAGAAGATTAAGAGGAAACGATAGCAAAATGTATATAATTTAATAACAAAGAATATGTGAAAGTTTAATATGATATAATGTAACTTTAGTAAGGGAGTATTTTATTAAGTTCAAGAACATTTTTAATTATGGCTCTAGGATTACAAATATTATCCAATAATAGAACAAAGACTGGTTGTCAAGGACGACAAAATGCAAGAAATTTTGTTTATTAATTACACTCAATTGTTATAAATGAACGAGGACAGTTCAGTTTCATGAATCGTGAAAAAAAAGAGAAATCTGAAGAATAATTTGCTTAGTAAATTCTAATAAATATTAATTAACAAAAAGATAGTTGGCTGACTTTCGATGGTTATCTAGAAGAGTATAATTCAGCCTATCAATAAAATTAAATAAAAAAATTTCAAAGAATAACTTTACAAATGAATTCCAGTAAAATGAGTAATAATGAAATTTAAATAATAAATAAATGAAGACAACCCAAGACCTGAAGAAACTAAAGTAATCAAGTATTATAAAAGACGAAAGAAGGAATTAAAATTGCACTCTGAACCTCACATTTTACGACTAAGCGAAGGAACTAATACTACACAAAATCCATTGGAACCTATAACCACTCGAACTTCAAACATTAGCGGATATTAAGAACTGGGACTTCCACTACATCCTGGGACACAAACACCAAACTTTTATTTAGAAGCTGGAGACTGGACTGGCGTAGCTCAGACATTTGTACATCATTCGGCAACCATTACGAGTCAATCAGAGCGCTGCCATTACAAGTAAATTTTGCAAACATATGGTAAAACTCAACTTACGTTTAAATATTAATTAATAAGATTTTATGATTAAATTGTAATACCTTGTAATCTTATTTTGCATTTTCTGACCTTCCTAATAGTCACAAGAACCTTTCGAACCCTGACATTAAGAAAAAATAACAATATAACTAAAATTAAACATCTAAAACCCTAATTCTGTAACTAATCGATTCATTCCAGTGGGATCGATGTGTTGTATCTGTGCCAAGAGAGAACATCTGATTTAAAAAACATAAAAACAAAGAATCTTTCCTGAAATTAATGAATTATTATAATTTGTTGATGATTTAGTGTGTTTTGAATAATTCATAGAGTATAGAAAGAGAACCGAGAGGAATACAAGGCTTAGAACGACTTAACCTGTAATAACTGGCTGACTATAAACCACAGAGCAAGCCCGCGCCCAGCGGTTGAATTACGAGAGGAGAGAAAAAATATGTACTGCCCTTACTCTCCTCTCTTAATGTTGTGTACAGACTAGGCCTGAATAGTAACAAGATAATCATCCAATATACTCACTAAAATTGTACTCTACTCTTTCCGAACAGATTTAATTATTACATAATATATTAGAGATAAGAACATATTATATTTCTCAATAATTTTTATTACAAATTAACGCTTACAGTAGGTGACTTGCCACCAACAGAACAACATTACATTAACTGACTAATAACTTATATGTTAACAAACGAAGTGGATAAGGACAAATAGAAAATTAAATAACACTAATTAAACTGTTTGTAACAAATTGGCGAGCCCAACAGTGGGGCAGAAAATACAGAGCGACACATTAAATATCACGAATTAACTATTTGTATCAAATTGGCGCCCAACTTGTAGGGCTTGAGTTAAGTAAAACATCGATTCCATAACTATTACCTAACTTGAGCAGGCGACTATTAGAGGCACAGGAATGCATACAAGAGGTGTTTCTAAAAGGATGGTGAAGGACCAAGAAACGGAAGAATTTAGACGGGAAGAAGTAGAGATAGTTACAGGCACCGAAATGGAACAACAGGCGGGCGATAAAGAGGAAGCCGGAGGAGGAGTAAATTGGGAAAAATTAATGGAATTAATGAGTAGCATGAAGGAGGATAATAAACGAATGGAGGAACAAAATAGACAAACTAATGAGAAAATAGACAGTATTAAAGAAGATTCCAAGAAACAGAAGGAAAAATTAAATAAAAAATTTGAAGAAAACTCAGAAAAGCTAGAAAATAAAATAGACAGTATAAAAGAAAACTCACAGAAACAATACGATTGAGTGAGAACTTAATCAAACTAATGAACGAGAAATTTGATAAGAATAAAGAGGAAACTAATGAGAATAACCGACAAATAAATGAAACCTTAAACCAAATTAACGAAAGGTTTGACAGGAACGACGAGAGCTTAAGGCAGATTCAGGAAAAAAACAAACAAATAGACGAAAAAATTGAAAACAGTAATAAGGATTTGCGGCAAATTATAAATGAACAAAACCAAGCGTTGAGAGAAGTCATAAACGAAAGGATTGCAAATGTCAATGAAACACTTAGCAAAAGGGTGGATGATTATGAAAAGGAAGTAAGACAGCAAATAGCTGAAACCAAGGTAGGTCTAGAAAAGACGGATGAAACCATCATACAACTCGGAGTGGAAGTAGAGGCCAGAATAAACCAGATAGAAAACAATAACGATACTAGAGTAAAAGAGGTACGACTAGAAACCCAAGAAAAATTAGACGAAGTACAAATTAACATAGCTGGAAAAATAGAACTAGTTAACAATAAAGTAATACAAATAAAAACTCAAGTGGATCATAATAAAGGGAGCGTTGAAAATATACAAAATCAGCAGTTAATTAATATAAAGGAGTCAATTGAAAATTTACAAAATAGGCCAATGTACCTGGCACACCACATAGCCCCTGATCAAAAGGAAAACATTAATTTTAAAATTTATAGAGGAAACCCCGTTGAATTTTTAGATAGGATTGATGAATGGTTCTGTAGAATTGAAGTGATCCGATGGAATATAATTAAGAATTTGTTAGATGACTGTTTCAAAAACATAAATGATAATTGGTGGTCTGCTGTTCAAAATGAAACAAATACGCCCCTAATTATGAAGAATCTAAGAAAGTTTTTAGGTCAAAATATTGGTCGGACTCCGTACAGAATATGATTAGAGACAATATCACCAACAGAAGGTTCAACATTAATCAAGAACAGTCCCCAACTACCTACTTTTTGGGAAGTGTGTCTGGCGCGTCATTTAGAACCGCGAATACCAGAGGAGTGTTTGGTGAACAAACTGTCATACCATTTTGAAGAAGAAATAGTTCGTGCTAGACGCAGTGGTCAAGTAAAGACAGTAGGAGCGATGGAAACATTGTTAGCCAGCTATGAAGTGGAAGACTATTATCAGAGGTCTCGAAGACAAAAAGACTATTCAAACAGTAGGAGACAAGAGCAAAATAGAGAACCGCGTCAGGGAGTGAATAGGTATAACCATAGTAATTATAACCGAAATAATAATAACAATTATATGAATATTAACTACCGCAATAATAATTATCAAAACAATTAACAATTATAATAACCATAATAATAACCGGTACAACACAGGCCGAAGGAATTTTGACAATGGAAGAGATTATTGGAACAGTAACCGAGGGTACGATGAAAGAACAAGTCAATGCAGAAATAGGAGCGTCGAGAATGATAGAGGAAGCAGGGAACAAAGGAGAGACATACCCTCTGAAAATCAACCAAGTAATGACCAGGGAACCCATATAGCTCGAATAAACTATATCATGGCTGATGAGAGGGATAACAAAGAGGACTATCGTGGAAACTGTAAACCTAATCCCGATTCCGGGAATGCTGAGGGAAGGAATAGACGGAACGAAGATGACAGAACCGTATGTGTATGATCCATACTGTGACGATCCCATAGAAAGATTTACAACTACATATAATCTACGGAATCCACCAGAAAACCATATTGGTAGAGCAGCCCGAACAGTGGCCAATACAGGATAGTTAAGATAAATTATTTTGAAAAAAAAAATACCACAAAATTCTAAAAATAAGTAAGAACATCTTACCATATATTTCAGAAGAAATTATTTTTAACCAATAATCATAAAAGAAGAGAAAGACGGTTAATAACCATAATAATTATTTGAATGACCAGATTAATCATGATAATAACAATGATAAAAATAATTAAGGCTAGTAATTATTTAACAAGGGTTAGAAATGAGTTAAATAAAGGAAGAATATGCCAATACAATTTATGATGAGGATGAAATTCAGTGTTTAACTGCAGAAGTAAATGGGAGTGAATACAAAAATAATAAAATACGTATGCTAAAGAATAATTAATTGACAGCACGGAACTAAGGAAAATTTAAAATAAATGTCGAACAGCTTTACCTACTATACCTGTGAATAATATGATAAATGGAACTACAGAACAATGAGATAAATAAGTTCAGAAAGAAGTATTAGGATACCTCGGAAATAATAGTGTAATCATCCCCAGAGTATTTGTTTTCTTGTAGCGAACAGGCTACCTTTGAATATTGTAATTATTTTTGATATGTTGTGACTGAATCCAACAACAATTTTGCCTGAGCAGAGATGAAGTTCCTCTGGTCTCAGAAGATATAGTTAGGAAAACGGCGGAGTAATGGAAGCCAAGAGTGCTCCTCTGAATCCGTACCAGCTATGATATTAGGGAAAAATGTTAGGGAAATACGATATTTTAGGGATTATACACCAAGCGAGGGAATTAAATATAAATATGACAATAAGAAATGATGACGTAATAAGTCAGAATAAGTTAAAAGTTGCAGAGAAAAAAGACAGGTCTACAACTGAGTGAGGTACCAGTAGATAATTTAATGACAAAATATACAATGAGTATCGACACAGTTTTCCGGTGCCATTAAAAGTTTAAGAAGTATAAATATAAAATAAATCCCAAAGAACCCATTGAATTACATATTAAAGCAGAAATACAATGAAGAACTGAAACTATTATAAGTTGATAATTTTATCAAACAAATGAATTTGTCTTCCAAAGCCTGATGATTATAAGTTTATTTTACCCAAACCACATTCAGATAAAATAAACTTATTTTGGAGGGGGAGTATATGTAACGTAACGAAACTAAGGTCCCCTACGTTACATAAAAAATTTATAATTATAAAAATAAAAAAACGCTAATTGTCCGTTGTAATAAAGGTCAGAAAAGTAAACCCTTATCAAATAAATAACACCAAATAAGAGTAGGCCTACAAGGTAATAGAGTAAAAAATAAATGTTTATAAATACAAACTATGAAGTGGTCAGTGAAAAGTGTGAGTAATAAATACAGTGTCAAGTAATGTGGAAAATAATATAGACAGTTTAGTCAATGATCGAAAATGATTACATTGAGATTAGACTAATTAATTGATGTTAATTTAATTTATCATGTTATCATGTTTTATCATGTTGTTTTGTTATCATTGTATTTATGTTGTCTTTTGTATGTAGGAGGTGTGAAGCAATTGCTTTAAGAGGATATCAAATAATTGATGTTAATTTGATTTATGTTAACGAATATGTCACCATAGAATTTGTGTTAAACTTCATATAGAGTAAATATTTTAGTACTCACATTAAATGGAGGTATTGCTAGATTATAATTGTAAACTTGGCCAGGAAGGCAATAATTGTTGATAAGATGCCAAAGGGTTTATTGTAACTATGTTGTAAACAGATGAAGGGTACTATACCAAAATAAGTAATAATAAATTAAAATCAAAATGAAATAAAAATGGAATGATTGGCCATAAGCCAGTGACACATTTTACAGGAAGTAAGGTCAGAAAAGTTAGGTAACAAAAATTGTAAAAACACTAAATGTAATATAATAAATTAGGAGAAAGCAGTAGTAGTTATTAGTAGCAGATAAGTAACTTCAATTACAATAAAATCATAAAATATGTAATAGAACAAATAGGCCCAAAATTAGTATTTTGTAATGAGAAGATAGTAGTTGTTAGACTAAGAAGATTAAGAGGAAACGATAGCAAAATGTATATAATTTAATAACAAAGAATATGTGAAAGTTTAATATGATTTAATGTAACTTTAGTAAGGGAGTATTTTATTAAGTTCAAGAACATTTTTAATTATGGCTCTAGGATTACAAATATTATCCAATAATAGAACAAAGACTGGTTGTCAAGGATGACAAAATGCAAGAAATTTTGTTTATTAATTACACTCAATTGTTATAAATGAACGAGGACAGTTCAGTTTCATGAATCATGAAAAAAAAAGAGAAATCTGAAGAATAATTTGCTTAGTAAATTCTAATAACTATTAATTAACAAAAAGATAGTTGGCTGACTTTCGATGGTTATCTAGAAGAGAGTATAGTTCAGCCTATCAATAAAATTAAATAAAAAAATTTCAAAGCATAACTTTACAAATTAATTCCAGTAAAATGAGTAATAATGAAATTTAAATAATAAAGAAATGAAGACAGCCCAAGACCTGAAGAAATTAAAGTAATCAAGTATCATAAAAGACGAAAGAAGGAATTAAAATTGCACTCTGAACCTCACTTTTTACGACTAAGCGAAGGAACTAATACTACACAAAATCCATTGGAACCTATAACCACTCGAACTTCAAACATTAGCGAATATTAAGAACTGGGACTTCCACTACATCCTGGGACACAAACACCAAACTTTTATTTAGAAGCTGGAGACTGGACTGGCGTAGCTCAGACATTTGTACATCATTTGGCAACCATTACGAGTCTATCAGAGCGCTGCCATTACAAGTAAATTTTGCAAACATATGGTAAAACTCAACTTACGTTTAAATATTAATTAATAAGATTTTATGATTAAATTGTAATACCTTGTAATCTTATTTTACATTGTCTGACCTTCCTAATAGTCACAAGAACCTTTCGAACCTTAGATTAAGAAAAAATAACAATATAACTAAAATTAAACATCTAAAACCCTAATTCTGTAACTAATCAATTCATTCCAGTGGGATCGATGTGTTGTATCTGTGCCAAGAGAGAACATCTGTTTTAAAAAACTTAAAAATAAAGAATCTTTCCTGAAATTAATGAATTATTATTATTTGTTGATGATTTAGTGTGTTTTGAATAATTCATAGAGTATAGAAAGAGAAACGAGAGGAATACAAGGCTTAGAACGACTTAACCTATAATAACTGGCTGACTATAAACCACAGAGCAAGCCCGCGTCCAGCGGTTGAATTACGAGAGGAGAGAAAAAATATGTACTGCTCTTACTCTCCTCTCTTAATGTTGTGTACGACTAGGCCTGAATAGTAACAAGATAATCATCCAATATACTCACTAAAATTGTAGTCTACTCTTTCCGAACAGATTTAATTATTACATAATATATTAGAGATAAGAACATATTATATTTCTCAATAATTTTTATTACAAATTAACGCTTACAGTAGGTGACTTGCCACCAACAGAACAACATTACATTAACTGACTAATAACTTATATGTTAACAAACGAAGTGGATAAGGACAAATAGAAAATTAAATAACACTAATTAAACTGTTTGTAACAAATTGGCGAGCCCAACAGTGGGGCAGAAAATAAAGAGCAACACATTATATATCATGAATTAACTATTTGTAACAATATATATGTATTAATCCTATGATGCATAATTTATTTTTAAAAGGAAAAGAGAAATATTTTATTTGGCTAATATAAAACGGCATATTACATGTTCTTGTTAGGCATGATGTATTATTGTTTGAGGGTCAGTTTAATTCATAAGGTATCTACATATCCAACCTTTAGTAATTGTTTATTAGAACTTATTTAGAAAAGTCATATGAATGAAGGTTAATACTTAGTGATATCAGCATATGTGAAGGCAATGCACTTAAATGTTTTTGAATAATTTGTTGTTGATTAATTATATTCAAAATTAATTCTTTGTTAATTTTGCCAATTGTTATTCAACATTTGAGAGTTGCACATTTATTAGGGATAGTTGAAAATATAGCTGTTATCATATTATAGATGTTATAGCTGTTGTAATAAAAATGTTATCATTATATAAAAGAAACACTAATAAAATCTGTTATCGTTACACAAGTGTTTTATTGCAAGTCCTGTCATGGTGGGCTCAGCGCATATTTTTCCATCTAGACCACGACTCTAGTTTTAAGAATTAAGTAATGACCCCTGAAAAAAAAACAAAAATTTTATAAAAACTCAGGGGGACGCTTCAATGTAATTTTTTTTTTTATAAGTCCCTTAGTAAGGTTTCTCAGCAACAGTTACTGGATGTCAAAGTTTGCTTCTAGGCTATGTTTTATAAAGTAGTGGAAACTTGCTACTTGAATTCTGTGTTTCTTTGACTCCCTAATCTTTCAGCTTTTTCAAGGGATTCGAAGATAACTCTACTAGTAATAAATCTGCATCTTAATAAAGTACTACACGTAAGTATGGATGGGTCTAATCCTAAATGGAAATTTTAAGAACAATTCAGAATACTGTGACTCTGGGAACACAAGTTGATAAAATGTAAAAAAGGGCGAAGTAACTGTGGATAAATGCAGAATCCATGGTGTTAAAAGGTTTGAAAAAAAATTCACCCTGAGTTATCTTGTCATTTCCAATGAGTAGTAGTATACCTAGAAGTTTTTCAGTGTAACGAGTTGGTTTCACCTTTTCTTAATTATTAACCTCATATTATGAGTACAAATCTATGCCTATTTATAAGTAACTTTACTAATGAAAAGTCTTTTTAAAAAAGAGACTTGTGTCCATGTTAATAGCAAAGATGACTATTACCGAAGCTCTGAGAACTGTCATATGATAATGGCATGACAATGTATCAGTTAGAATAATCAACAACTTATTAAGGCACACTATAAGGAGGTGTGCTGTATGTAATCACTTTGCACACATCATTCCAGAAGTTTGTTCTAAAAACAATTTTAATCAACATGCTGTTTCAACAGTACTAATAATGCAGCATGGCAAAATTTAAACCATTTTTGTTGGTCTGAATGTTTGTTTCAAGCTGAGTATACCAAATATGTTTGTAATACTGTAGGTTTATAATTTAAGATGTGAAGTATATGAAGCCATTACTAGTACCTGTTCATTAGACAAGAAATTATAACTATAATTTCCATTAACATTGTTAATGTTCTTTGCCATTCATTATTTAGTTATTTTTTTACTATCAGGAAAAGTTCTGATGAAATTTCTGTACGTGTGAATTTTGGTCTCTCTCTCGCTCTCTCTCTCTCTCTCTCTCTCTCTCTCTCTCTCTCCCCCTCCCCCACCACTCATTTTTATTTATTGGAAAAATATTAAAAACAGACCCTCTTCTGTATGTGTCCACATTGCATAAAATTAAAAAAAATTAATCCAAGAAATTAAAAAAAAAACTTTTAAATTCTGAAAACATTTGTTCTAATGCAGAATTCAAATTAAATAAAGAAAAAAAGGAATTGTGTGTGTGTTTTAATGGAGACATCTTCCCCCTTGCTCCTCAACCACTTTCAGAAAGTAAACAGACAGAACAATACCTGACCTGCAAATGGTCTTGAAACATACTTGTGATCTTGCAAAAGAGGATCAGTCCTCTGTGTGTTTTAATGATAATTAGTTAACCAATGTACATGTCATGGAAACAAAATCCAAGAATTTACAAATGAATAATGAAAACACAAAGATTAAAAACTAATAAGAAATCGTTCAATAGACATAAAGAAACAAATTAGTAAAATTTATTAATGAATCAAAGGAATTCAGAAATTCAACTGATAATCACACATTAGTACATAGTGTTACTAATTTCACAATTCCACAAAATTTTTAACTATTGGATAGTGAACACTGGATTTCAATATAGTAAGCGTACATATATTAATGTAAATCGTTTCACAAAAAGTGAATGGAAAAGAAAAGAATACACAATTTAAACTTTTTTAAACTGAAAACAAGAAATTTTTTAGACTTAGTGTAATGTATTGTGTTATTGTAAGACAGAGCAGTGTTGTTAGTGTACTAATTAAGATGCATTAAATGTATAAATAAAGCTAAATGGACTAATGAGTTATTCGTAGATGACATCATTAATCTTCTTGGTGATGGTGTACAAGCCTTTCCACAGTGGATGCAGATTCGAGCTGATTCCTTTCTTCCTGATCATGTTATTGAATTAAGCCTGGCAGCAAGTGTGAGCCTCAAATTCAGCTTAAGCCAAATTGCTCATTAGACTTTGTCTAAATTTTAAAGATATAAAGTGTTGATAAAGATGTTTTAGACCTTAATATAGTAAGGGTACACATATTAATGTAAAGCACGTTTCCATAAAAAGTGAATGGAAAAGAAAACAAATACACAATTTCAATTTTTTTAAACTGAAAACAAGAAGTTCTTTAGAGTTAGTGTAATGTATTGTGTTACTGTAAGACAGAGCAATGCTGTTAATGTACTAATTAAGATGCATTAAATGTATAAATAAAGCTAAATTACCTAATAAGATATTCTTAGATGTAGTAATTCAGGTTAGGTCAAATTGCTCATTAGACTTTGTCTAAATTTTAAAGATGTTTAGGACCGTACATTAAAAACATTAGTGATTAACTGTTACTTTCACTTGTGAAAACTTACGTTTCTTATTGTCCTCGAATGTTTCGGTGTGGTGTACACCTTCCTCAGTGCGGTTTGAATACAGAGTGTCGTAAACAATTGTAACAGTTTATTCACAGGTTGGTGGGATGTGTTGGGGGGTTTGGCGGGAGGGGGTTGGCACTGGGATTCAAAGCATATTTTGGTTTGTGTATGATTGTGTCGAATAGTATGTGTGATTTAAAGTGTTGTTGGTCATTTAATATGTTGTTTGGTTGTAGTGTGTGGTGTTTATATATTTCATACTGTTCAGCAGTGTTGAGTTTCCTACTTTTTGGTAAGTAGTGTAGTATTTCGAGGTTGTTTTCTATGTTGGTGTAGCTGTGGTTTTCAGTCTGTATGTGTGTGGCAAATGCGGAGTGTATGTACTTATTAGAAATGGCTTTTAAGTAATTGGAAAATCTTGAAGAAAAAGATCTTCCCGTCTGGCCTATGTAGAAATGGTTGCAATCACTGCAGTTTAATTTTTTATACTCCTGTTTTGTTGTATGTGTCAGTGTCTGTGTTTGTATCATTTATGTGTTTTTTGATGGTGTTGTTGGTTCTGTAAGCTATTTTGTAGTTGTGTTTCCTGAATGTGTTTGCGATTTTGTGTGTGTTGGAGTTGTAGTATGTAAGTGTGATGTATTTATTAGGTTTTGTGTTGTTGGTATTTTGTGTTTTGGTGTTTTGTTTAGGATGTGTCTGTGTAGATTGTTTATTAACTCGGGGGTGTATCCATTTTTTATCGCGCTATGTATTTGATTGTGTTGAGTTCTTCCTGATAATCTTGTTTACTTTGTGGTATTGTTGTGAGTCTATGGAGCATATAGTTGAATGCGGCATGTTTGTGTTGTGTTGGGTGGTTAGATGTGTTGTGTATGACCATATCAGTTGTGGTAGGTTTCCTGTATATTTTATATGTGTGTGTGTTGTTTGTTTTGTTAATTGTAAGGTCAAGGAAGTTTATACTATTGTTATGTTCTAATTCCAGTGTGAATTTTAGTTTGTGGTGTATTGTGTTTATGTATTTATGGAAATTTTTTATCTGTATTTTATTGCCTTTATATAGAAGTAAAATGTCATCTACATATCTGTACCAGTAAATGATTTTGTTTGTGTGTTTGTTGTTGTTTAATATATGTTTTTGTTCTATGTTGTGTATGAATATTTTGGCTAGTATTCCTAAAATAGGGGAGCCCATGGGGAGTCCGTCTGTTTGTGTGCAAATCAGTAAATCATCTTGTTGTATGAGAAGTGATTTTGTTCAGTGATTATTTCAGTGAGTGTGATGATCTGTATGTGCGTTTCTGGTGTGTTGTTTTGCTTAGTAAATGTTCAAGTGTTAGTATGTTGTCTTTGATGGGTACGTTGGTGTATAGATTGGTTATATCAAAAGAAGCTAAAGTTGAATTGTGTGGAATATGGATGTGTTCAGTTTAGTTAACCAATTCTATGTTATTTTTGATGGAAGTGTTGTTAGTCAGATTTATGTTTTTTCTGATTAATTTATCTAGGTGTCTTGCGATTTTGTCGGAGGGTGCTAGTGTGTTGTTTATTAATGGTCTGATGGGAGTATTGGGTTTGTGTATTTTCGGTAACGCATTTAGTTTTGGGGGATTTGGTTTGATTTGTTTGAGGTATTTGATGTTGTCTGTTTGGATTCTGTGTTTCCCGTTATTTATGAATTTGTTTTTGATATTTCAATGTGGGGTCTTTATCTGAATTAGTTATATGTTTTTCGGTGAAGAATGTCTCGATTTTATTGTTTAGATCTTTCTTGGATTTCGTTGTTCATGACGTGTCCGTTACTTAACTAAATATCACTATAGTATTAACGACTCGGAACACTAAGTTTTTTATAAGTAAAAACGTAAAGTTTTACCTTACAGCCTAAACCGGCTTTCAGGCAACAGGGGAAACAAAAGACAATGCGAACAGTTACTAACGCACATAAACAAAATACATAAAAACATAACCTTCACTGCCGAATATGAACACAACAATACCATAAACTTCTTAGACCTCTCCATCACAAAACTAGAACACAGGCACACATTCAGTATATACAGAAAACCAACTACAACTGACACACTAATACACAACACCTCCAATCACCCAATACAACACAAACTAGCTGCTTTTAGAACCATGATACATAGACTTAACAACATCCCCTTAGATGAAATAGACTACAAAGACGAACTAAACACGATAAAATATCTAGCAGAATCTAACGGTTATGACAGAACAATAGTCAGTAAACTCCTACACAAAACACAAAACAAACAACAGACAAAGACAGAAAACAACAAATTCATAACACTAACATACATCAACAAACAAACTGAAAAAATTGCCCACAAATTCAAAAAAGCAGGATACAGAATCGCTTACAAAACTACTAACAAAACAAAACACACACTATCAAAACGCATGCCCAAAGCACAAAACAAATTCGATCTACCTGGTGTATACAAGCTAAATTGCTCAAATTGCAATAAATTCTACATAGGCCAGACAGGACGTAGCTTCAAACAGAGATACATTGAACACACAAAAGCACTCCACACCACTACAGGATCTACCTTTGCAAACCACCTCATTGAAGCAAACCACACATATAAAAATATCGACAATAACATGAACATTCTACACGTACACACAAAAGGCCGAAAACTAGACACTCTAGAACAATTAGAAATATACAAACACACAAAAACAAATAAAAACGGCATCCTAAACGAACAGACACAATTCAAATCGCACGCATTATTCGAACACATCTCACCACACACACACACACACACAGCTTCGATCTTTCGAATAACTATCCCGTCGCCAACAACAAGACGGACAACGCTACCTATGACAGCCTCTGATGAAGCCTTCTAAAGGTGAAAGCCGGTTTAGGCTGTAAGGTAAAACTTTACATTTTTACTTATAAAAAACTTAGTGTTCCGAGTCGTCAATACTGTAGTGATATTTAGTTTAGATCTTGTTTATCCATTATAACGTTTATGTTTCCTTTATCGGTTTTTAGTATTGTTAGGTTATGTTCATGTAATTTAAGTTTTATATTTTTAGCATTCTAATTTCATTATTGTGGCCTTTGGTTGGTGTTTTTGTGTGTGTTGTAATTTATGTTTTGTCATGTCGTATGGTGTCTTGGTCGTTGATGTGTGTATTTTTTATAGCTGTTTCGGCGTCTATGATTAAGTCACATATATGTCTGTTGCTGTTGTTGTTATTGGGTGTATTGCATTTTAAATTATGTTTTAGTCCTTTGTCTAATAAGGTTATTTCATCATTTGTGAAACCGATACCAAAACAAAATTACATTAAAAACATTGTTTGCACATATGAGTAGGAAGCAGATGTATTAATATAATGTTACCGTACCCAACAAGATCAGGAACAATTATGTAGGCTATATTAAATTAAGTAGTTAGTGGACTTAAACACCTGCAATAGAAACTCCAGTTTTTATAAAACAAATAGGGAGAGAATTGAAGATTTTTTGTTTGGAAATGTTATATCTGTTTTCTTCACAAGTAACTAATGGCAGGTTATGATTTGTAATCATGTTTTCTCATAATGTATGTTGTTAATGGCCTTTTTTTTAAGAGTATAAGAAAACAATAGATACTGTACTTGAAAAAGGTGAATTTTATTGGTACATACTAAAGTATAGAGTCCTATTTGTTTCTATTCATTAACAAAGGTCCGTACTATAATAATTTTGTGTGTAATATACAAGCATTCTTTAATACGTTTACGAGATTCTCCAATTTTATTTGCACTAATTAAGACTGTAGTAGCTTATAAATTCCACTGTAACCCATTACCATTAAGGTAAATACTTAATCATCTGCGTGTTAACAGAAACTGCACACTGCTTTTTATTGCATTATATTGAAAAAAGGATTTTAATGTACTTGTTTAGTTATACGTTAGATTGTACTAGGTTATACGTTCTAATAATGATCTTCGCATCAATATAACCTTTAAAGTTATATACAGACTTTTATCCATACAATAAATACAGCCTTTGAATGTACACTATCAAAGTAAATTTTATTTGTAACATTATTGTACATAACCTCCATAACCTGCTATTAGTTACTTGTGAATAATACAGATCCAGTAGAAATCTGGACATGGAAAGTAAGTACAAATGAGTACACGGAAGTTTGACTTTGCCGTACCATCGTAAGCTAGATCGGATTTTTCATTCACAACATGTGTTTTTATTTTTAAGCAACAACAAAACAAGATGTAATAACCTCTTGCACAAAGCTAACATGGTGTTAAACTGACAGAAGCTGTGCTGTTATTTGCATAAATATAAAATGAATAAACACAATTATATACCATATTGGTAATTTGTAAGATTTTGAAAATAAATAATAATAATGGTTTTTAGAAGAGAGAGTATAATAAACAGAATGAAGGTGTAAATTTATTGGGATCTAGCTTACGATGGTACGGCAAAGTTAAACTTTCGTCTCCTCGTTTGTACTTACTTTCCATGTACAAATTTCTACTGGATCTGTATTATTCACAAGTAATTAATAGCAGGTTATGGAGGTTATGTACGACAATGTAACTTAAATAAAATTTACTGTGTTAGTGTACATTAAAAGGGTGTACTTATTGGAAGTACAGAAATTAGTTTCCATTTATCGCACATAATTACGGTACAGAGACGATTTTTGGAGGTTGTGTCTACGTTTAACAATGTAACTTAACCTTTTAGATTTTTAAAATGAATTAGACTTAACAAAAATTTCCTTAGTTAGTCTACATTCAAAGGCTGTATTTATTGTATGGATAAAAGGCTGTATATAACATTAAAGGCTGTATTTATTCGAAGTACCGTAATTAAAATCTAGTTCCAATTTAGAACGTATAACCTAGTACAATGTAACGTATAACCAAACAAGTAGGCCTACATTAAAATCCTTTTTTCAATTTCAAGAGGAGTGTCAGTTTTTTATGTTTTTTCAATAAATAAAAATGAGAGGAGGGAGATGGAGAGAGAGAGAGAGACCAAAAAAATGTTATGCCTATCTAATTGTTCAAGAACTATGTATCCTACATATAGCAAAAATGGAATTTCTACAAAGTTTACATTTAATCAAAATGATGAAAGTACTGTTAGCTTTTAACAAATATTGACAATTTTGCCCAATACAGAAATGAAGGAAATTGACAGACAAATTGTCTACGAGTTCCCTGGAAGTGATTAAGGTTCATCAGTTAACACGCAAATGATTAAGTATTATTAATGGGTTAGAGTGGAATTTAATGTACTACAGTCTGAATTAATGCAAATAAAATTGGAGAATCTCTTAAACATATTAAAGAAAGCTTGTATATTACACACAAAATTATTACAGTATGGACCTTTGTTAATGAATAGAAACAAATGGGACTCTATACTTTAGTATGTACCAATAAAATTCACCTTTTTTCAAATACCGATATCTATTGTTTTTATTCAAACTCTTAAAAAAAAGGTCATTAACAACATACATTATGAGAAAACATGATTACAAATCATAACCAGGCATTAGTTACTTGTGAAGAAGGTAGATAAACATTTACAAACATGAAATCTTCAATTCTCTCCCTATTTGTTTTATAAAAACTGGAGTTTCTACTGCAGGTTTAAGTCCACTAACTACTTAATTAAATATACATAATTGTTCCTGTATCTTGTTGGGTAACATATTATATTAATACATCTGCTTCCTACTCATATGTGCAAACAATGTTTTTAATTTATCTAATAGTGAAACTTTTACTTGTGAACTTACTGTTTTTACTTCCATATTCCTTAAGGAATGGAAGTATGGTGATGGCAAAAAAAATCGTGTTCGAGATTATTGCAGATTCTGATTCTACTACACTCAAAACATGAAAAAAAGTCGTTTTCCGAAAAGTGTCTGTGTGTCTGTCTGTCTGTCTGTCTGTCTGTGTGTCTGTCTGTGTGTCTGTCTGTCTGTAGATTTTTTTTCTATGGCAAACGATAACTGCCGCAAATTCAAACAGAATCAAATAATTTTTTGCATGCAGCCCTGATTTGCAGAGTACTCGCGACCTATAGTTTTTGGTGAAGATCGGTTGAGGGAAAGGGGTAGTTTACCGGCAACGGTTTTTTTTTAGCAAGGGTAATTTTGTTTGTTTGGCAAATGATAACAGCCGCAAATTCAAACAGAATCAAATAATGTTTCGCATACAGCCCTGAATTGTAGAGGTCTCAAGATCTGTTGATTTTGGTGAAGGTCGGTTAAGGGAAAGGGGTAGTTTACCTGTAACGTTTTATGTTTTAACAAGGGTATTTCCTATGGCAAACGATAACAGCCGCAAATTCAAACAGAATCAAAAGATTATTTGCATACAGCCCTAAATTGTAGAGTTCTCAAGACCTATTGTTTTTGGTGAAGTTCGGTTGAGGGAAAGGGGTAGTTTACCTGCAACGTTTTTTTAACAAGGGTATTTTCTATGGCAAACGATAACAGCCGCAAATTCAAACAGAATCAAATAATGTTTTGCATACAGTCCTGATTTGTAGAGTACTCAAGACCTATTGTTTTTGGTGAAGATCGGTTAAGGGGAAGGGGTAGTTTACCTGCAACGTTTTTTTATCAAGCGTATTTTCTATGGCAAACGATAACAGCCGCAAATTCAAACAGAATCAAATAATTTTTTGCATACTTCCCTGAATTGTAGCGGTCTCAATGACTTTCGATTTTGGTGAAGATCGGTTAATGGGAAGGGGTAGTT
Source organism: Magicicada septendecula (assembly GCA_034769895.1). Taxonomy (NCBI): domain Eukaryota; kingdom Metazoa; phylum Arthropoda; class Insecta; order Hemiptera; family Cicadidae; genus Magicicada; species Magicicada septendecula. The sequence goes on along the minus strand of JAWRYS010001651.1, from coordinate 657,998 downwards.
TACCAGCAACCTTTTACGTTTTAACAAGAGTAAAGTACTTGAAAATTTATTTAAACTTTTTGAAACAATGGTAATTGTTAAAAATAAAATAATTTTGTTGCCTGGCAATAAAATTATAATTTTTTCATTTTAATGTAATATAATATTTTTCATTTAATACAGCAATAAAAAGGCAGGTAAGACACAGCCTGGCTGTTTGGCTGAAAATGATTTTTTTACTTCCATATTCCTTAAGGATGGAAGTATGGTGATGGCAAAAAAAATCGTGTTCGAGATTATTGCAGATTCTGATTCTACTACACACAAAACATGAAAAAAAGTCGTTTTCCGAAAAGTGTCTGTGTGTGTGTGTGTGTGTCTGTCTGTCTGTCTATCTGTAGATTTTTTTCTATGGCAAACGATAACAGCCGCAAATTCAAACAGAATCAAATTATTTTTTGCATACAGCCCTGATTTGGAGAGTACACGCGACCTGTTGTTTTTGGTGATGATCGGTTGAGGGAAAGGGGTAGTTTACCTGCAACGGTTTCTTTTATCTAGGGTAATTTTGTTTGTTTGGCAAACGATAACAGCCGCAAATTCAAACAGATTCAAATAATGTTTCGCATACCGCCCTGAATTGTAGAGTTCTCACGATCTGTTGATTTTGGTAAAGATCGGTTAAGGGAAAGGGGTAGTTTACCAGCCACGTTTTTTGTTTTATCAAGAGTATTTTTTATGGCAAACGATAACAGCCGCAAATTCACACAAAATCATATAATATTTTGCATACAACCCTAAATTGTAGAGTTCTCAAGACCTGTCGTTTTTGGTGAAGATCGGTTAAGGGAAAGGGGTAGTTTACCTGCAACGGTTTTTTATCAAGGGTAATTTTTACTTCCATATTCCTTAAGGAATGGAAGTATGGTGATGGCAAAAAAATCGTGTTCGAGATTATTGCAGATTCTGATTCTACTACACTCAAAACATGAAAAAAAGTCGTTTTCCGAAAAGTGTCTGTGTGTGTGTCTGTCTGTCTATCTGTCTATCTGTAGATTTTTTTCTATGGCAAACGATAACTGCCGCAAATTCAAACAGAATCAAATAATATTTTGCATACAGCTCTGATTTGCAGAGTACTCGCGACCTATTGTTTTTGGTGAAGATCGGTTGAGGGAAAGGGGTAGTTTACCTGCAACGGTTTTTTTTTAGCAAGGGTAATTTTGTTTGTTTGGCAAACGATAACAGCCGCAAATTCAAACAGAATCAAATAATGTTTCGTATACAGCCCTGAATTGTAGAGTTCTCAAGATCTGTTGATTTTGGTGAAGATCGGTTAAGGGAAAGGGGTAGTTTACCAGTAACGTTTTATGTTTTAACAAGGGTATTTCCTATGGCAAACGATAGCAGCCGCAAATTCAAACAGAATCAAATAATGTTTTGCATGCCACCCTGATTTGTAGTTTTCTCAAGACCTGTTGTTTTTGGTGAAGATCGGTTAAGGGGAAGGGGTAGTTTACCTGTAACGTTTTTTTATCAAGCGTATTTTCTATGGCAAACGATAACAGCCGCAAATTCATACAGAATCAAATAATTTTTTGCATACGTCCCTGAATTGTAGAGTTCTCAATGACTTTCGATTTTGGTGAAGATCGGTTAAGGGGAAGGGGTAGTTTACCTGCAACCTTTTACGTTTTAACAAGAGTAAAGTACTTGAAAATTTATTTAAACTTTTTGAAACAAACGATAACAGCCGCAAATTCAAACAGAATCAAAAGATTATTTGCATACAGCCCTAAATTGTAGAGTTCTCAATACCTATTGTTTTTGGTGAAGATCGGTTGAGGGAAAGGGGTAGTTTACCTGCAACGTTTTTTTAACAAGGGTATTTTCTATGGCAAACGATAACAGCCGCAAATTCAAACAGAATCAAATAATGTTTTGCATACAGCCCTGGTTTGTAGTGTACTCAAGACCTATTGTTTTTGGTGAAGATCGGTTAAGGGGAAGGGGTAGTTTACCAGCAACGATTTTTTTATCAAGCGTATTTTATATGGCAAACGATAACAGCCGCAAATTAAAACAGAATCAAATAATGTTTTGCATACGTCCCTGAATTGTAGAGGTCTCAAAGACTTTCGATTTTGGTGAAGATCGGTTAAGGGGAAGGGGTAGTTTACCAGCAACCTTTTACGTTTTAACAATAGTAAAGTACTTGAAAATTTATTTAAACTTTTTGAAACAATGGTAATTGTTAAAAATAAAATAATTTTGTTGCCAGGCAATAAAATTATAATTTTTTCATTTTAATGTAATATAATATTTTTCATTTAATACAGCAATAAAAAGGCAGGTAAGACACAGCCTGTCTGTTTGGCTGAAAATGATTTTAAATATAAATCTTAGAATATGGAAGTCATGTATGGTTCTCCATACCGATATTTTCTTCTCGTTGAACGCGTTTCGGCGTCATATTCGCCTTCTTCAGCTTAGAGACAGACCACCAGTATTTAGTAAAGGTTGTTGTATGGAAGGTGTAGTGGGGGTGGAACCAGCACCACCCCGACTACACCTTCCATACAACAACCATTACTAAATACTGGCAGTCTGTCTCTAAGCTGAAGAAGGCAAATATGACGCCGAAACGCGTTCGACGAGAAGAAAAAACAGTAAGTTCACCAGTAAAATTTCATTTTTAGATAAAGTGTAGTGCTGTGAAAGAAGATGATGAACAATCAAGACAACTATAATGTTTTTAATGTATGGTCCTAAAATCTTTATCAATACTTTATATCTTTAAAATTTAGACAAAATCTAATGAGCAATTTGGCCTAATCTGAATTTACATGACCTGGCTCAGATCAACTTTATTTTGGCAAATACAAAGATGAAGACTGGTTGCAATTTCTTCAGGGCTCACACCTGCTGCCAGGCTTAGTTCTATAACATGATAAGGAAGAAAGAAACCAGCCCGAACCTGCAACCACTGTGGGAAGGGTTTTACACCATTACCAAAAAGATTAATGTTATCATCTAAAAATAACTCATTAGGATATTTAGCTTTATTTATACATTTAATGCATCTTAATTAGTACACTAACAGCACTCCTCTGTCTTACAGTAACACAACACGTTACACTAACTCAAAAGAATTTCTTGTTTTCAGTTTAAGAAAGTTGAAATTGTGTATTTCTTTTCTTTTACATTCACTTTTTGTGAAACGTGCTTTACATTAATATATGTACGCTTACTATATTGGAATCCAATGTTCACTATCCAATAAATACAAATTTTGTAGAATTGTGAAATTAGTAACACTATGTACTATTGTGTGATTATCAATCTATATTATCAGTTGAATTTCTGAATTCCTTTGATTCATTAATAAATTTAACTAATTTTTTTCTTTATGTCTATTGAATGATTTCTTATTAGTTTTTAATCTTTGTGTTTTCATTATTCATTTGTAAATTCTTGGATTTTTTTTGTCCATGATGTATCCATTACTAATTATCATTAAAACACGCACACACACAATTCCTTTTTTCTTTATTACATTTGAATTTAGTATTAGAACAAATTTTTTCAGAGTTTATATTATTTTATACAGGTACAAGTTTTTTTTTTAATTTTATGCAATATGGACACTGACACTACAGAGGAGTGTCAGTACTTTTATATATATCAATAAATAAAAATGAGTGGCAGGAAAGGGGGGGGAGAGAGAGAGAGAGAGAGAGAGAGAGAGAGAGAGAGAGAGAGAGACCAAAAATGGCGCATACAGAAACTTCATCAGAACTTTTCCTGATAGTAAAAAAATAAAAAAATAATGAATGGCAAAGAACATTAACAAAATTAATGGAAATTATAGTTATAATTTCTTTTAATGAAGAAATTTGTGTTAGTAGTTGAAATCACAATCAGAATGATCACTGTTGCACACCACTATATAAAAATTATCCCGATTAGCGCTTTCATGCTTCACAGCCCATCGTCAGATCGGAATAGGCAGAAATTATGTGAATACAAACCCTTCACCCCTCTCCCCCACCCTGCTCACACACAACAAGCTATAAATTAATGACCCTTCCCCTCCCCCTAAACCCTTGTCCCACCATTAGTGATGGTCCAAACATTTCTAGGATTCTCCTAGCCTTAAAAAACTGGACTGGCATCATTGAGTGACATGATTAATATTAAATTTACTTTGGGATACTTCCAAACATAATACAGTTTACAATAAACAAACAAAACTTTATTCCTGTCTAATTTTTCCAGAACTCCATACACATAATTTGATCTGGAAAGAACATTTATTAAACAATAATACTATTCGATGCAAATAATTAAAATATCGGTATGGAGAACCATACATGACTTCCATGTTTTAAATTTCTATTTAAAATCATTTTAGAAATGAAATATTTCCACAGAAATTACTTCTATCTTCAGCCTAAATCACAGAATTGTGGTCACTAACATATACCACCTCACATTAGCGCACACGATTTTCACTGATGATGGCAATTGATGGCACTTCTGAAACGTCTGGTTTTGCAGAAAACATTGGACCATGGCCAAACAGCCCGTGAAGGAATTGTATCAACAAACTACTTCTTTGTTGCCGATAACGTAGTACACATATAAAAAATTATCCCCTCCCTCTTCAACTTCCCCCTATCCCTTTTCATTTATAGATATTTCATCTACCTTTCTACAGTGGTATAATTATGACCTGCTTTTCAGTATACTTTATTTATCAAAATTAAGTACTTTATTCTTGTTAAAACATAAAATGTTGCAGGTAAACTACCCCTTCTCCTTAACCGATCTTCACCAAAATCAACAGACCTTGAGTCCTCTACAATATGCAAAAAATTATTTGAATTTGCGGCAGTTATCGTTCGCCATAGACAAAATTCTACACACAGATATTGTAATTTTATTTACTATTTTACCTTTTAATTTACTTGTTTACAAACAATCAGCTGTGGTTTGCGTTTACTTTCGGATGCCATCTTTCATTGTTACCAACTTACCGTGGTCCAGAGTTCGTTTGGACGAGCTAGAGAGCAGAATGGTTTTATTTTTTGTAAATAATTTACTCAATTATTTCACACAATCTTATTTTATTAAATTAAAATAAAATTAATTTCATCTTTTCCACAAAACACTGCCAATTCTTTTAAACCCATCATAAAATACAAAAAACATATTCTTTCTCCCTCCCTTACACATTTATGTTTAATAATAATAATACGTTGGTTAAAAAACAGATATTTTGACACAAAGTTAAATTTATTTATCGCAAACCAGCGCTTCTTTTTACGACATAATTTTCATCCCCCCCACACACACACACACTCACCCCATACCCTTATGAGATCTCAATTTTTAGTTATTACTTTTTTCAATAAAACCAGAAACATGATATTGCATTTTATTAACCCTTGTTAATTTTGTTTTACCCCCCCCCAATGTTGCTTCTCTTGAAATTTAGTCCAAAACAGTCCAGCCTCCTTACGTATTTTTCGTCACTCAGCACATTTTTCTTACTTTTACTTTTTGTTTATTCACCATTTTATCTGAAATTGTTAGTTCATTTGTAATATATAAAAAAACTGATTTCTTTCACTTATTTACATTTTTGTTGGCTTGGTCGCGCCCAAAATTTTGTCCGCGGACTTGATACGGCCATACAGCACCAAAGTATGAATTCAACTGGGGCAAGCAAAGTTGGTGACAATTCTTAGCTGGAGGGGCGATCACGTGGTCTCGTTCTTTTGTTTGATTTCTGTTATGTAGCCAGATTTTAAGGAGTTGGTGACCCCGCCACACATTCCAAAGTGAAATCATCAGGGTTTGGCTCTTGACGTCATGTAGCGTGACTCCAGATGTACAAGGTTCAAAGTTCGTTTCACTAAAAATAGCTGTCTTCTGCTGTTAGATCGCCGATTCTGTAGCTAATAACTTTTCCCAATAAAATTTACCAATAAATTACCCACATTCACAAAATGTCCCTGGACAGTATTACCTGTACCGTTACAACATCTTTCATTTGCAACTTCATTCATGTGAGTAAAAATTAATTTATATAAATTTCAAATCATCACCTGGAATGCACACTGTTGACTGTAAACAAATACAATAAATTCCTTTTGTGATCACTTTGGGCCAATATGAATTTAATAGCACTAGCTGAATAATAACAATAACTGATAACAAGATTATGCAAGATTTGCCATTACTTTCCCATACCTGTGATTACAGGCATATTGATATACCTGTTACTATGTGTACAGGTGTTACTATATATATATTGTATATACATTTTTCCAGTCTCCAGATCGCTATTATGATTAGCTTAAGAATTTTTTTACCTTGTATAATCCACTATGCGATCTCAGTTTTTTATATACAAAATGTTTCAGGGACTAAATCCCCATCTTCAGGTACAGTAAAAAATTTATTATTCCCCTAATACATAGGGGTCGTCGAAATGATTAAAATGTTTATACATAAAAACACACGCACAAAAATCACTGAATAAATTAACATATAACACAAACACATGAACACGTTAAAAGCGACTCAGTGCACCGGTCGACCTCCGATCGTCAACTAGCCCGTGTTCGTGCTTCATTGCTTATCATCAACGCGGTATCATATAATTTATTGGATTTAAATGATAGCTGATAGCTAAAGAATAAAAAATATACTTAAGCCACGAAAACCAATAACTTTGGAGGAATGTTCAGGAGTATATAGAATCCAGTGCAGTGAGTGCGATAAGTTCTATATCGGACAAACGGGGAGGAAATTTATCGAGAGATTTAAAGAACACCTACCAAAAAAGAAACCCCAAACCACCTCATCAAATTACGCACTCCACCTAATAAACGAAAACCATAATTACACCGGATTCAAAGAGAACATGGAGCCGATACATGTTTGTAATAAAGGTCATTTCCTGAATGCTTTAGAAGAGTTTGAAATATACAAGGCATCCAAAGTAAATAAAGAGCAGTTACTCAATGATCAGCTATCATAAACCCACACATCTGTTATCTGTGTATAACAGATTTGTATTAGTTTTTTGAGAATTTATTCCTATCAAACTGCAATAAGCATATTTTCAAACCTTTATGGATGTGTGTCATGTAAGTTACAGATTACACCAAAAGAAACAATAAAAATATATCTTTTCAATTAAACAAAAATTGGTCTTGTAATATGAGTCGGTAATACAGCAGGAACTAATAAGTTAATTGCTATTACAAAATGCCTTATTCCTTTTTCATGATTTTGCTATACGCCTGCATAAATAAAAATTATTAAAATGCTTAACTCTCAACACAAAGTATTTAAACTATTTAACATGAAAAGTTCATCATGTCACATATCCTAGTAACAAGGTAAGTTTTTGGAATAGTGTTTTAGCTGAATTTATACACTAGGAGGACACTCAACATTTTATTTAGTTTGTGTGTGTAACTCCGGTTAATCAAAGATAATTATTTTTGTAAATTCAAATTTAGTAATACAAATCTACTACCATAAAGGCCTGGAATGCTATGCATTAAAGAATTTTAACTAACTTCATATGGGGAAAACTGGTTTACATACATTATTTCTTAAAATAATAATCCTGAAATGTAATCAGTACTTATATCAAGTTAAGTGCAATAATTAAATAGATTCTTCAACTTGGACGTTGCAAACTTCAGGTGCTAAGCCTTTACTTTGTTTTTAATTTAACGTCAATTTATATTTGGCAATGTTAAAAAGAACAAGTTATGGCCTCTAAGAAAGCACACAGTGAGTGGAAGCTGGCTTAAGTGAAGGTAACCATTTTATCTAAATTAGTGTCCCATGTTAGAAAACAAGTGCAATACATATTATACAAAGAAGGATATTGTTTTTACTTCAATGTTGCATAAGGAAATGGATGGAAAAAATAGCGTTCAAGATAAGGGCTGATTCTGATTGTACTACCCTCAAAACATGAAGAAAAGTCAGTTTTTGAAAGATGTCTGTGTGTAGAATTTTGTCTATGGCGAACGGTAACTGCCGCATATGCAAATAATTTTTTGCATATTGTAGAGGACTCAAGGTCTGTTGATTTTGGTGAAGGTCGGTTAAGGAGAAGGGGTAGTTTACCTTCAACGTTTTATGTTTTAACAAGAGTAAAGTACTTAATTTTGATAAATAAAGTTGTGACGTCTCCCTTGTTAAGATATCACAAATGTCGGGAACCAGTTCAATTTGTTACCTTTTAATTGAACTAGCTGCCGTTGTTAGTAAACCTCAATCACTAACAAATTATAACACTTTATTATTCAGGAATTAAGCAAGGATTGTATAAATTTATTCACTCGTTGGGAGTTAGCAAAAACATCTCTTTATTAACATATTTATCTCTCATACTTTACTTTACTTTTAAAACTTAGATTCTAAAAAATTCTGCATTAAATATTTTGAAAATTTACTTCTTATTCTTTTATATCAAAATCATTCAGCAAGATATTGTTTTAAGTACCACGGATCCGGGTTTCAAGTTTGTTATGTTTTTATTACAACTTCAACCAAATTATTAGAAGAATAATTTTGGTTGTAAATTTTAAAATTAATTTAAATCTAAACATCGTAATGTCATTACTACTTCGTTACAGTAATTACAAAAATATTTATATTAAACTTTAAATTATCAAAAGTTCTTCACTGTTCTTTTGTTACTGGTCTTGTTGTTTTACAATGAATTTTTGTTACAAATATTATGTTTTGATATCACCTGAATATAACATGTGTATATGCTGTGGGGTCCATGATGGTCATCTTCAGTCCTCTTTTAGTGTCTGATCCACGGTTCCTCTTGACGTTCCATGATGTTGATTGTTTCTGGTAGTCTCTTCATAGACGATTAGATTTTGGTACTAGAAGTTCATCCGGTTGCTGTTTGTGTTTTCTTCTTTCGGAGTCGGTAGCTTACATTTTACTTGTAGTTACAGTTCTTATTTTATCAGCACTAAACTCTGGTAAGTAACATTTCTCACCATTTACAGTTTGCTAAGAGATGTGTCGGCTAAGTTTCCTTTTCCTTTTTTTTTCTTTACATGTTGCTCCACGCACTACATTATAATTTTGTTTTTATTATTATTATTATACTACATAGGTCAAATCGAACTCATTATAAACTTGATTAAATATTGTTTAACGGTATACACCTACGTGTATGTTCACAACACAGCAGCTACATCCTTACATCTCGGTGTCTATCGGGCGAATGAATGCAATGTTTAGCGGCAAGGGGTCAGTAGCTGGCGCGGTTTTACGCACTGAGAAAATAGTTCGTTCATTTAAGTTATATTAATTATTTATTAATTAAGTCGTAATATATTATTTTACCTTTTGGTTACGAATTAGGAATTTCTTTATTTATTTTGTACGTATTTTATTTAATTAAAGTAATTATTATTATTAGCTAAATAACACCGTTCTTAACGTGTTGGTACGGGACAATTTGCACGTTGTTGCATGAAACTAGGCATAGGTAAGGGTTGGATAATACTCTTACATATATTGAAAGTAATTTTTTTTTATTTGTGCGATTTAAACTTTTTTTTTTTTTAAATCGTCACATTCTCCTGCACTTAACGATGAAGTCGGGGTGGTGGGGTAATAATTAAAATCTAATAAACACAATTACATTTGGGCACAGAATTTCATACTGAAATTTCTCTCTCTCAGATTATTTCTATCTATCAATTGATTATCTTACAACTTATACAAAATATTTAACTTCTAATACATCTATTACACATTAAATATACAAAAACATAAATCTACCTTATTCTTAAATCTTACATCTACTACCGGTTTTTTTGTTTGATTTCTTCACTCATTTTACGGAGTTATACTCATGAGTATGTTACTAATAATAATACCGTATTGTAATCACAATCGAATTACTTTTAGTTTACTGCGCTAGGAATTATTTCTTTTCTCTCTCTCGTCATTTTTCTTTTCTCTCTCTCGTCATTTTTCTTTTCTCATTTTCGTCATTTTTCTTTTCTCATTCTCGTCAGCTGACTTCTCATTTATTATATCATTCTCGTAGGATATTAGCTAAGGTTGATCAGGCCTCGCTATTATTCGTACAAGGGTTTTGAGTTTATACTCATTTACGATATAGGATTTTGCAAAATCTTATCGTATTCCTGTATAAGTATATACAACATATTTTGTTCTCAATACTTAAATAGTATTCTTGGTTTGCTATCTTTCTCGTAGTCGTGCTTCTGTATTTTGACACGAAAAACATTTTTTATTTGAGACAGATGGCTTCTGCGAACGTAATTTTCTGTATTGGGTTCATACAGAGCTACAGTAACGGGGGTGATGAACTTATGAATTTTGTAGGGGCCACACCATCGGTACGATAGTTTGGAAGTGGTCCTATCAACGGCTTTACTCATAGGATGCGTTTTATACATTACTAAATCGCCTACCTTATATTCTATTTGCCTATTATTCCGCTCATGGTATTTCCGTGATTTTTGTAAATTCGCTCTCAAATTTGCACGAGCTTCGTTCCATATTTTTCTTACGTTATTCGTATTCATGTCACGGGGCAATAACTCATGGATTTTCCATTTAGTGGTTAAAGGATGGTTGGGTTTATATCTGTACAGTAAATCAAATGGTGTTGATTTATGACCTTCATGATACGCTGAGTTGAACGCAAATTGTATCCACGAAACATTTTGATCCCAGGTTGTCTGGTCTTTAGCGTGATAAGATATTAGAGCTGATTTTAAGTTACACAAGTATCTTTCTGCTAGGTTTCCTTGCGGGCTGTACTCGGTCACTGTAATATGATTTATCCCTAATTTAAAACACATGTCGTTAAATTCTTTCGACTTAAACTGAGGTCCATTGTCAGATATTAGGTTTAAAGGTGTACCATAATCTTTAAATAATCTTTCTTGTAGAATTTTTATTGTCGTAGATGCTAATGCACGTCGCATAGGATACATCCACACGAATTTAGTGAAGGAGTCTACACAAATAAATAGCATGGTATTTCCGGATTTAGAACGGGGATAAGGTCCAGAATAGTCTATGTATATCTTCGAGAAGGGAGTTGTGGGTATTTCTGAGATTAATTTTCCTACTTGACTGATTCTTGCTGGCTTGCTCAGGGCACAGATTTCGCATTCTTTCACGAACTTTTTTATTTCACTGTTCATGTTTTCCCAATGGTATTCCTTGCGAATACGATGTATAGTTTTCCTAATTCCCATATGAGCTCCAATGGTCGATATGAATGGTAGTATTCCATTAACATAGGTTTGATTATTTCCGGGGCGATTATTCTCAGTAATCTTCCGTTTGCCTTTTTAAAACAAAGTACTCGTTTACTCAAGGTATATTTGTCAGAGTAATTTCCTTTTTCTATTTGTTCTATTATTTTGCACAATTTCGGATCTTGTTGGTGGTGGTATGCGATATCCTTAAATGCAAGGGGAAAGTTAGTAATTAGCGTATTAACGGTAGCGGTTTCAACATTTTCTTCGCCAGATCTAGCATTGGGTTGGTGGAACATGCGGGATAGAGTATCGGCTACTACATTTTGAGTACCAGGAATATGTTGTACTTTGAACTTGTAGCAATTCAATCTTAACACCCATCTTCCGATACGACCTAACTGTTTTGCGTGGTTCAATAACCATGACCAAAGCTTGATTGTCGGTCTCTAGTAGAAATTCCTTATGTTCCAAAAATGGTTTGAATTTGTCAAAGGCGAATACTACGGCTAAACATTCAAGTTCATAGGCTGAGAACTTCCTTTCTTGCTCAGTCAATGTACGGGATGCATAGCTGATCGGGAGTCTAGTATTATTGATTTCCTGGTATATTACGGCTCCTAATGCTACACTCGAACTGTCGGTCTGTACGACAAATGGTTTACTGAAATCTGCTAACTGCAGTACCGGTGGGGATATAATGCTTTCTTTAAGTGTTTCAAACGCTTCTTGGTGGTGAGTAGTCCACTCGAATTTCGCTCCTTTCTTTCTTAAAGCATTCAATGGGGCTGCTATATCCGCTAAGTGGGGTATGTTCTTATGAAAATAATTAATCATTCCTAAAAATCGAGCTATACCTTTGGCGTCTCTCGGTGGTAAGAATTCTCGGATTGCGCGCGTACGTTCGGGATCGATTCTAACCTTACCTTCGGCAGATACTATGTGACCTAAGAAGGAGAATTGATTTACTGCGAAATTAACTTTACTCGGGTTTACCGTTAGTCCAGCTTTCTTAACCTGGATAATACTTCACGCAAGTGATCAATATGTTGATCCATTGACTGACTATATACTACTATATCATCAAGACAGTGGTATTCAAATTTAAATTTAACATCATGAAAAATTTTTTCTAACAGTCTGCTACATACTGAACTTCCTTGTGATATACCGAATGGTACTCTAGTAAATTAATATAGATTAAATAGGACAGCAAAAGCAGTTAAATGTTTTGATTCCTCAGCTAGTGGGATTTGATGGAATGCTTGGTTGAGATCCATTATGGTGAAGATTTTCGCTTTTGTAAAATAGTGAAACGCGCTGTGAATGTCGGAAGTGGTATCGATTCAAATTCTATACTCTTATTTAGCTGTCTATAATCCACGACTAGTCTATGTTTGTCAGTTCCTTTTGGTACTAGGAATGCAGGTGATGAGTATGGAGAAGTTGACGGTTCAATGACGTGCTGATCAAGGAGTTTGTTAATGTGGTTTCTCATTATTTCCATCTTGGGCGGTGATAATTTGTATGGATGAAGTCGTATTACCTTGTTGTCACTAAGATTTATTTTATATTCGATTAAATGGGTTAATCCTAACTTGGGAGTAAGTACTGTAGAAAATTCCCTTATTAAGTTTTGAATTCTTAGTCTTTCATTTCCTTTTAAATGACTCAGACTAGACTCTTGGTGCTCTGATTGAATAGTTGAGGTTTCACAAATAGCGTCGTTTCTTAACTCGGAGTCAAACTGATATTTTCGAGTACGATCAAATCTGAAGAAATATTGTTTTGCATACATATCAAGGATTAAGCCAGTTTTACTTATGAAATCAGCGCCTAGTATTAAGTTTTGTCCTAACACTTCAGCTACTAGCAAGGGAATATACCAAGTAAAATTCTTTATTTTTAATTTCACCGTAATACTGCGCGATATCTTTAGGTTTTGTTTATTTGCGGTGGCACACTTTATGTTCACGTTTTGGCTACGTTTAACCAGATTATGATTATCTAATACGGTGGCTAACTGTTGACTAATTATACTATGGGTAGAACCGGAATCAATTAAACCAAGGGTATTCGTTGCTCCAAGGTCTATCTGTACGTAGGGTAGTTGGCAGATACTTGTTTTACATGCACCAATAGAGTTGCACTTCTCAATAAATCTTGTTAGGTATGGGTCTATGCGTTTATTTTTATTCATTTTTACTCTATGATTATTATTGTTTTTACCTTTCCTTCTGGTGCTGCGGAAAACGTAGGATTTTTGTTCTTCCAGCTTCACATGTTTTTTGATTGGTCGGTTTTCTGTTGGTAGCGCTTTTGTTTACATACCTTGCTAATGTGTCCTGCTTTTCCACAGTTATAACATCTTCTTTCCTCATTTACTTCGCTCGTAGGTTGTCGGGGTTTTGATCTAGAGTATGAAATATGGTGGTAGCTTTGGGTTTTATATGTACTTACGAATCGCTTATCGCGGTAGGTTCGGGTATCTGTTCCAATTGGTAGAGTTTGGAATGAATCTCTGTGTTGAGTCTGGGACATAGAAACGCGTCTGTTCTGGTCAGAATACCAGACGCTGGACGAATGTATACAACATAGTTCTAGTTCGGTGAAAGTGGTTGGTCGCTTCATGAGTGATAGGCGAGATCGCTCCTCGGGAGATAGTCCGACTAAGATATTGTCTACTAACTGTTGTTCACTCCATTTGACTTGCAGCAATAAGGCAGATTCTCTTATTTCAGATATGTAATGAGCTAATCTCTCGTATGCTCCTTGTACACGAAGTACTAGATTCCGCTTCAATTCTTCGTAGATACCGGTGGGAATGAAATGTCTTATTAGGGTGGTATGAAGTTCTTCTACTGGGTGATTATGCCTTAGGGATTCTAACACTCGATCTTTTAAAGGAGGTCTACATTTAGGTAAAATTACTTGTAAAATCTGGTCATCTCTTAGTTGTCGCAGATCCTTTAATTGTAAAAGATGCTTGAGAAAATCTAGGAGCTTTGTAATATTCAGCCCATCAGTGATTGGTATGTCCGACAAAATATGTTCTACAGGGTGGGTTATCTTTCCATAAAGCTCTGTAGTTAGATTAAATGGAGTCGTCATTCTCGGTTTTTCCGGAGATTGATTCGTCGGCAAGTGAGAAGGTGAATCGTAGATACGAGACATATTCTCTAGTTCGTTAGGGAGTAACGTAACGTTTGCTGGTTGGATATTTACTTGTCTATCAGTTAACCGTTCTTTAAATGGATCTACATTGGATTCCTGCAGGAACTGAAACTTTACAGTACCGGTTTGCTGTTCTTGAGTAGGAGATTGGGTCGGGGAAATATTTAGTTTCGTCATTGCTTCTTCAATCTCTTCTAATCTAAACGATTCGGATCTTCGACGTAATTCGCGCATTAACTCGGGTAATTGTTGTAATGCTTCCTCGGCGAATTTTTGTACATCCGGTGGGGTAACTTTATCACCGGGCCAATTCAACAAATTGGTGATACGGCGGGTCAGATGTTCGATTCTTTGGGTGGTGCGTAAAATTACTGCGGGGGATTTTTCATCACGCAGGGTTTTTGCGATCGAAGTTAGTTCTGTATACTTGTGATAGCATGTTTCCTTTTCGCTTTTAAAATCTAAAACACTTAAACGATTTAATAATGAGGGTTTGTCCGGTTTATTTTCACGTAACGTTTTGCGAAGTTCCGCGACAGTTACATCTGAGTATGGAAGACCACGCAATAATGCTTCATAGCTTAATTCGTCTTTCAACAACAAGTCGGGGTTAAATTGAGCCATTTTTGTTAATAACGTCGTTTAAATAAACGAAGTATTACGTACGACAATTTTATATCAGCTTAAACACTTGTAAAGCTCGATATACACATAGATAACACATACATATATCTCTTATTACACATAGAATCTTATATTAATTAATCAAAATAAACTTATCTCACAACAATTCAATTTTCTGTACTGTCATATAGAATTACTCAAAACAAAACGCTAATACCATTGTATAGTAGAGAGAAATTTCATATACGAAAATTCATTGCTTTAACAATAGCACAAAGGGTCAGCTGTTTTGGGGAGGCTTATTGTTGCATAGGGTGGTAACACAGGTAGGACAATTCAGAACAGGAAAGATCGTGTCTAGGATTGTCTGTTAGGTTAGCGAGGGGAGGTTTTGAATGAGATGCGTGCATACAAAAGGGGAGAGTTTACATTCCTCAACACGTATTTAACATGAACCAGCCTGTTCATACCGACAGGTTTAGAATGGAATATTTACCAGCGATGACTTGTTTATTACTGCAATCTCACGATACTAATATTATTATATTTTAATTAAAACTTTACTCATTTATTTGTTCCCGATTTCAGAGTGAATAAATTTATGTTTGTCAAAGTATTGTTAAAGAATTATAACAATATACAATATAATTATTACAACAACGCAATACACAATTATTATTATTTTTACAAAACAGAGTGGCGCACTTTTGTATGCGTCACGATGCTTACAAACCTTTTATATAAATAAGCAGAGTGGCGCAATTTTGTGACGTCTCCCTTGTTAAGATGTCACAAATGTCGGGAACCAGTTCAATTTGTTACCTTTTAATTGAACTAGCTGCCGTTTTAGTAAACCTCAATCACTAACAAATTATAACACTTTATTATTCAGGAATTAAGCAAGGATTGTATAAATTTATTCACTCGTTGGGAGTTAGCAAGAACATCTCTTTATTAACATATTGATCCCTCATACTTTACTTTACTTTTAAAACTTAGATTCTAAAAAATTCTGCATTAAATATTTTGAAAATTTACTTCTTATTCTTTTATATCAAAATCATTCAGCAAGATATTGTTTTAAGTACCACGGATCCGGGTTTCAAGTTTGTTATGTTTTTATTACAACTTCAACCAAATTATTAGAAGAAGAATTTTGGTTGTAAATTTTAAAATTAATTTAAATCTAAACATCGTAATGTCATTACTACTTCGTTACAGTAATTACAAAAATATTTATATTAAACTTTAAATTATCAAAAGTTCTTCACTGTTCTTTTGTTACTGGTCTTGTTGTTTTACAATGAATTTTTGTTACAAATATTATGTTTTGATATCACCTGAATATAACATGTGTATATGCTGTGGGGTCCATGATGGTCATCTTCAGTCCTCTTCTAGTGTCTGATCCACGGTTCCTCTTGACGTTCCATGATGTTGATTGTTTCTGGTAGTCTCTTCATAGACGATTAGATTTTGGTACTAGAAGTTCATCCGGTTGCTGTTTGTGTTTTCTTCTTTCGGAGTCGGTAGCTTACATTTTACTTGTAGTTACAGTTCTTATTTTATCAGCACTAAACTCTGGTAAGTAACATTTCTCACCATTTACAGTTTGCTAAGAGATGTGTCGGCTAAGTTTCCTTTTCCTTTTTTTTTCTTTACATGTTGCTCCACGCACTACATTATAATTTTGTTTTTATTATTATTATTATTATACTACATAGGTCAAATCGAACTCATTATAAACTTGATTAAATATTGTTTAACGGTATACACCTACGTGTATGTTCACAACACAGCAGCTACATCCTTACATCTCGGTGTCTATCGGGCGAATGAATGCAATGTTTAGCGGCAAGGGGTCAGTAGCTGGCGCGGTTTTACGCACTGAGAAAATAGTTCGTTCATTTAAGTTATATTAATTATTTATTAATTAAGTCGTAATATATTATTTTACCTTTTGGTTACGAATTAGGAATTTCTTTATTTACTTTGTACGTATTTTATTTAATTAAAGTAATTATTATTATTAGCTAAATAACACCGTTCTTAACGTGTTGGTACGGGACAATTTGCACGTTGTTGCATGAAACTAGGCGTAGGTAAGGGGTGGATAATACTCTTACATATATTGAAATTAATTTTTTTTTATTTGTGCGATTTAAACTTTTTTTTTTTTAAATCGTCACAAAGTATCCTGAAAAGAAGGTTATAATTATACCATTGTAGAAAGGTAGATGAAATATCTATAAATGAAAAGGGGTATGGGAAGTTAAAGAGGGAGGGGATAATTTTCTATAAATGAAAAGATAGGTGAAGGGGAGGGGATAATTTTTTATATGTGTACTACGTTATCCACAACAAAGAAGTAGTTTGTTGATAAAATTCCTTCACGGACTGTTTGGGCGTGGTCCAATGTTTTCTGCAAAACCAGACGTAATCGGAAGTGCCATCGACTGCCATCATCAGTGAAAATCGATTGCGCTAACGTGAGGTGGTATATGTTAGTGACCACAATTCTGTGGTCGAGGCTGAAGATACAAGTAGTTTCTGTAGAAATATTTCATTTCTAAAATGATTTTAAATATAAATCTTAAAACATGGAAGTCATGTATGGTTCTCCGTACCGAAATTTTAATTATTTGCATTAAATAGTATTATTGTTTAATAAATGTTCTATCTAGATCAAATTATGTGTATACAGTCCAGGAAAAATTAGACAGGCATAAAGTTTTGTTTGTTTCTTGTAAACTGCATTATGTTTGGAAGTATCCCAAAGTAAATTTAACATTAGTCATGTCACTCAATGACGCCAGTCCAGTTTTTTAAGGCTAGGAGAATCCTTGAAATGTTTGGACCATCACTAGGTCATGATGGATCAAATCATCAAACTTCAGTTTGCTGTGAAAAACTGGCAGATTTGAGTAGTCACTTGATAAAAGATGGTGTTGTAAAAGCAACAATTCTTTCAAAATTATTTTATGGCCCTGTCAGTCTGCAAATAACTATCACTCATTTAGACCTTCAGCAGATTTAAACTTTTCTTATTCGTGTTAGCAATATATCATGTAAAACTGCTAGAAGTATGGAATACAAAGACAAGTCGAGCATTGTACATTTTTAGGTTAGGTACACTTTACAAAACCTTTTCGTCAGATGTTCAAAAGAGCAGCGTGTAATTGTTGTTTTTTTTTATAAGTCCCTTAGTAAGGTTTCTCAGCAGCAGCTACTGGATATCAAAACTTGCTTCTAGGATATGTTTTATAAAGTAGTGGAAACTTGCTACTTGAACACAATACACTTGCACACAACATTCCAGAAGTCTGTTCTAAAAACAATTATAATCAACCTGCTGTTTCAACAGTACTAATAATGCAGCATGGCAAAATTTAAACCATTTTTGTTGGTCTGAACGTTTGTTTCAAGCTGAGTATACCAAGAATGTTTGTAATAGGTTTATAATTTAAGATGTGAAGTATATGAAGCCATTACTAGTACCTGTTCATTAGACAAGAAATTATAACTATAATTTCCATTAATTTTGTTAATTTTTTTGCAATTCATTATTTTTTTATTTTTTTACTATCAGGAAAAGTTCTGATGAAATTTCTGTATGTGTCATTTTTGGTCTCTCTCTCTCTCTCTCTCTATCTCTCTCTCTCTCTCTCTCTCTCTCTCTCCCCTCTCATTTTTATTTATTGAAAAAACATAAAAAACAGACACTCCTCTGTATGTGTCCACATTGCATAAAATTAAAAAAAATCCAAGAAATAAAAAAAAACGTATAAACTCTGAAAACATTTGTTCTAATACAGAATTCAAATTAAATAAACAAAAAAGGAATTGTGTGCTGCTAGTGTGTGTGTGTGTGTGTGTTTGTTTTAATGGAGACATCTCCCCCTTGCTTCTCAACCATTTCAGAAAGTGAACAGACAGAACAATACCTGACCTGTACATGGTCTTGAAACATACTTGTGATCTTGCAAAAGAGGATCAGTCCTCTGTGTGTTTTAATGATAATTAGTTAACCAATGGACATGTCATGGAAACAAAATCCAAGAATTTACAAAAGAATAATGAAAACACAAAGATTAAAAACTAATAAGAAATCGTTCAATAGACATAAAGAAACAAATTAGTAAAATTTATTATTGAATCAAAGGAATTCAGAAATTCAACTGATAAACACAAATTAGTATATAGTGTCACTAATTTCACAGTTCCACAAAATTTTTAACTATTGGATAGTGAACACTGGATTTCAATATAGTAAGCGTACACATATTAATGTAGGTCGTTTCACAAAAAGTGAATGGAAAAGAAAAGTATACACAATTTCTACTTGTTTAAACTGAAAACAAGAAATTCTTTAGAGTTAGTGTAATGTATTGTGTTACTGTAAGACAGAGCAGTGTTGTTAGTGTACTAATTAAGATGCATTAAATGTACAAATAAAGCTAAATGGCCTAATGAGTTATTCGTAGATGACATCATTAATCTTCTTGGTGATGGTGTACAAGCCTTTCCACAGTGGATGCAGGTTCGAGCTGATTCCTTTCTTCCTGATCATGTTATAGAACTAAGCCTGGCAGCAGGTGTGAGCGCTGAAGAAATTGCAACCAGGGTGTACAGAGTCTTCATCTTTGTACTTGCCAAAATAAAGTTGTTCTGAGCCAGGTCATGTAAATTCAGGTTAAGCCAAATTGCTCATTAGACTTTGTCTAAATTTTAAAGATATAAAGTGTTGATAAAGATGTTGAGGACCATAATATAGTACGGGTACACATATTAATGTAAAGCACGTTTCTATAAAAAGTGAGTGGAAAAGAAAACAAATACACAATTTCAATTTTTTTAAACTGAAAACAAGAAATTCTTTAGAGTTAGAGTAATGTATTGTGTTGCTGTAAAACACAGCAGTGCTGTTAATGTACTAATTAAGATGCATTAAATGTTAAATGTATAAATAAAATTAAATGGGCTAATAAGATATTCTTAGATATAGTAATTCAGGTTAGGTTTAATTGCTCATTAGACTTTGTCTAAATTTTGAAGATGTTTAGGACCGTACATTAAAAACATTGTTTGCACATATGAATAGGAAGCAGATATATTAATATAATGTTACCCAACAAGATCAGGAACAATTATGTATATTAAATTATGTAGTTAGTGGACTTAAACATCTGCACTAGAAACTCCAGTTTTTATAAAACAAATAGGGAGAGAATTAAAGATTTCTTGTTTGGAAATGTTATATATCTGTTTTCTTCACAAGTAACTAATGGCAGGTTATGATTTGTAATCATGTTTTCTCATAACTCATCTTAGAGTTACAGGCGTTTTCTTTATCCTTTGAAACGTTGAAACAAAAATAGTGACAACTGTAAACTAGTTGTCATTATACTATTTCAAATATTATTTATACTGGTAATTCAAATACTATGTATATTAAAAATCATAAATAAATGATACATAGGCCAGACGGGAAGATCTTTTTCATCCCGTTATTCTGAACACTTAAAAGCTTTAACCAACAACAATATACACTCCGCGTTTGCCACACACATACACACAGAAAACCACAGTTACACCAACATAGACACTAATCTTGAAATTTTACATTACCTACCCAAAGGTCGAAAACTCAACACAACTGAACAATACGAAATATATAAACACCACACAACACAACCAAACAACATACTTAACGATCAATTACAATATAAATCACATACACTTTTTGACACAATTATACAAAAAACAAACATTAATTTGAATCCCCGCGCCAATCCCCTTCCTCCACGCACCTCCCCCACTACACCTTCCATACAACAACCGTTACTAAATGCTGGTAGTCTGTCTCTGAGCTGAAGAAGGCGAATACGTACGCCGAAACGCGTTTGACGAGATAAAACCGTAAGGTTTACAAGAAAAAGTTTCATTTTTAGATAAAGAATAAAGAAATGTTGTTCTGTTACATAATGTAACACGTAAATGATAGAATAAAAGTTTATAATTTTTCAGACACTTCCAGGGAACTCGTAGACACTTTGTCTGTCAACTTCCTTCATTTCTGTATTGGGCAAAATTGTCAATATTTGTTAAAAGCTAACAATACTTTCATCATTTTCATTTAATGTAAACTTGGTAGAAATTCCATTTTTACTATGTGTAGGCTACATAGTTCTTGAACAATTAGATAGGCATAACATTTTTTTGGTCTCTCTCTCTCTCTCTCTCTCTCTCTCTCTCTCTCTCTCTCTCTCTCTCTCTCTCTCTCTCCATCTCCCTCTTCTCATTTTTATTTATTGAAAAAACATAAAAATCTGACACTCCTCTTGAAACTGAAAAAAGGATTTTTTAATGTAGGCCTACTTGTTTGGTTATATGTTACATTGTACTAGTTATAGGTTCTAAATTGGAACTAGATTTTAATTACGGTACTTCGAATAAATAAGCCTTTAATTTTATATACAGCCTTTTATCCATACAATAAATACAGCCTTTGAATGTACACTAACTAAGGAAATTTTTGTTAAGTCTAATTCATTTTAAAAATCTAAAAGGTTAAGTTACATTGTTAAACGTAGACACAACTTCCAAAAATCGTTTCTGTACCGTAATTATGTGCGATAAATGGAAACTAACTTCTGTACTTCCAATAAATACACCCTTTTAATGTACACTAACACAGTAAATTTTATTTAAGTTACATTGTCGTACATAACCTCCATAACCTGCCATTACTTACTTGTGAATAAAACAGATCCAGTAGAAATTTGGACACGGAAAATAAGTACAAACGAGGAGAGGGAAGTTTGACTTTACCGTACCATTGTAAGCTAGATCCATTTATGGATAATGAAAGTAAGTTGTTAACCATAGTTTACTATGAAACGTAGGTGTTGGGTTTTGCTGGCCAATGTCGTTGTTTTAAGAAATGAAAAATTCCACTCCTCAATAAATTTAATTAGAACTCTGTGATTTTCAAAACCCGCCAAAAATCAATGAACATTCGATTATAACTTAACTTATTGGACTACATATTTGGTTACCTATATTTTGTGACTAAATAAATCTTATTTGCATTACAAGTCATTTCGCCGAGTTTGATTTCATGCTTCGGTTACTTATTTATATAATTACGTGTTAGGTTATGATGAAAGACTTTTATAGTTTCTATGTTGGAAGATAAGGTAGTTTGTATATGACTTTCGCATTGTTTGATTTGTATGGCACTGTATTTGAATAATACTAACAATGTTAATACGGTGAATAGTTCGGTTTGTACTTACTTATTCATCAGTCAAGTGTTGTTAGCGTGCTCTCGAAAAGTTTATTACCCGCAGCGGTGTACTGAATAGTTTATGTTAGTGAAACTAATTTATAGTAGAGTAACCTTGAGTCGTAGTATACTTCAGAAGGTCTAAGGTAATTTACTTATTTAAAGACAACTGGATGTTAGGTTAAGGTGGAAATCACGATAGTATTCATTGATAGGTATGAAGTATAATTAGGGTTAATTTGAGGCATCGAGAAGCCAAGGGGGATAAGTGACATTTTTCAGTTTTGGAGTTAAGTGCAGATTCTGGTAGCTAATGTATACGAAAACTTTGTGGCAAAGGGATATAACTGAATCTCTAATAGATGCTTCGATCTGGTGGTGAAAAGTTTAACTACTTACAAAAATATGATGTTTTCTTGGAAGCCAAGAGAGTTAGTTAAAGGTTTGGTGGCCAAAGGGGGTAAGTGACACTTACCTCCATTGGCCTCTGACTTTTCCAGTCAGTTGCTGGTTTGTTGGTTGAGTGAAATGCTACTACATCACACAACGTGCCTTGTAGTGCTTGTAAGTTTAAAAGTATAACATTTTACTTTTAAAGTTTTAGTTGTTAAACATATATTGCTATATTTTTGCAATAATGTCAAAGAATAATGGAGATTCAAACAGCTCAAAGATGACCGGAATGGACGACACTTACGAACATAACCTCTACAGTGATGGTAAATATTAAACTTTCTTCTCCTAGATAGGCCTATTGTTTTTGTTTTTACTGTTTTTTTTTTTGGTACATAATCCCAAACAAAGTAAGATTTATTCTCTTAGTTCATAATAATCTAATATCTTTAAACGAGATAAACTTGCTTGTTTGTTTTCTTGTCGTTTTTTTATCTCGAAAACTACTCCAAGAAAGTTTCTGATATTTGGTACGTAGCCGTTTTTTTGGCACTAGGAATCCATTGAGCTAGTTGAAAATTTTGTAAAACGTCAATTTTAATTAATTAATTAACTAATATTCTTGCATAATTATCGGGTTCACCCAACTTGTCACAAAGGACTCGAAAAAAATCTTAACATTAACTTCAGACAACCCCGAAAACAAGCCGAGCGAAGCTCAGTCTCCCGATATTATTAGTTAAATAGCAAATAATCTAAATTAGGTTAGGATACCTAGATGAACCTAGGCTACAAGACTTAAAATGATTACAGTTTTTTTTTTCAGATAGTGACAATGACAAAATCTATGAACCTGGTGATGACATAGATGGCAATAAAAGTAAATAGAGGAGACTGGATTTTGACCGTATTATGAACAACATTGAAGCTTTTAGGGAAGAAGGTAAGATCAAAAAACATATTACTCAAACCCTAACCTCCTAGCGAATTGCAATTTTGACTAACTTAACCAAGCTTATCAAAATCTAGCGTAACTTTACTTACCTATCCTATTGTACCACAATAATTTGTCTCAAAATAAACTAGCCGTAATCTAATGTACTGTAATCTAACCTAACCTAATCTCCTAGCGTGTCGCAACTTTGATTAACCTAAGTGTATCAATATCTAGTCGAGCATTACTAACGCTATTGTAACCTATTCTCTGCCAATATAACCTATCATGCCACAATCTATATGTAGCAGTGTGAGGCCTACTTATCCTTGTTGTTCTTTTTGTTGCAGACCTTTCAAGTAGTGACAGCGGCGAAGAGGTGATCGAGGAGACGTCGTTCGACAGTGCTCGCCCTTCAACATTGGAAGGAGAACAATGTTCCAGGACTAGAGAGTCGAGAAAGAAATTTAGAAGAGAACCATTGTGGAAGAGATCAAAAGCGCACAAAAATAGAAAACTAGGAAAAGGATATCTGGATAGAAAAGGAAAGCTTCATGCTGCCAGAGTGTTGAAGGAATATCCTCATAGATGCAGATTCAATTGCAACAGAAAAATTCCTGATGCAAAGCGGAAAGAGGTATTTGCTGAATACTGGAATCTAGGTAACCATCATCTCCAAACTTCTTTTATTTTTTCTTCAACTACTTTAAGTGAGCCAGAAAGGAAAAAGAAGGGGGGCCAAGTTAGAAAGAGGAAAATAAGTACAGAGTACACGCTATGTGGTGAAAGAGTCTGCAAAGAGTTCTTTCGTTTAACGATTGGGGAATCTTTGAAAAGAATTGATTAATATTGTAGCAAAAAAGTGTCAAAATTGTGTTGTTCCTCCAAAAGACAAAAGGGGCGTAGGGAACCTGCAAACAAAATCACAGCAGAAAGGATTAATTTAGTAAAAGAGCATATAAATAGTTTTCCTAAGTATGTGAGTCACTATACCAGAGCTAGGCATCCAACTCAAAAATATCTCAATTCAAATTTAAATATTAGAAAACTTATTGATCTGTACAAAGAATTTTGTGGTGAAAAAAATACTGAGCCTGTTACAGACTCCTTCTATAGACACATTTTTAATACCAACTTCAACTTGAAGTTCAAAAAACCGCACACTGATACGTGCACAACCTGTGACAGACTTGAAAATCTTATAAAAAATAACTCTGGAAACAACTTAGAAAGTGTCAATGCATACAAAATTGAAAAAGAATTTCATCTTAGGAAAGCGAAAGCTGCTAAGCAAGCTAAAACAGATGCTGTCAATAATTTAAGGGATGACGAGGCTTCTGCCATATATGTTTCGATTTAGAAAAGACTCTACCAACCCCACATCTGACTTGTAGTAAGGTGTTTTATTGTAGACAGTTATGGACTTACAATTTTTGTGTCCATGACTTAAAAACTAATAAGGCGACAATGTTCATGTGGCATGAAGGCCAAAGTGGCCGAGGATGTCTGGAGATCGCATCCTGTTTACTAAAATATATTGAAAATTTACCTCCAAAAAAGTTGTCGCAAAAAGTTGTGTCAAAAAAGTTGTCGGATTCAGCGATAACTGTGGGGGACAGAATAAGAGTGCCTTGATCATAAGATTTTGGTCTTATGTTGTATCCAAAACCAAAATCAAGACAGTGGATCATCGTTTTTTTGTCCCTGGCCATTCTTTTATGGAGTGTGATCAGGACTTTGCAGTTGTTGAAAATGCAAAAAGAACATGTGAAGCTCAGGTATTTGTTCTTGAGCATTGGCGACAAGTTGTAACAAAAGCAAGCAGAAAATATTTAGTTGTAGACATGACAAATGAATTTCTAACCTCCTTAGAAGACCCTCTTGACAAATTTCTGCTCTCAAAAATTGTAGGCATACAAAAGATGGTTTGGTTCCGCCTTCAAAAGAAGGATCCCTTTACATTGCTGTTTAAAACTTCTTTCAATGAACATGTTGCCTTTGAAAAACGATCCCTCAGACCGCCTCAAAAGAAGGGAAGACCACCAATTAATCATGATGAATCTTTACTAGACCTCAAACGTGAAGCTAGAATAAATGCCATAAAACCACCGAAATACAAGGACCTTCAGAAACTACTTGATTTCATACCCCCTATCTATCATAGCTTCTATAAGGATATTAAAAAAGCTGATCCAATCAGTAAGAAACCCAAGAAATGATAGAAGATATCTGCAAGTGATGGAAAAGAAAATGGTGAAGTTAAAGTAGAAGAATGTGGTAATGTCTTATTTACGGATGATGAATCATAGTTAAACACGTTTTAGTCATTTAAAGTCTATTTTTTGTAAATAAATACAATGATTTTGTATTAAAATATACCTTTTTGTAAGCCAACTCCATAATTTTTTTTCTTTTCAACCTTATTGTTTGGAGGTAAAGGGGGGTAAGTGCTGTACCTTACCAGAAAATCCCTGAGAACAAGGGTACAATTGGTTAAAATGAATACAAATTTTGTAAAAAACAAAAAAAGATTCATATAACATAAAACATAAACATGAACCTCAAACCATTTACTCTGGATTTATCATAGGCTTCAAACTTGACATTCATTTTCCCAAAATTAGAAAAATGTCACTTACCCCCCTTGGCTTCTCGATGTCTCATTTCATTAGGATTAATATAATGCAGACACATCTTAAAAAGTAATTTCAATGAAGAACAAAAACAATGTGGTTCTTCGTTGTTATTATATACCTATTATACAAGAGAATTTATAGGCCTATCTCTCTTTGGGAATACTAATTAAGTTTTCACTAGGAATAAACAAACTGACAGATTTAACAATTATTGATTCCATGTTAGACAAATTGGCAATTATTGAAGTGAAATATTATTTTTCTATTCTATGTCATATAAACACGTGAAAAATAATTGTAAACGGCGGTCGAACCTATTTACGTAGAAAAAAATAAAATAATTACTCCCATAAGCATGCATGCAAAGGTGAATGATGGCCATATTGTCACTGTGTTTACGGTAACAAATGACATTTAACCTATCTTGCTTACACAGTTGTTTATATGCGATAACGGCTTCACTGATATCACTGTATAACTATTTTTCAAATTGTTTCACTATAGTTTTGGATCACGAACATCACAATTCACAATAGCACCACTAACCTTTTACTTTTGAACATATTCACGCAGGGGGGGCACTCCGGCCTTCCGCGCTTAACTAGCGATCAGCTGTTTGTTAACGCGTGACATCACCGCGTGGAAGAACTACACAGTAAGCGTTTGAGTTTAATTGCAAAGGGAGAGTAGATATTTAATTATGGTCCGAATTAACATAATTTTGTACAGTGCGTTATTTTTGAGTGTCGTTTTTGTAAATTACAATCGTTTGAGTGTAAAAAAATTACACTCATTGAGTAGACTTCGCATTACTGGCTGGTATGGAGTGAATAAAGTATAGTCTTTAATTTAACGAGGGAAGCAAGTTGTCAGTTTAACTCGCTTGTGTGTGTGTGTGTATGTGTGTGCGCGCATTGAGTAGACTTCGCATTACTGGCTGGTATTTAACTAAACGACACTCAAAAATAAAGGGCCGACTTGGGGTAGGTTTCGTCTTCAAAAATTTAAGTCCCCTATGAATATAAGTATATTACTACTCAAAGTTTTTTATTAGTAAAAATATAAAAAGTTGTACCTTATAGCTTGAACCAGTTTTCGCTTATTATAAGCTTCGTCAAAGCCTGATATAACACCCCTTTGAAGGTATGTATCAACTAAATAACTATTTTCATTTCGTTAACAAAGGTATTTATGTTTACAACTAAACATACAAGCTTCAGTTTTTAACGTTATAACATGTGAAAATATTGATAAAGATAATTATTGTGATATTGATTATAATTACAATAATTAGAAGCTTGTTTCAAATATAGTAGGATACACAGAAATGTTTACAAACGCAAGCGCGCGCGCACAACTTGCAGGTACACACACACATGTGCATGTACACACACACACACACACACACACACCACAGGCCTGCAATATCGCCTCCTTTCTGACTTATTTTTTACATATTGTGCCATTTTGTCAATATTACAATTTATTAAGGCACACTGTAAGGAGGTATGCTTTAATCATTTTGCACACATTATTCCAGAAGTCTGTTCTAAAAACAATTATAATTAAACTTCTGTTTCAACAGTACTAATAATGCAGCATCGCTAAATTTAAACCATTTTTTTGGTCTGAATGTTTGTTTCAAGCTGAGTATACCAAATATGTTTTTAATAGGTTTACAATTTATGATTTGAAGTATATGAAGCAATTACTAGTACCTATTCATTAGACAAGAAATTATAACTATAATTTCCATTAACGTTGTTAATGTTCTTTGCCATTCATTATTTTTTTACTATCAGGAAAGGTTCTGATGAAGTTTCTGTACGCGCCATTTTTGCTCTCTCTCTCTCTCTCTCTCTCTCTCTCTCTCTCTCCTCCCCCCTGTCCCACCTCTCATTTTTATTTATTGATATATATAAAAATACTGACACTCTTCTGTAGTGTCAGTGTCCATATTGCATAAAATTAAAAAAGAACTTATACCTGTATAAAATAATATAAACTCGGAAAACATTTGTTCTAATACTGAATTCAAATGTAATAAAGAAAAAAGGAATTGTGTGTGTGCGTGTTTTAATGATAATTAGTAATGGATACGTCATGGACAACAAAATCCAAGAATTTACAAATGAATAATGAAAACACAAAGATTAAAAACTAATAAGAAATCATTCAATAGACATAAAGAAAAAAATTAGTTAAATTTATTAATGAATCAAAGGAATTCAGAAATTCAACTGATAATATAGATTGATAATCACACAATAGTACATTATTTTGAGTTAGTGTAACGTGTTGTGTTACTGTAAGACAGAGGAGTGCTGTTAGTGTACTAATTAAGATGCATTAAATGTATAAATAAAGCTAAATAGCCTAATGAGTTATTTTTAGATGATGTCATTAATCTTTTTGGTAATGGTGTAAAAGCCTTCCCACAGTGGTTGCAGGTTCGGGCTGATTTCTTTCTTCCTTATCATGTTATAGAACTAAGCCTGGCAGCAGGTGTGAGCCCTGAAGAAATTGCAACCAGTCTTCATCTTTGTATTTGCCAAAATAAAGTTGATCTGAGCCAGGTCATGTAAATTCAGATTAGGCCAAATTGCTCATTAGATTCTGTCTAAATTTTAAAGATATAAAGTATTGATAAAGATTTTAGGACCATACATTAAAAACATTGTTTGCACATATGAGAAGGAAGCAGATGTATTAATATAATATGTTACCCAAAAGATACAGGAACAATTATGTATATTTAATTAAGTAGTTAGTGGACTTAAACCTGCAGTAGAAACTCCAGTTTTTATAAAACAAATAGGGAGAGAATTGAAGGTTTCATGTTTGTAAATGTTTATCTATCTTCTTCACAAGTAACTAATGCCTGGTTACGATTTGTAATCACGTTTTCTCATAATGTATGTTAATGACCTTTTTTTTAAGAGTTTGAATAAAAACAATAGATATCGATATTTGAAAAAAAGTGAATTTTATTGGTACATACTAAAGTATAGAGTCCCATTTGTTTCTATTCATTAACAAAGGTCCATACTGTAATAATTTTGTGTGTAATATACAAGCTTTCTTTAATATGTTTAAGAGATTCTCCAATTTTATTTGCATTAATTCAGACTGTAGTAACATTAAATTCCACTCTAACCCATTAATAATACTTAATCATTTGCGTGTTAACTGATGAACCTTAATCACTTCCAGGGAACTCGTAGACAATTTGTCTGTCAATTTCCTTCATTTCTGTATTGGGCAAAATTGTCAATATTTGTTAAAAGCTAAGAGTACTTTCATCATTTTCATTTAATATAAACTTTGTAGAAATTCCATTTTTGCTATGTGTAGGATACATAGTTCTTGAACAATTAGATAGGAATAACATTTTTTTGGTCTCTCTCTCTCTCTCTCTCTCTCTCTCTCTCTCTCTCTCTCTCTCTCTCTCTCTCTCTCTCTCTATCTCTCTCTCTCCCTCTCCATCTCCCTCCTCTCATTTTTATTTATTGAAAAAACAAAAATCTGACACTCCTCTTGAAATAGAAAAAAGGATATTAATGTAGGCCTACTTGTTTGGTTATACGTTACATTGTACTAGGTTATACGTTCTAAATTGGAACTAGATTTTAATTATGGTACTTCGAATAAATAAGCCTTTAATGTTATATACAGCCTTTTATCCATACAATAAATACAGCCTTTGAATGTACACTAACTAAGGAAATTTTTGTTAAGTCTAATTCATTTTAAAAATCTAAAAGGTTAAGTTACATTGTTAAACGTAGACACAACTTCCAAAAATCGTCTCTGTACCGTAATTATGTGCGATAAATGGAAACTAACTTCTGTACTTCCAATAAATACACCCTTTTAATGTACACTAACACAGTAAATTTTATTTAAGTTACATTGTCGTACATAACCTCCATAACCTGCCATTACTTACTTGTGAATAAAACAGATCCAGTAGAAATTTGGACACGGAAAATAAGTACAAACGAGGAGAGGGAAGTTTGACTTTACCGTACCATTGTAAGCTAGATCCATTTATGGATAATGAAAGTAAGTTGTTAACCATAGTTTACTATGAAACGTAGGTGTTGGGTTTTGCTGGCCAATGTCGTTGTTTTAAGAAATGAAAAATTCCACTCCTCAATAAATTTAATTAGAACTCTGTGATTTTCAAAACCCGCCAAAAATCAATGAACATTCGATTATAACTTAACTTATTGGACTACATATTTGGTTACCTATATTTTGTGACTAAATAAATCTTATTTGCATTACAAGTCATTTCGCCGAGTTTGATTTCATGCTTCGGTTACTTATTTATATAATTACG
Organism: Magicicada septendecula; assembly: GCA_034769895.1. Classification (NCBI taxonomy): domain Eukaryota; kingdom Metazoa; phylum Arthropoda; class Insecta; order Hemiptera; family Cicadidae; genus Magicicada; species Magicicada septendecula. Next base: position 627,319 of record JAWRYS010001651.1, on the reverse strand, counting down.
TGTTAGGTTATGATGAAAGACTTTTATAGTTTCTATGTTGGAAGATAAGGTAGTTTGTATATGACTTTCGCATTGTTTGATTTGTATGGCACTGTATTTGAATAATACTAACAATGTTAATACGGTGAATAGTTCGGTTTGTACTTACTTATTCATCAGTCAAGTGTTGTTAGCGTGCTCTCGAAAAGTTTATTACCCGCAGCGGTGTACTGAATAGTTTATGTTAGTGAAACTAATTTATAGTAGAGTAACCTTGAGTCGTAGTATACTTCAGAAGGTCTAAGGTAATTTACTTATTTAAAGACAACTGGATGTTAGGTTAAGGTGGAAATCACGATAGTATTCATTGATAGGTATGAAGTATAATTAGGGTTAATTTGAGGCATCGAGAAGCCAAGGGGGATAAGTGACATTTTTCAGTTTTGGAGTTAAGTGCAGATTCTGGTAGCTAATGTATACGAAAACTTTGTGGCAAAGGGATATAACTGAATCTCTAATAGATGCTTCGATCTGGTGGTGAAAAGTTTAACTACTTACAAAAATATGATGTTTTCTTGGAAGCCAAGAGAGTTAGTTAAAGGTTTGGTGGCCAAAGGGGGTAAGTGACACTTACCTCCATTGGCCTCTGACTTTTCCAGTCAGTTGCTGGTTTGTTGGTTGAGTGAAATGCTACTACATCACACAACGTGCCTTGTAGTGCTTGTAAGTTTAAAAGTATAACATTTTACTTTTAAAGTTTTAGTTGTTAAACATATATTGCTATATTTTTGCAATAATGTCAAAGAATAATGGAGATTCAAACAGCTCAAAGATGACCGGAATGGACGACACTTACGAACATAACCTCTACAGTGATGGTAAATATTAAACTTTCTTCTCCTAGATAGGCCTATTGTTTTTGTTTTTACTGTTTTTTTTTTTGGTACATAATCCCAAACAAAGTAAGATTTATTCTCTTAGTTCATAATAATCTAATATCTTTAAACGAGATAAACTTGCTTGTTTGTTTTCTTGTCGTTTTTTTATCTCGAAAACTACTCCAAGAAAGTTTCTGATATTTGGTACGTAGCCGTTTTTTTGGCACTAGGAATCCATTGAGCTAGTTGAAAATTTTGTAAAACGTCAATTTTAATTAATTAATTAACTAATATTCTTGCATAATTATCGGGTTCACCCAACTTGTCACAAAGGACTCGAAAAAAATCTTAACATTAACTTCAGACAACCCCGAAAACAAGCCGAGCGAAGCTCAGTCTCCCGATATTATTAGTTAAATAGCAAATAATCTAAATTAGGTTAGGATACCTAGATGAACCTAGGCTACAAGACTTAAAATGATTACAGTTTTTTTTTTCAGATAGTGACAATGACAAAATCTATGAACCTGGTGATGACATAGATGGCAATAAAAGTAAATAGAGGAGACTGGATTTTGACCGTATTATGAACAACATTGAAGCTTTTAGGGAAGAAGGTAAGATCAAAAAACATATTACTCAAACCCTAACCTCCTAGCGAATTGCAATTTTGACTAACTTAACCAAGCTTATCAAAATCTAGCGTAACTTTACTTACCTATCCTATTGTACCACAATAATTTGTCTCAAAATAAACTAGCCGTAATCTAATGTACTGTAATCTAACCTAACCTAATCTCCTAGCGTGTCGCAACTTTGATTAACCTAAGTGTATCAATATCTAGTCGAGCATTACTAACGCTATTGTAACCTATTCTCTGCCAATATAACCTATCATGCCACAATCTATATGTAGCAGTGTGAGGCCTACTTATCCTTGTTGTTCTTTTTGTTGCAGACCTTTCAAGTAGTGACAGCGGCGAAGAGGTGATCGAGGAGACGTCGTTCGACAGTGCTCGCCCTTCAACATTGGAAGGAGAACAATGTTCCAGGACTAGAGAGTCGAGAAAGAAATTTAGAAGAGAACCATTGTGGAAGAGATCAAAAGCGCACAAAAATAGAAAACTAGGAAAAGGATATCTGGATAGAAAAGGAAAGCTTCATGCTGCCAGAGTGTTGAAGGAATATCCTCATAGATGCAGATTCAATTGCAACAGAAAAATTCCTGATGCAAAGCGGAAAGAGGTATTTGCTGAATACTGGAATCTAGGTAACCATCATCTCCAAACTTCTTTTATTTTTTCTTCAACTACTTTAAGTGAGCCAGAAAGGAAAAAGAAGGGGGGCCAAGTTAGAAAGAGGAAAATAAGTACAGAGTACACGCTATGTGGTGAAAGAGTCTGCAAAGAGTTCTTTCGTTTAACGATTGGGGAATCTTTGAAAAGAATTGATTAATATTGTAGCAAAAAAGTGTCAAAATTGTGTTGTTCCTCCAAAAGACAAAAGGGGCGTAGGGAACCTGCAAACAAAATCACAGCAGAAAGGATTAATTTAGTAAAAGAGCATATAAATAGTTTTCCTAAGTATGTGAGTCACTATACCAGAGCTAGGCATCCAACTCAAAAATATCTCAATTCAAATTTAAATATTAGAAAACTTATTGATCTGTACAAAGAATTTTGTGGTGAAAAAAATACTGAGCCTGTTACAGACTCCTTCTATAGACACATTTTTAATACCAACTTCAACTTGAAGTTCAAAAAACCGCACACTGATACGTGCACAACCTGTGACAGACTTGAAAATCTTATAAAAAATAACTCTGGAAACAACTTAGAAAGTGTCAATGCATACAAAATTGAAAAAGAATTTCATCTTAGGAAAGCGAAAGCTGCTAAGCAAGCTAAAACAGATGCTGTCAATAATTTAAGGGATGACGAGGCTTCTGCCATATATGTTTCGATTTAGAAAAGACTCTACCAACCCCACATCTGACTTGTAGTAAGGTGTTTTATTGTAGACAGTTATGGACTTACAATTTTTGTGTCCATGACTTAAAAACTAATAAGGCGACAATGTTCATGTGGCATGAAGGCCAAAGTGGCCGAGGATGTCTGGAGATCGCATCCTGTTTACTAAAATATATTGAAAATTTACCTCCAAAAAAGTTGTCGCAAAAAGTTGTGTCAAAAAAGTTGTCGGATTCAGCGATAACTGTGGGGGACAGAATAAGAGTGCCTTGATCATAAGATTTTGGTCTTATGTTGTATCCAAAACCAAAATCAAGACAGTGGATCATCGTTTTTTTTGTCCCTGGCCATTCTTTTATGGAGTGTGATCAGGACTTTGCAGTTGTTGAAAATGCAAAAAGAACATGTGAAGCTCAGGTATTTGTTCTTGAGCATTGGCGACAAGTTGTAACAAAAGCAAGCAGAAAATATTTAGTTGTAGACATGACAAATGAATTTCTAACCTCCTTAGAAGACCCTCTTGACAAATTTCTGCTCTCAAAAATTGTAGGCATACAAAAGATGGTTTGGTTCCGCCTTCAAAAGAAGGATCCCTTTACATTGCTGTTTAAAACTTCTTTCAATGAACATGTTGCCTTTGAAAAACGATCCCTCAGACCGCCTCAAAAGAAGGGAAGACCACCAATTAATCATGATGAATCTTTACTAGACCTCAAACGTGAAGCTAGAATAAATGCCATAAAACCACCGAAATACAAGGACCTTCAGAAACTACTTGATTTCATACCCCCTATCTATCATAGCTTCTATAAGGATATTAAAAAAGCTGATCCAATCAGTAAGAAACCCAAGAATGATAAGAAGATATCTGCAAGTGATGGAAAAGAAAATGGTGAAGTTAAAGTAGAAGAATGTGGTAATGTCTTATTTACGGATGATGAATCATAGTTAAACACGTTTTAGTCATTTAAAGTCTATTTTTTGTAAATAAATACAATGATTTTGTATTAAAATATACCTTTTTGTAAGCCAACTCCATAATTTTTTTTCTTTTCAACCTTATTGTTTGGAGGTAAAGGGGGGTAAGTGCTGTACCTTACCAGAAAATCCCTGAGAACAAGGGTACAATTGGTTAAAATGAATACAAATTTTGTAAAAAAACAAAAAAAGATTCATATAACATAAAACATAAACATGAACCTCAAACCATTTACTCTGGATTTATCATAGGCTTCAAACTTTGACATTCATTTTCCCAAAATTAGAAAAATGTCACTTACCCCCCTTGGCTTCTCGATGTCTCATTTCATTAGGATTAATATAATGCAGACACATTCTTAAAAAGTAATTTCAATGAAGAACAAAAACAATGTGGTTCTTCGTTGTTATTATATACCTATTATACAAGAGAATTTATAGGCCTATCTCTCTTTGGGAATACTAATTTAAGTTTTCACTAGGAATAAACAAACTGACAGATTTAACAATTATTGATTCCATGTTAGACAAATTGGCAATTATTGAAGTGAAATATTATTTTTTCTATTCTATGTCATATAAACACGTGAAAAATAATTGTAAACGGCGGTCGAACCTATTTACGTAGAAAAAAATAAAATAATTACTCCCATAAGCATGCATGCAAAGGTGAATGATGGCCATATTGTCACTGTGTATACGGTAACAAATGACATTTAACCTATCTTGCTTACACAGTTGTTTATATGCGATAACGGCTTCACTGATATCACTGTATACTATTTTTCAAATTGTTTCACTATAGTTTTGGATCACGAACATCACAATTCACAATAGCACCACTAACCTTTTACTTTTGAACATATTCACGCAGGGGGGGCACTCCGGCCTTCCGCGCTTAACCTAGCGATCAGCTGTTGTTAACGCGTGACATCACCGCGTGGAAGAACTACACAGTAAGCGTTTGAGTTTAATTGCAAAGGGAGAGTAGATATTTAATTATGGTCCGAATTAACATAATTTTGTACAGTGCGTTATTTTTGAGTGTCGTTTTTGTAAATTACAATCGTTTGAGTGTAAAAAAATTACACTCATTGAGTAGACTTCGCATTACTGGCTGGTATGGAGTGAATAAAGTATAGTCTTTAATTTAACGAGGGAAGCAAGTTGTCAGTTTTAACTCGCTTGTGTGTGTGTGTGTATGTGTGTGCGCGCATTGAGTAGACTTCGCATTACTGGCTGGTATTTAACTAAAACGACACTCAAAAATAAAGGGCCGACTTGGGGTAGTTTCGTCTTCAAAAATTTAAGTCCCCTATGAATATAAGTATATTACTACTCAAAGTTTTTTATTAGTAAAAATATAAAAGTTGTACCTTATAGCTTGAACCAGTTTTCGCTTATTATAAGCTTCGTCAAAGCCTGATATAACACCCCTTTGAAGGTATGTATCAACTAAATAACTATTTTCATTTCGTTAACAAAGGTATTTATGTTTACAACTAAACATACAAGCTTCAGTTTTTAACGTTATAACATGTGAAAATATTGATAAAGATAATTATTGTGATATTGATTATAATTACAATAATTAGAAGCTTGTTTCAAATATAGTAGGATACACAGAAATGTTTACAAACGCAAGCGCGCGCGCACAACTTGCAGGTACACACACACATGTGCATGTACACACACACACACACACACACACACCACAGGCCTGCAATATCGCCTCCTTTCTGACTTATTTTTTACATATTGTGCCATTTTGTCAATATTACAATTTATTAAGGCACACTGTAAGGAGGTATGCTTTAATCATTTTGCACACATTATTCCAGAAGTCTGTTCTAAAAACAATTATAATTAAACTTCTGTTTCAACAGTACTAATAATGCAGCATCGCTAAATTTAAACCATTTTTTTGGTCTGAATGTTTGTTTCAAGCTGAGTATACCAAATATGTTTTTAATAGGTTTACAATTTATGATTTGAAGTATATGAAGCAATTACTAGTACCTATTCATTAGACAAGAAATTATAACTATAATTTCCATTAACGTTGTTAATGTTCTTTGCCATTCATTATTTTTTTACTATCAGGAAAGGTTCTGATGAAGTTTCTGTACGCGCCATTTTTGCTCTCTCTCTCTCTCTCTCTCTCTCTCTCTCTCTCTCTCCTCCCCCCTGTCCCACCTCTCATTTTTATTTATTGATATATATAAAAATACTGACACTCTTCTGTAGTGTCAGTGTCCATATTGCATAAAATTAAAAAAGAACTTATACCTGTATAAAATAATATAAACTCGGAAAACATTTGTTCTAATACTGAATTCAAATGTAATAAAGAAAAAAGGAATTGTGTGTGTGCGTGTTTTAATGATAATTAGTAATGGATACGTCATGGACAACAAAATCCAAGAATTTACAAATGAATAATGAAAACACAAAGATTAAAAACTAATAAGAAATCATTCAATAGACATAAAGAAAAAAATTAGTTAAATTTATTAATGAATCAAAGGAATTCAGAAATTCAACTGATAATATAGATTGATAATCACACAATAGTACATTATTTTGAGTTAGTGTAACGTGTTGTGTTACTGTAAGACAGAGGAGTGCTGTTAGTGTACTAATTAAGATGCATTAAATGTATAAATAAAGCTAAATAGCCTAATGAGTTATTTTTAGATGATGTCATTAATCTTTTTGGTAATGGTGTAAAAGCCTTCCCACAGTGGTTGCAGGTTCGGGCTGATTTCTTTCTTCCTTATCATGTTATAGAACTAAGCCTGGCAGCAGGTGTGAGCCCTGAAGAAATTGCAACCAGTCTTCATCTTTGTATTTGCCAAAATAAAGTTGATCTGAGCCAGGTCATGTAAATTCAGATTAGGCCAAATTGCTCATTAGATTCTGTCTAAATTTTAAAGATATAAAGTATTGATAAAGATTTTAGGACCATACATTAAAAACATTGTTTGCACATATGAGAAGGAAGCAGATGTATTAATATAATATGTTACCCAAAAGATACAGGAACAATTATGTATATTTAATTAAGTAGTTAGTGGACTTAAACCTGCAGTAGAAACTCCAGTTTTTATAAAACAAATAGGGAGAGAATTGAAGGTTTCATGTTTGTAAATGTTTATCTATCTTCTTCACAAGTAACTAATGCCTGGTTACGATTTGTAATCACGTTTTCTCATAATGTATGTTAATGACCTTTTTTTTAAGAGTTTGAATAAAAACAATAGATATCGATATTTGAAAAAAAGTGAATTTTATTGGTACATACTAAAGTATAGAGTCCCATTTGTTTCTATTCATTAACAAAGGTCCATACTGTAATAATTTTGTGTGTAATATACAAGCTTTCTTTAATATGTTTAAGAGATTCTCCAATTTTATTTGCATTAATTCAGACTGTAGTAACATTAAATTCCACTCTAACCCATTAATAATACTTAATCATTTGCGTGTTAACTGATGAACCTTAATCACTTCCAGGGAACTCGTAGACAATTTGTCTGTCAATTTCCTTCATTTCTGTATTGGGCAAAATTGTCAATATTTGTTAAAAGCTAAGAGTACTTTCATCATTTTCATTTAATATAAACTTTGTAGAAATTCCATTTTTGCTATGTGTAGGATACATAGTTCTTGAACAATTAGATAGGAATAACATTTTTTTGGCTCTCTCTCTCTCTCTCTCTCTCTCTCTCTCTCTCTCTCTCTCTCTCTCTCTCTCTCTCTCTCTCTCTCTCTATCTCTCTCTCCCTCTCCATCTCCCTCCTCTCATTTTTATTTATTGAAAAAACAAAAATCTGACACTCCTCTTGAAATAGAAAAAAGGATATTAATGTAGGCCTACTTGTTTGGTTATACGTTACATTGTACTAGGTTATACGTTCTAAATTGGAACTAGATTTTAATTATGGTACTTCGAATAAATAAGCCTTTAATGTTATATACAGCCTTTTATCCATACAATAAATACAGCCTTTGAATGTACACTAACTAAGGAAATTTTTGTTAAGTCTAATTCATTTTAAAAATCTAAAAGGTTAAGTTACATTGTTAAACGTAGACACAACTTCCAAAAATCGTCTCTGTACCGTAATTATGTGCGATAAATGGAAACTAACTTCTGTACTTCCAATAAATACACCCTTTTAATGTACACTAACACAGTAAATTTTATTTAAGTTACATTGTCGTACATAACCTCCATAACCTGCCATTACTTACTTGTGAATAAAACAGATCCAGTAGAAATTTGGACACGGAAAATAAGTACAAACGAGGAGAGGGAAGTTTGACTTTACCGTACCATTGTAAGCTAGATCCATTTATGGATAATGAAAGTAAGTTGTTAACCATAGTTTACTATGAAACGTAGGTGTTGGGTTTTGCTGGCCAATGTCGTTGTTTTAAGAAATGAAAAATTCCACTCCTCAATAAATTTAATTAGAACTCTGTGATTTTCAAAACCCGCCAAAAATCAATGAACATTCGATTATAACTTAACTTATTGGACTACATATTTGGTTACCTATATTTTGTGACTAAATAAATCTTATTTGCATTACAAGTCATTTCGCCGAGTTTGATTTCATGCTTCGGTTACTTATTTATATAATTACGTGTTAGGTTATGATGAAAGACTTTTATAGTTTCTATGTTGGAAGATAAGGTAGTTTGTATATGACTTTCGCATTGTTTGATTTGTATGGCACTGTATTTGAATAATACTAACAATGTTAATACGGTGAATAGTTCGGTTTGTACTTACTTATTCATCAGTCAAGTGTTGTTAGCGTGCTCTCGAAAAGTTTATTACCCGCAGCGGTGTACTGAATAGTTTATGTTAGTGAAACTAATTTATAGTAGAGTAACCTTGAGTCGTAGTATACTTCAGAAGGTCTAAGGTAATTTACTTATTTAAAGACAACTGGATGTTAGGTTAAGGTGGAAATCACGATAGTATTCATTGATAGGTATGAAGTATAATTAGGGTTAATTTGAGGCATCGAGAAGCCAAGGGGGATAAGTGACATTTTTCAGTTTTGGAGTTAAGTGCAGATTCTGGTAGCTAATGTATACGAAAACTTTGTGGCAAAGGGAGATTACTGAATCTCTAATAGATGCTTCGATCTGGTGGTGAAAAGTTTAACTACTTACAAAAATATGATGTTTTCTTGGAAGCCAAGAGAGTTAGTTAAAGGTTTGGTGGCCAAAGGGGGTAAGTGACACTTACCTCCATTGGCCTCTGACTTTTCCAGTCAGTTGCTGGTTTGTTGGTTGAGTGAAATGCTACTACATCACACAACGTGCCTTGTAGTGCTTGTAAGTTTAAAAGTATAACATTTTACTTTTAAAGTTTTAGTTGTTAAACATATATTGCTATATTTTTGCAATAATGTCAAAGAATAATGGAGATTCAAACAGCTCAAAGATGACCGGAATGGACGACACTTACGAACATAACCTCTACAGTGATGGTAAATATTAAACTTTCTTCTCCTAGATAGGCCTATTGTTTTTGTTTTTACTGTTTTTTTTTTTGGTACATAATCCCAAACAAAGTAAGATTTATTCTCTTAGTTCATAATAATCTAATATCTTTAAACGAGATAAACTTGCTTGTTTGTTTTCTTGTCGTTTTTTTATCTCGAAAACTACTCCAAGAAAGTTTCTGATATTTGGTACGTAGCCGTTTTTTTGGCACTAGGAATCCATTGAGCTAGTTGAAAATTTTGTAAAACGTCAATTTTAATTAATTAATTAACTAATATTCTTGCATAATTATCGGGTTCACCCAACTTGTCACAAAGGACTCGAAAAAAATCTTAACATTAACTTCAGACAACCCCGAAAACAAGCCGAGCGAAGCTCAGTCTCCCGATATTATTAGTTAAATAGCAAATAATCTAAATTAGGTTAGGATACCTAGATGAACCTAGGCTACAAGACTTAAAATGATTACAGTTTTTTTTTTCAGATAGTGACAATGACAAAATCTATGAACCTGGTGATGACATAGATGGCAATAAAAGTAAATAGAGGAGACTGGATTTTGACCGTATTATGAACAACATTGAAGCTTTTAGGGAAGAAGGTAAGATCAAAAAACATATTACTCAAACCCTAACCTCCTAGCGAATTGCAATTTTGACTAACTTAACCAAGCTTATCAAAATCTAGCGTAACTTTACTTACCTATCCTATTTTACCACAATAATTTGTCTCAAAATGAACTAGCCGTAATCTAATGTACTGTAATCTAACCTAACCTAATCTCCTAGCGTGTCGCAACTTTGATTAACCTAAGTGTATCAATATCTAGTCGAGCATTACTAACGCTATTGTAACCTATTCTCTGCCAATATAACCTATCATGCCACAATCTATATGTAGCAGTGTGAGGCCTACTTATCCTTGTTGTTCTTTTTGTTGCAGACCTTTCAAGTAGTGACAGCGGCGAAGAGGTGATCGAGGAGACGTCGTCCGACAGTGCTCGCCCTTCAACATTGGAAGGAGAACAATGTTCCAGGACTAGAGAGTCGAGAAAGAAATTTAGAAGAGAACCATTGTGGAAGAGATCAAAAGCGCACAAAAATAGAAAACTAGGAAAAGGATATCTGGATAGAAAAGGAAAGCTTCATGCTGCCAGAGTGTTGAAGGAATATCCTCATAGATGCAGATTCAATTGCAACAGAAAAATTCCTGATGCAAAGCGGAAAGAGGTATTTGCTGAATACTGGAATCTAGGTAACCATCATCTCCAAACTTCTTTTATTTTTTCTTCAACTACTTTAAGTGAGCCAGAAAGGAAAAAGAAGGGGGGCCAAGTTAGAAAGAGGAAAATAAGTACAGAGTACACGCTATGTGGTGAAAGAGTCTGCAAAGAGTTCTTTCGTTTAACGATTGGGGAATCTTTGAAAAGAATTGATTAATATTGTAGCAAAAAAGTGTCAAAATTGTGTTGTTCCTCCAAAAGACAAAAGGGGCGTAGGGAACCTGCAAACAAAATCACAGCAGAAAGGATTAATTTAGTAAAAGAGCATATAAATAGTTTTCCTAAGTATGTGAGTCACTATACCAGAGCTAGGCATCCAACTCAAAAATATCTCAATTCAAATTTAAATATTAGAAAACTTATTGATCTGTACAAAGAATTTTGTGGTGAAAAAAATACTGAGCCTGTTACAGACTCCTTCTATAGACACATTTTTAATACCAACTTCAACTTGAAGTTCAAAAAACCGCACACTGATACGTGCACAACCTGTGACAGACTTGAAAATCTTATAAAAAATAACTCTGGAAACAACTTAGAAAGTGTCAATGCATACAAAATTGAAAAAGAATTTCATCTTAGGAAAGCGAAAGCTGCTAAGCAAGCTAAAACAGATGCTGTCAATAATTTAAGGGATGACGAGGCTTCTGCCATATATGTTTCGATTTAGAAAAGACTCTACCAACCCCACATCTGACTTGTAGTAAGGTGTTTTATTGTAGACAGTTATGGACTTACAATTTTTGTGTCCATGACTTAAAAACTAATAAGGCGACAATGTTCATGTGGCATGAAGGCCAAAGTGGCCGAGGATGTCTGGAGATCGCATCCTGTTTACTAAAATATATTGAAAATTTACCTCCAAAAAAGTTGTCGCAAAAAGTTGTGTCAAAAAAGTTGTCGGATTCAGCGATAACTGTGGGGGACAGAATAAGAGTGCCTTGATCATAAGATTTTGGTCTTATGTTGTATCCAAAACCAAAATCAAGACAGTGGATCATCGTTTTTTTTGTCCCTGGCCATTCTTTTATGGAGTGTGATCAGGACTTTGCAGTTGTTGAAAATGCAAAAAGAACATGTGAAGCTCAGGTATTTGTTCTTGAGCATTGGCGACAAGTTGTAACAAAAGCAAGCAGAAAATATTTAGTTGTAGACATGACAAATGAATTTCTAACCTCCTTAGAAGATCCTCTTGACAAATTTCTGCTCTCAAAAATTGTAGGCATACAAAAGATGGTTTGGTTCCGCCTTCAAAAGAAGGATCCCTTTACATTGCTGTTTAAAACTTCTTTCAATGAACATGTTGCCTTTGAAAAACGATCCTTCAGACCGCCTCAAAAGAAGGGAAGACCACCAATTAATCATGATGAATCTTTACTAGACCTCAAACGTGAAGCTAGAATAAATGCCATAAAACCACCGAAATACAAGGACCTTCAGAAACTACTTGATTTCATACCCCCTATCTATCATAGCTTCTATAAGGATATTAAAAAAGCTGATCCAATCAGTAAGAAACCCAAGAATGATAAGAAGATATCTGCAAGTGATGGAAAAGAAAATGGTGAAGTTAAAGTAGAAGAATGTGGTAATGTCTTATTTACGGATGATGAATCATAGTTAAACACGTTTTAGTCATTTAAAGTCTATTTTTTGTAAATAAATACAATGATTTTGTATTAAAATATACCTTTTTGTAAGCCAACTCCATAATTTTTTTTCTTTTCAACCTTATTGTTTGGAGGTAAAGGGGGGTAAGTGCTGTACCTTACCAGAAAATCCCTGAGAACAAGGGTACAATTGGTTAAAATGAATACAAATTTTGTAAAAAAACAAAAAAAGATTCATATAACATAAAACATAAACATGAACCTCAAACCATTTACTCTGGATTTATCATAGGCTTCAAACTTTGACATTCATTTTCCCAAAATTAGAAAAATGTCACTTACCCCCCTTGGCTTCTCGATGTCTCATTTCATTAGGATTAATATAATGCAGACACATTCTTAAAAAGTAATTTCAATGAAGAACAAAAACAATGTGGTTCTTCGTTGTTATTATATACCTATTATACAAGAGAATTTATAGGCCTATCTCTCTTTGGGAATACTAATTTAAGTTTTCACTAGGAATAAACAAACTGACAGATTTAACAATTATTGATTCCATGTTAGACAAATTGGCAATTATTGAAGTGAAATATTATTTTTTCTATTCTATGTCATATAAACACGTGAAAAATAATTGTAAACGGCGGTCGAACCTATTTACGTAGAAAAAAATAAAATAATTACTCCCATAAGCATGCATGCAAAGGTGAATGATGGCCATATTGTCACTGTGTATACGGTAACAAATGACATTTAACCTATCTTGCTTACACAGTTGTTTATATGCGATAACGGCTTCACTGATATCACTGTATACTATTTTTCAAATTGTTTCACTATAGTTTTGGATCACGAACATCACAATTCACAATAGCACCACTAACCTTTTACTTTTGAACATATTCACGCAGGGGGGGCACTCCGGCCTTCCGCGCTTAACCTAGCGATCAGCTGTTGTTAACGCGTGACATCACCGCGTGGAAGAACTACACAGTAAGCGTTTGAGTTTAATTGCAAAGGGAGAGTAGATATTTAATTATGGTCCGAATTAACATAATTTTGTACAGTGCGTTATTTTTGAGTGTCGTTTTTGTAAATTACAATCGTTTGAGTGTAAAAAAATTACACTCATTGAGTAGACTTCGCATTACTGGCTGGTATGGAGTGAATAAAGTATAGTCTTTAATTTAACGAGGGAAGCAAGTTGTCAGTTTTAACTCGCTTGTGTGTGTGTGTGTATGTGTGTGCGCGCATTGAGTAGACTTCGCATTACTGGCTGGTATTTAACTAAAACGACACTCAAAAATAAAGGGCCGACTTGGGGTAGTTTCGTCTTCAAAAATTTAAGTCCCCTATGAATATAAGTATATTACTACTCAAAGTTTTTTATTAGTAAAAATATAAAAGTTGTACCTTATAGCTTGAACCAGTTTTCGCTTATTATAAGCTTCGTCAAAGCCTGATATAACACCCCTTTGAAGGTATGTATCAACTAAATAACTATTTTCATTTCGTTAACAAAGGTATTTATGTTTACAACTAAGCATACAAGCTTCAGTTTTTAACGTTATAACATGTGAAAATATTGATAAAGATAATTATTGTGATATTGATTATAATTACAATAATTAGAAGCTTGTTTCAAATATAGTAGGATACACAGAAATGTTTACAAACGCAAGCGCGCGCGCACAACTTGCAGGTACACACACACATGTGCATGTACACACACACACACACACACACACACACACACACACACACCACAGGCCTGCAATATCGCCTCCTTTCTGACTTATTTTTTACATATTGTGCCATTTTGTCAATATTACAATTTATTAAGGCACACTATAAGGAGGTATGCTTTAATCATTTTGCACACATTATTCCAGAAGTCTGTTCTAAAAACAATTATAATTAAACTTCTGTTTCAACAGTACTAATAATGCAGCATCGCTAAATTTAAACCATTTTTTTGGTCTGAATGTTTGTTTCAAGCTGAGTATACCAAATATGTTTTTAATAGGTTTACGATTTATGATTTGAAGTATATGAAGCAATTACTAGTACCTATTCATTAGACAAGAAATTATAACTATAATTTCCATTAACGTTGTTAATGTTCTTTGCCATTCATTATTTTTTTATTTTTTTACTATCAGGAAAGGTTCTGATGAAGTTTCTGTACGCGCCATTTTTGCTCTCTCTCTCTCTCTCTCTCTCTCTCTCTCTCTCTCTCCTCCCCCCTGTCCCACCTCTCATTTTTATTTATTGATATATATAAAAATACTGACACTCTTCTGTAGTGTCAGTGTCCATATTGCATAAAATTAAAAAAGAACTTATACCTGTATAAAATAATATAAACTCGGAAAACATTTGTTCTAATACTGAATTCAAATGTAATAAAGAAAAAAGGAATTGTGTGTGTGCGTGTTTTAATGATAATTAGTAATGGATACGTCATGGACAACAAAATCCAAGAATTTACAAATGAATAATGAAAACACAAAGATTAAAAACTAATAAGAAATCATTCAATAGACATAAAGAAAAAAATTAGTTAAATTTATTAATGAATCAAAGGAATTCAGAAATTCAACTGATAATATAGATTGATAATCACACAATAGTACATAGTGTTACTAATTTCACAATTCTACAAAATTTGTATTTATTGGATAGTGAACATTGGATTCCAATATAGTAAGCGTACATATATTAATGTAAAGCACGTTTCACAAAAAGTGAATGTAAAAGAAAAGAAATACACAATTTCAACTTTCTTAAACTGAAAACAAAAATTCTTTTGAGTTAGTGTAACGTGTTGTGTTACTGTAAGACAGAGGAGTGCTGTTAGTGTACTAATTAAGATGCATTAAATGTATAAATAAAGCTAAATAGCCTAATGAGTTATTTTTAGATGATGTCATTAATCTTTTTGGTAATGGTGTAAAAGCCTTCCCACAGTGGTTGCAGGTTCGGGCTGATTTCTTTCTTCCTTATCATGTTATAGAACTAAGCCTGGCAGCAGGTGTGAGCCCTGAAGAAATTGCAACCAGTCTTCATCTTTGTATTTGCCAAAATAAAGTTGATCTGAGCCAGGTCATGTAAATTCAGATTAGGCCAAATTGCTCATTAGATTCTGTCTAAATTTTAAAGATATAAAGTATTGATAAAGATTTTAGGACCATACATTAAAAACATTGTTTGCACATATGAGAAGGAAGCAGATGTATTAATATAATATGTTACCCAAAAGATACAGGAACAATTATGTATATTTAATTAAGTAGTTAGTGGACTTAAACCTGCAGTAGAAACTCCAGTTTTTATAAAACAAATAGGGAGAGAATTGAAGGTTTCATGTTTGTAAATGTTTATCTATCTTCTTCACAAGTAACTAATGCCTGGTTACGATTTGTAATCACGTTTTCTCATAATGTATGTTAATGACCTTTTTTTTAAGAGTTTGAATAAAAACAATAGATATCGATATTTGAAAAAAAGTGAATTTTATTGGTACATACTAAAGTATAGAGTCCCATTTGTTTCTATTCATTAACAAAGGTCCATACTGTAATAATTTTGTGTGTAATATACAAGCTTTCTTTAATATGTTTAAGAGATTCTCCAATTTTATTTGCATTAATTCAGACTGTAGTAACATTAAATTCCACTCTAACCCATTAATAATACTTAATCATTTGCGTGTCAACTGATGAACCTTAATCACTTCCAGGGAACTCGTAGACAATTTGTCTGTCAATTTCCTTCATTTCTGTATTGGGCAAAATTGTCAATATTTGTTAAAAGCTAAGAGTACTTTCATCATTTTCATTTAATATAAACTTTGTAGAAATTCCATTTTTGCTATGTGTAGGATACATAGTTCTTGAACAATTAGATAGGAATAACATTTTTTTGGTCTCTCTCTCTCTCTCTCTCTCTCTCTCTCTCTCTCTCTCTCTCTCTCTCTCTCTCTCTCTCTCTCTCTCTCTCTCTATCTCTCTCTCCCTCTCCATCTCCCTCCTCTCATTTTTATTTATTGAAAAAACAAAAATCTGACACTCCTCTTGAAATAGAAAAAAGGATTTTAATGTAGGCCTACTTGTTTGGTTATACGTTACATTGTACTAGGTTATACGTTCTAAATTGGAACTAGATTTTAATTATGGTACTTCGAATAAATAAGCCTTTAATGTTATATACAGCCTTTTATCCATACAATAAATACAGCCTTTGAATGTACACTAACTAAGGAAATTTTTGTTAAGTCTAATTCATTTTAAAAATCTAAAAGGTTAAGTTACATTGTTAAACGTAGACACAACTTCCAAAAATCGTCTCTGTACCGTAATTATGTGCGATAAATGGAAACTAACTTCTGTACTTCCAATAAATACACCCTTTTAATGTACACTAACACAGTAAATTTTATTTAAGTTACATTGTCGTACATAACCTCCATAACCTGCCATTACTTACTTGTGAATAAAACAGATCCAGTAGAAATTTGGACACGGAAAATAAGTACAAACGAGGAGAGGGAAGTTTGACTTTACCGTACCATTGTAAGCTAGATCCATTTATGGATAATGAAAGTAAGTTGTTAACCATAGTTTACTATGAAACGTAGGTGTTGGGTTTTGCTGGCCAATGTCGTTGTTTTAAGAAATGAAAAATTCCACTCCTCAATAAATTTAATTAGAACTCTGTGATTTTCAAAACCCGCCAAAAATCAATGAACATTCGATTATAACTTAACTTATTGGACTACATATTTGGTTACCTATATTTTGTGACTAAATAAATCTTATTTGCATTACAAGTCATTTCGCCGAGTTTGATTTCATGCTTCGGTTACTTATTTATATAATTACGTGTTAGGTTATGATGAAAGACTTTTATAGTTTCTATGTTGGAAGATAAGGTAGTTTGTATATGACTTTCGCATTGTTTGATTTGTATGGCACTGTATTTGAATAATACTAACAATGTTAATACGGTGAATAGTTCGGTTTGTACTTACTTATTCATCAGTCAAGTGTTGTTAGCGTGCTCTCGAAAAGTTTATTACCCGCAGCGGTGTACTGAATAGTTTATGTTAGTGAAACTAATTTATAGTAGAGTAACCTTGAGTCGTAGTATACTTCAGAAGGTCTAAGGTAATTTACTTATTTAAAGACAACTGGATGTTAGGTTAAGGTGGAAATCACGATAGTATTCATTGATAGGTATGAAGTATAATTAGGGTTAATTTGAGGCATCGAGAAGCCAAGGGGGATAAGTGACATTTTTCAGTTTTGGAGTTAAGTGCAGATTCTGGTAGCTAATGTATACGAAAACTTTGTGGCAAAGGGAGATTACTGAATCTCTAATAGATGCTTCGATCTGGTGGTGAAAAGTTTAACTACTTACAAAAATATGATGTTTTCTTGGAAGCCAAGAGAGTTAGTTAAAGGTTTGGTGGCCAAAGGGGGTAAGTGACACTTACCTCCATTGGCCTCTGACTTTTCCAGTCAGTTGCTGGTTTGTTGGTTGAGTGAAATGCTACTACATCACACAACGTGCCTTGTAGTGCTTGTAAGTTTAAAAGTATAACATTTTACTTTTAAAGTTTTAGTTGTTAAACATATATTGCTATATTTTTGCAATAATGTCAAAGAATAATGGAGATTCAAACAGCTCAAAGATGACCGGAATGGACGACACTTACGAACATAACCTCTACAGTGATGGTAAATATTAAACTTTCTTCTCCTAGATAGGCCTATTGTTTTTGTTTTTACTGTTTTTTTTTTTTGGTACATAATCCCAAACAAAGTAAGATTTATTCTCTTAGTTCATAATAATCTAATATCTTTAAACGAGATAAACTTGCTTGTTTGTTTTCTTGTCGTTTTTTTATCTCGAAAACTACTCCAAGAAAGTTTCTGATATTTGGTACGTAGCCGTTTTTTTGGCACTAGGAATCCATTAAGCTAGTTGAAAATTTTGTAAAACGTCAATTTTAATTAATTAATTAACTAATATTCTTGCATAATTATCGGGTTCACCCAACTTGTCACAAAGGACTCGAAAAAAATCTTAACATTAACTTCAGACAACTCCAAAAACAAGCCGAGCGAAGCTCAGTCTCCCGATATTATTAGTTAAATAGCAAATAATCTAAATTAGGTTAGGATACCTAGATGAACCTAGGCTACAAGGCTTAAAATGATTACAGTTTTTTTTTTCAGATAGTGACAATGACAAAATCTATGAACCTGGTGATGACATAGATGGCAATAAAAGTAAATAGAGGAGACTGGATTTTGACCGTATTATGAACAACATTGAAGCTTTTAGGGAAGAAGGTAAGATCAAAAAACATATTACTCAAACCCTAACCTCCTAGCGAATTGCAATTTTGACTAACTTAACCAAGCTTATCAAAATCTAGCGTAACTTTACTTACCTATCCTATTTTACCACAATAATTTGTCTCAAAATGAACTAGCCGTAATCTAATGTACTGTAATCTAACCTAACCTAATCTCCTAGCGTGTCGCAACTTTGATTAACCTAAGTGTATCAATATCTAGTCGAGCATTACTAACGCTATTGTAACCTATTCTCTGCCAATATAACCTATCATGCCACAATCTATATGTAGCAGTGTGAGGCCTACTTATCCTTGTTGTTCTTTTTGTTGCAGACCTTTCAAGTAGTGACAGCGGCGAAGAGGTGATCGAGGAGACGTCGTCCGACAGTGCTCGCCCTTCAACATTGGAAGGAGAACAATGTTCCAGGACTAGAGAGTCGAGAAAGAAATTTAGAAGAGAACCATTGTGGAAGAGATCAAAAGCGCACAAAAATAGAAAACTAGGAAAAGGATATCTGGATAGAAAAGGAAAGCTTCATGCTGCCAGAGTGTTGAAGGAATATCCTCATAGATGCAGATTCAATTGCAACAGAAAAATTCCTGATGCAAAGCGGAAAGAGGTATTTGCTGAATACTGGAATCTAGGTAACCATCATCTCCAAACTTCTTTTATTTTTTCTTCAACTACTTTAAGTGAGCCAGAAAGGAAAAAGAAGGGGGGCCAAGTTAGAAAGAGGAAAATAAGTACAGAGTACACGCTATGTGGTGAAAGAGTCTGCAAAGAGTTCTTTCGTTTAACGATTGGGGAATCTTTGAAAAGAATTGATTAATATTGTAGCAAAAAAGTGTCAAAATTGTGTTGTTCCTCCAAAAGACAAAAGGGGCGTAGGGAACCTGCAAACAAAATCACAGCAGAAAGGATTAATTTAGTAAAAGAGCATATAAATAGTTTTCCTAAGTATGTGAGTCACTATACCAGAGCTAGGCATCCAACTCAAAAATATCTCAATTCAAATTTAAATATTAGAAAACTTATTGATCTGTACAAAGAATTTTGTGGTGAAAAAAATACTGAGCCTGTTACAGACTCCTTCTATAGACACATTTTTAATACCAACTTCAACTTGAAGTTCAAAAAACCGCACACTGATACGTGCACAACCTGTGACAGACTTGAAAATCTTATAAAAAATAACTCTGGAAACAACTTAGAAAGTGTCAATGCATACAAAATTGAAAAAGAATTTCATCTTAGGAAAGCGAAAGCTGCTAAGCAAGCTAAAACAGATGCTGTCAATAATTTAAGGGATGACGAGGCTTCTGCCATATATGTTTCGATTTAGAAAAGACTCTACCAACCCCACATCTGACTTGTAGTAAGGTGTTTTATTGTAGACAGTTATGGACTTACAATTTTTGTGTCCATGACTTAAAAACTAATAAGGCGACAATGTTCATGTGGCATGAAGGCCAAAGTGGCCGAGGATGTCTGGAGATCGCATCCTGTTTACTAAAATATATTGAAAATTTACCTCCAAAAAAGTTGTCGCAAAAAGTTGTGTCAAAAAAGTTGTCGGATTCAGCGATAACTGTGGGGGACAGAATAAGAGTGCCTTGATCATAAGATTTTGGTCTTATGTTGTATCCAAAACCAAAATCAAGACAGTGGATCATCGTTTTTTTTGTCCCTGGCCATTCTTTTATGGAGTGTGATCAGGACTTTGCAGTTGTTGAAAATGCAAAAAGAACATGTGAAGCTCAGGTATTTGTTCTTGAGCATTGGCGACAAGTTGTAACAAAAGCAAGCAGAAAATATTTAGTTGTAGACATGACAAATGAATTTCTAACCTCCTTAGAAGATCCTCTTGACAAATTTCTGCTCTCAAAAATTGTAGGCATACAAAAGATGGTTTGGTTCCGCCTTCAAAAGAAGGATCCCTTTACATTGCTGTTTAAAACTTCTTTCAATGAACATGTTGCCTTTGAAAAACGATCCCTCAGACCGCCTCAAAAGAAGGGAAGACCACCAATTAATCATGATGAATCTTTACTAGACCTCAAACGTGAAGCTAGAATAAATGCCATAAAAACACCGAAATACAAGGACCTTCAGAAACTACTTGATTTCATACCCCCTATCTATCATAGCTTCTATAAGGATATTAAAAAAGCTGATCCAATCAGTAAGAAACCCAAGAATGATAAGAAGATATCTGCAAGTGATGGAAAAGAAAATGGTGAAGTTAAAGTAGAAGAATGTGGTAATGTCTTATTTACGGATGATGAATCATAGTTAAACACGTTTTAGTCATTTAAAGTCTATTTTTTGTAAATAAATACAATGATTTTGTATTAAAATATACCTTTTTGTAAGCCAACTCCATAATTTTTTTTCTTTTCAACCTTATTGTTTGGAGGTAAAGGGGGGTAAGTGCTGTACCTTACCAGAAAATCCCTGAGAACAAGGGTACAATTGGTTAAAATGAATACAAATTTTGTAAAAAAACAAAAAAAGATTCATATAACATAAAACATAAACATGAACCTCAAACCATTTACTCTGGATTTATCATAGGCTTCAAACTTTGACATTCATTTTCCCAAAATTAGAAAAATGTCACTTACCCCCCTTGGCTTCTCGATGTCTCATTTCATTAGGATTAATATAATGCAGACACATTCTTAAAAAGTAATTTCAATGAAGAACAAAAACAATGTGGTTCTTCGTTGTTATTATATACCTATTATACAAGAGAATTTATAGGCCTATCTCTCTTTGGGAATACTAATTTAAGTTTTCACTAGGAATAAACAAACTGACAGATTTAACAATTATTGATTCCATGTTAGACAAATTGGCAATTATTGAAGTGAAATATTATTTTTTCTATTCTATGTCATATAAACACGTGAAAAATAATTGTAAACGGCGGTCGAACCTATTTACGTAGAAAAAAATAAAATAATTACTCCCATAAGCATGCATGCAAAGGTGAATGATGGCCATATTGTCACTGTGTATACGGTAACAAATGACATTTAACCTATCTTGCTTACACAGTTGTTTATATGCGATAACGGCTTCACTGATATCACTGTATACTATTTTTCAAATTGTTTCACTATAGTTTTGGATCACGAACATCACAATTCACAATAGCACCACTAACCTTTTACTTTTGAACATATTCACGCAGGGGGGGCACTCCGGCCTTCCGCGCTTAACCTAGCGATCAGCTGTTGTTAACGCGTGACATCACCGCGTGGAAGAACTACACAGTAAGCGTTTGAGTTTAATTGCAAAGGGAGAGTAGATATTTAATTATGGTCCGAATTAACATAATTTTGTACAGTGCGTTATTTTTGAGTGTCGTTTTTGTAAATTACAATCGTTTGAGTGTAAAAAAATTACACTCATTGAGTAGACTTCGCATTACTGGCTGGTATGGAGTGAATAAAGTATAGTCTTTAATTTAACGAGGGAAGCAAGTTGTCAGTTTTAACTCGCTTGTGTGTGTGTGTGTATGTGTGTGCGCGCATTGAGTAGACTTCGCATTACTGGCTGGTATTTAACAAAAACGACACTAAAAAATAAAGGGCCGACTTGGGGTAGTTTCGTCTTCAAAAATTTAAGTCCCCTATGAATATAAGTATATTACTACTCAAAGTTTTTTATTAGTAAAAATATAAAAGTTGTACCTTATAGCTTGAACCAGTTTTCGCTTATTATAAGCTTCGTCAAAGCCTGATATAACACCCCTTTGAAGGTATGTATCAACTAAATAACTATTTTCATTTCGTTAACAAAGGTATTTATGTTTACAACTAAACATACAAGCTTCAGTTTTTAACGTTATAACATGTGAAAATATTGATAAAGATAATTATTGTGATATTGATTATAATTACAATAATTAGAAGCTTGTTTCAAATATAGTAGGATACACAGAAATGTTTACAAACGCAAGCGCGCGCGCACAACTTGCAGGTACACACACACATGTGCATGTACACACACACACACACACACACACACACACACACACCACAGGCCTGCAATATCGCCTCCTTTCTGACTTATTTTTTACATATTGTGCCATTTTGTCAATATTACAATTTATTAAGGCACACTGTAAGGAGGTACGCTTTAATCATTTTGCACACATTATTCCAGAAGTCTGTTCTAAAAACAATTATAATTAAACTTCTGTTTCAACAGTACTAATAATGCAGCATCGCTAAATTTAAACCATTTTTTTGGTCTGAATGTTTGTTTCAAGCTGAGTATACCAAATATGTTTTTAATAGGTTTACAATTTATGATTTGAAGTATATGAAGCAATTACTAGTACCTATTCATTAGACAAGAAATTATAACTATAATTTCCATTAACGTTGTTAATGTTCTTTGCCATTCATTATTTTTTTACTATCAGGAAAGGTTCTGATGAAGTTTCTGTACGCGCCATTTTTGCTCTCTCTCTCTCTCTCTCTCTCTCTCTCTCCTCCCCCCTGTCCCACCTCTCATTTTTATTTATTGATATATATAAAAATACTGACACTCTTCTGTAGTGTCAGTGTCCATATTGCATAAAATTAAAAAAGAACTTATACCTGTATAAAATAATATAAACTCGGAAAACATTTGTTCTAATACTGAATTCAAATGTAATAAAGAAAAAAGGAATTGTGTGTGTGCGTGTTTTAATGATAATTAGTAATGGATACGTCATGGACAACAAAATCCAAGAATTTACAAATGAATAATGAAAACACAAAGATTAAAAACTAATAAGAAATCATTCAATAGACATAAAGAAAAAAATTAGTTAAATTTATTAATGAATCAAAGGAATTCAGAAATTCAACTGATAATATAGATTGATAATCACACAATAGTACATAGTGTTACTAATTTCACAATTCTACAAAATTTGTATTTATTGGATAGTGAACATTGGATTCCAATATAGTAAGCGTACATATATTAATGTAAAGCACGTTTCACAAAAAGTGAATGTAAAAGAAAAGAAATACACAATTTCAACTTTCTTAAACTGAAAACAAAAATTCTTTTGAGTTAGTGTAACGTGTTGTGTTACTGTAAGACAGAGGAGTGCTGTTAGTGTACTAACTAAGATGCATTAAATGTATAAATAAAGCTAAATAGCCTAATGAGTTATTTTTAGATGATGTCATTAATCTTTTTGGTAATGGTGTAAAAGCCTTCCCACAGTGGTTGCAGGTTCGGGCTGATTTCTTTCTTCCTTATCATGTTATAGAACTAAGCCTGGCAGCAGGTGTGAGCCCTGAAGAAATTGCAACCAGTCTTCATCTTTGTATTTGCCAAAATAAAGTTGATCTGAGCCAGGTCATGTAAATTCAGATTAGGCCAAATTGCTCATTAGATTCTGTCTAAATTTTAAAGATATAAAGTATTGATAAAGATTTTAGGACCATACATTAAAAACATTGTTTGCACATATGAGAAGGAAGCAGATGTATTAATATAATATGTTACCCAAAAGATACAGGAACAATTATGTATATTTAATTAAGTAGTTAGTGGACTTAAACCTGCAGTAGAAACTCCAGTTTTTATAAAACAAATAGGGAGAGAATTGAAGGTTTCATGTTTTAAATGTTTATCTATCTTCTTCACAAGTAACTAATGCCTGGTTACGATTTGTAATCACGTTTTCTCATAATGTATGTTAATGACCTTTTTTTTAAGAGTTTGAATAAAAACAATAGATATCGATATTTGAAAAAAAGTGAATTTTATTGGTACATACTAAAGTATAGAGTCCCATTTGTTTCTATTCATTAACAAAGGTCCATACTGTAATAATTTTGTGTGTAATATACAAGCTTTCTTTAATATGTTTAAGAGATTCTCCAATTTTATTTGCATTAATTCAGACTGTAGTAACATTAAATTCCACTCTAACCCATTAATAATACTTAATCATTTGCGTGTTAACTGATGAACCTTAATCACTTCCAGGGAACTCGTAGACAATTTGTCTGTCAATTTCCTTCATTTCTGTATTGGGCAAAATTGTCAATATTTGTTAAAAGCTAAGAGTACTTTCATCATTTTCATTTAATATAAACTTTGTAGAAATTCCATTTTTGCTATGTGTAGGATACATAGTTCTTGAACAATTAGATAGGAATAACATTTTTTTGGTCTCTCTCTCTCTCTCTCTCTCTCTCTCTCTCTCTCTCTCTCTCTCTCTCTCTCTCTCTCTCTCTCTCTCTCTCTCTATCTCTCTCTCCCTCTCCATCTCCCTCCTCTCATTTTTATTTATTGAAAAAACAAAAATCTGACACTCCTCTTGAAATAGAAAAAAGGATTTTAATGTAGGCCTACTTGTTTGGTTATACGTTACATTGTACTAGGTTATACGTTCTAAATTGGAACTAGATTTTAATTATGGTACTTCGAATAAATAAGCCTTTAATGTTATATACAGCCTTTTATCCATACAATAAATACAGCCTTTGAATGTACACTAACTAAGGAAATTTTTGTTAAGTCTAATTCATTTTAAAAATCTAAAAGGTTAAGTTACATTGTTAAACGTAGACACAACTTCCAAAAATCGTCTCTGTACCGTAATTATGTGCGATAAATGGAAACTAACTTCTGTACTTCCAATAAATACACCCTTTTAATGTACACTAACACAGTAAATTTTATTTAAGTTACATTGTCGTACATAACCTCCATAACCTGCCATTACTTACTTGTGAATAAAACAGATCCAGTAGAAATTTGGACACGGAAAATAAGTACAAACGAGGAGAGGGAAGTTTGACTTTACCGTACCATTGTAAGCTAGATCCATTTATGGATAATGAAAGTAAGTTGTTAACCATAGTTTACTATGAAACGTAGGTGTTGGGTTTTGCTGGCCAATGTCGTTGTTTTAAGAAATGAAAAATTCCACTCCTCAATAAATTTAATTAGAACTCTGTGATTTTCAAAACCCGCCAAAAATCAATGAACATTCGATTATAACTTAACTTATTGGACTACATATTTGGTTACCTATATTTTGTGACTAAATAAATCTTATTTGCATTACAAGTCATTTCGCCGAGTTTGATTTCATGCTTCGGTTACTTATTTATATAATTACGTGTTAGGTTATGATGAAAGACTTTTATAGTTTCTATGTTGGAAGATAAGGTAGTTTGTATATGACTTTCGCATTGTTTGATTTGTATGGCACTGTATTTGAATAATACTAACAATGTTAATACGGTGAATAGTTCGGTTTGTACTTACTTATTCATCAGTCAAGTGTTGTTAGCGTGCTCTCGAAAAGTTTATTACCCGCAGCGGTGTACTGAATAGTTTATGTTAGTGAAACTAATTTATAGTAGAGTAACCTTGAGTCGTAGTATACTTCAGAAGGTCTAAGGTAATTTACTTATTTAAAGACAACTGGATGTTAGGTTAAGGTGGAAATCACGATAGTATTCATTGATAGGTATGAAGTATAATTAGGGTTAATTTGAGGCATCGAGAAGCCAAGGGGGATAAGTGACATTTTTCAGTTTTGGAGTTAAGTGCAGATTCTGGTAGCTAATGTATACGAAAACTTTGTGGCAAAGGGAGATTACTGAATCTCTAATAGATGCTTCGATCTGGTGGTGAAAAGTTTAACTACTTACAAAAATATGATGTTTTCTTGGAAGCCAAGAGAGTTAGTTAAAGGTTTGGTGGCCAAAGGGGGTAAGTGACACTTACCTCCATTGGCCTCTGACTTTTCCAGTCAGTTGCTGGTTTGTTGGTTGAGTGAAATGCTACTACATCACACAACGTGCCTTGTAGTGCTTGTAAGTTTAAAAGTATAACATTTTACTTTTAAAGTTTTAGTTGTTAAACATATATTGCTATATTTTTGCAATAATGTCAAAGAATAATGGAGATTCAAACAGCTCAAAGATGACCGGAATGGACGACACTTACGAACATAACCTCTACAGTGATGGTAAATATTAAACTTTCTTCTCCTAGATAGGCCTATTGTTTTTGTTTTTACTGTTTTCTTTTTTGGTACATAATCCCAAACAAAGTAAGATTTATTCTCTTAGTTCATAATAATCTAATATCTTTAAACGAGATAAACTTGCTTGTTTGTTTTCTTGTCGTTTTTTTATCTCGAAAACTACTCCAAGAAAGTTTCTGATATTTGGTACGTAGCCGTTTTTTTGGCACTAGGAATCCATTGAGCTAGTTGAAAATTTTGTAAAACGTCAATTTTAATTAATTAATTAACTAATATTCTTGCATAATTATCGGGTTCACCCAACTTGTCACAAAGGACTCGAAAAAAATCTTAACATTAACTTCAGACAACCCCGAAAACAAGCCGAGCGAAGCTCAGTCTCCCGATATTATTAGTTAAATAGCAAATAATCTAAATTAGGTTAGGATACCTAGATGAACCTAGGCTACAAGACTTAAAATGATTACAGTTTTTTTTTTCAGATAGTGACAATGACAAAATCTATGAACCTGGTGATGACATAGATGGCAATAAAAGTAAATAGAGGAGACTGGATTTTGACCGTATTATGAACAACATTGAAGCTTTTAGGGAAGAAGGTAAGATCAAAAAACATATTACTCAAACCCTAACCTCCTAGCGAATTGCAATTTTGACTAACTTAACCAAGCTTATCAAAATCTAGCGTAACTTTACTTACCT